>CM061162.1:1566693-1804193 GCA_030710495.1 Labroides dimidiatus | reverse complement strand
ATAATTTTACTTTTACATTTTCTTTTCTTTTTTGTTCCTTTTTTCTCTTTTTGCTTTCTTCTTCTTCTTCTTCTTCTTCTTCTTCTTCTTCTTTTTGCTTTTTGTCTTTTTTCTGTATTCTTGTTATTGGTTTTTTCCATTTTTTTCTCTTTTTTTTTTTCTTTTTTGCATTCTTTCTTTCATTTTTTTCCCACATTTTGTTTTTCCTTTCATCCCTCCTTCTTTCATTTTACCCGTCTCTCCTGTTATTACTCTCTTCAGTTTTTCCTCTGATTGAACTTTAATTTCTTATCTCTTCGTATTTAAATTTTCTCATTTCCTTTTTTATCTTGTTTTTTTTTTCCTTTTTTTCATTTTAGTATTTTTTTTCATTTGATGTTTGTTTTTGTTTTATCTTTAAATGAACGATACAGCGATATCTGTTATTGTCAATTATTTAATTTAACTTCAAAAGAAAAACAGAAAAATAGACATTTTATATAAATCAATGATTTCACTGACATTTTTAACGTTTTTTTTTAAAACAAAATCCTTTTTTTTTTTATTTTAATCCCTTTTGTTTGTCTCTTCAAACCTCTGAGAGGGAACAGAGAGAAGGATCAGTTTGTCTCTCAGTTTTGTCCTGATACCTCAGGTCAACAGTCCCTGAACAATGGAGCAGGACTGAAACTCCAGGAGCTGCATTAACACCATGAGAGTGAGTTAGCCTCCCTCTGACGGCTCTGTATGGGCTGATCATCGGCGTCAAAGGCCCCCTGCTCAGAAAACAAATAACCAATTTGGTTTTATTGTGCTGCTGGAGGTCCACTCGACCCCGGAGACGGATGACAGAGCGGGGCGACACGCAGACTCAGGAGGAGGCCGATGAGTCGGTACAGTCAGCGCACAGAGGAAGGAAGGATGGACGTCGAGAGTCAACACTTGTCTTGGAATCAAACAGGAAGTTACTCAAAGAGTTAAAGAAAAGTAACTGAATAATGTTCCGTTCCTCCAGCCAACACAGTAACAAGGTCTAACCCTGTTAAACACACACTCTTATGAGGCAATAAACGCCTCCACAGGCTCCCCAAGAACACACACACACTTAAACACAAGCACACACTCGAGGCCGTAAACGTCATCCGGCGGGCCTGCTGTGCTGTCTGCCGTGACAGCCGTTAGCGTTCGCCGTAAAGGTTCCAATCAGAGTGACCTCTACAGTAACGGAGCGGGCTGAATGAGGAGCGGGCAGGCCGGCTGTAAAATCTCTCATCAGCACTGTAAGAGCCACGAGGATTGGCCCCATAAACCACACCAGGGGTCCCTATCAGACGCGGCGGAGCTGGGTGGGACAGATGGAGTGAGGAGATGGGATAGGTAGGGATGGGTGTTTGTAATTAAAGCAGGAGTCAAGACTCCGAGGAGACCAACAGATGGAGAGGAGGTACCTCCTCCTCCTCCTCCTCCTCCTCCTCATCCTAATTCCTCAGAGAGCTGAGGCTGGCAGGCACAGGAACGCTAACAGCAGAGTGTGTGTGTGTGTGTGTCCTGGGTGTGTGATAAGCACATGTTCCCCTGGGTGAGTGCTTGAGTGATCTAACAGGGGCAATTAATTTGTTTTATATACGATTTAACTCCTCCGAGCTCCGACAAAGGAGGCAGTCCTCTGGGAGCTCTGAATGCTCCCTGATACAAACCAGGACCACAGGGGAGATGCACAATCAGCCCGCCACGAGAATGCCCGTTTATGCCCGAGCTTTCATGTGCACTGACGAGGGGTGAGGAGGGGGAGGGTGGGTGAGGGTGGGGGGGGGTCTGCATGTAAACTCATTTCCCCTCAATGAATATGTAATGGAAACCAATGAGGCTAATGACTTGTAGAGGTGACCTACTTATTTACGCCGAGGAAACGAAGATCTGAGGCTTTCATCTGTGGCACATTAGAGGAATCTGAGATTATTTGTGTACCACTGATGCCTCTGATATCCCAAGAGAGGCCGCCGTCTCCGCACGGCGTCCTCTCCGTCTAATTCAAACCCCGCTATCTCTACCAGAGGACGAGCCAATGTGACCTTATCGTCCATCACTTCCTCATGACTCAGACTTCTGCACCTTTGGAAAGTTGAATCAAACTAAATACGATCGCAGATTCATCGATGCACAACCGCTCACAACCAAACCACCCAGAGGATGAAACATGGAGAGAGACGTCGATCGTCTGAATCACATCACGACGCCGCTGTGACCGTCTTTGAATCCCTGGTCCTCCTGGAAAGTCTCTGCTCATCCATCAGCATCCCGTGCCCAGGATTTTACTGCCGTCCTGGCTCATCAGATAATTCCCACGCTCCGTCCCTCCTGTCCTTTTGTTCCCTCTCATCTTCTCTTTCTCCATATCTGACACTGATGACTCTCACGCCGGGCTTATCTGCCGGTCCAGGTTGTTTTCTCTTTAATTAGAGGAGGCTGGGACACAATGGGCCCTGTTGCTATCGGCGATGCCCACCTCCATGAATCCAGCTGTTTTTAAAGGGTCATTCCCTCCATCATCAAACCTGTTGCCCCCCCCCCCCCCCTCTCTCTCATCGTTCTCCAGAGAACCGTTTGGGGGTCCTGGTTCCCAGCGCCTTGAGGTCTCTCTGGAGACCAATACGGACTGATAGGAAGATAGCATCACTGCAGGAGAGGAGAGGAGAGGAGGGAGGGAGGACAGAGGGGGGGGGGGCTACATCAGTAGCTGGTGTTTACCCACAGAGGCTGCAGAGGGTTTGACCTCTGACCCCTCTAAGTAACCTTGACACAGGAGCAGCTCTGATAAGCCAATGACAGTCAAGGACCAGGAGCCAATCACAGCGTTTTTCTGATTTTTAGATTCATGTCAGGATCTTACTTTGACTATCCTCTCCTCCTCCATTTTTATCCTCTTTCCTCTCCTCCTCTTCTTCTCCTCTTCCTTGCCGTCTTGTATTTCTCTTCTTCTTCTACTTCCCTTTCCCCCTTTCTCTTCCTCATCTACTTCCTCCTCCTCTTTCTTCTTCTCTTTCATCCCTTTCTTTTTTTCCTCTACAGTCTGTCTCTACAGTCCAAACCCGCCTGGCTCTTTGACACATGACACGACATTAAATCCCCACAAGAAACTTCCTCAATCAAGCGGTCTTGCACCGATCCCTGGAAAAAAGAAAGTAAATATCTGGATGATTTGAGAGGGAGAAAGTTACATAAGTTTCCTCTCTTTCGACACATTAGCGAGGAAGTATTTGGCCCAGGAAAAAACTGCGAGCTGCAGATACGGCTGTGAAGGAAATCTGGACTCTCCTCCCTGGAAATGTTCATCAAGCCTTCACCCATTTAGCCCGAGTCTTAATGAGGCGAAAAGTCTGGCTGATCGGCCCTCAGACACATGAGTAAATATCACCTTGGGGAACGCTGGGAAATGAACACGGCACATTTCAGTCTGAATCATTTATACGTAATTATACGAAGAGACAGGATGAAAAGATCTGTCGGGGAGGGGATCCACCCGTAATCAAGCCAAAAACAAAACTATTAAAGAGGAAAAAATGGAGAATGTTAAGTGCTTTGACCTGCTCTGACCTCAGCGCCGGGAGACGTAAAACAGTCCAGAGTTTTTTGGCGAATTAGTAAAAAGCATTGAAGCTACGAGGAAAAAAAAGAAAAAGAGAAGGAGAGCTGGAGCAGGAGAGCAACAGATTAACTTTCCTTTCATGCCCTGATTTACAGCCGCGTGTCAGGTTAGTGAAGGAATTTAATATAAAGTGATCTATGTATCTTGGCAACGAGCTGGTGTGACGAAAGCCTCGATATGAGCGGGTAGATTTCCATTCCTGCACGATCGCACAAAATATCCATTAAATTCAGATTTAACATCCACTTCATACGTCAGCGTGCGGACAGCAGCCCCGTCTTCTGTTCAGGAACACCTGCACATGTGCAAATTTATCTGAAGGGACGAACGCATCACGTGTCCTGCAGAATGAGGCGTGCAACAAGACAGGAAGTGATGCTCTGATTAGCATTTATTAGCATCAACGTCTAAAAATAGCCTCCTCTGAAACTAGAAGTATAATGGATTGTGATCTTTGAGGAAACAACAAATAAAATTTTCCTTTAAAGAGGGGGTGTTGTTCTACCTTTAAGGTCAATATTTTGTCCCTCAGGGGCCTCCGTAGGATCTTTAAATCATTTACAGCTAAAAAAAAAAAAAAAAGTCTCTGTTTTAGGAAACCTTTTGTTTTTGTTTTTGTTCGTTTTTAGCTGCCGTCTCTTTAAGAGAAACCTCCTTCCTCTCTGATTGGCACAAAATATCCATTGAATTCAAATTTAACATCCACTTCATACGTCAGCGTGCGGACAGCAGCCCCGTCTTCTGTTCAGAAACACCTGCACATGTGCAAATTTATCTGAAGGGACGAACGCATCACGTGTCCTGCAGAATGAGGCGTGCAACAAGACAGGAAGTGATGCTCTGATTAGCATTTATTAGCATCGACGTCTAAAAATAGCCTCCTCTGAAACTAGAAGTATAAAGGATTGTGATCTTTGAGGAAACAACAAATCAAATTTTCCTTTAGAGAGGGGGTATTGTTCTATCTTTAAGGTCTATATTTTGTCCCTCAGGGGCCTCCGTAGAATCTTTAAATGATTTACAGCTCAGACAAAAAAGTTTTGTTTGTTTCTAGCTGCCGTCTCTTTAAGAGAAACCTCCTTCCTCTCTGATTGGCTAGTCCTCTTGAGGCCTGTTGGAGGCAGACCTTAATGTTTGAGGCCCGTTCCTCCAGTGTGTCATGAAGCAGTTAGGATCTTTATGCAATGATGTCATCATTCCCTCAAGTCTCGTGCTATTTTTAGAATTTTTATCACTTTCACAGATTCAGGGATTTCTGCAACATATGAATAAGTAGCGGTCCGTAAATCTGCACACGTTTAGTCTGAACATCCAGCGTTGGTACTTTACATCCATGTTTAACATGCAAAAAAAATGCAGAATACCCTCTCTTTAAGTTTTTTGTGGCGATGGCCAAATTAGTCGAAATCTGACTTTTCTTCTGAGTAAATTCATGAAAAATCATGCAAAATAAAAACAGTGGGTAAAAAAAGTGTGTGTGTGTGTGCAATAGAGCATGCTACAGAGGAGTGTGTGGTCTTCAGTATGCGCGCTGGCGTCTGCAAACACAACCTCAGACCGAAGCTCGCTTCTTCTTCCGACACTTTCTGAGCTGGTTACACTTTGACTTAAACCTCAGCGTGTTTGCTCTCGTTAAGATCTGCAAACTCAGAGCTGTGTCACTTTAGCTGCAGCACGCGATGATGTCATCACGCAGCTTTCAACAGCTCCGTGTGTGAGCGTGCACGTCTGTGTGTGTGTGTGACAACAGAAACAGTCTCCCGCTCCACCGTCGACCAGAAGACAGAAACGATGCTCACGTTAGCTCAGCTCTGCTATCACACTGCAAAGCCCTTAAGCGTATGAAGGGGCCACAATGCATGACTCTCTCTCTCTCATACACACACACACACTCACACATAAACACACACTCATACAAACAAACACACAAAGATTAAATCTGGCCTGGCTACTGCTGGCCTCTCACTTTGATGAGCCAAGGAGCCAAGAGTCTGGGTGCTGGATTAAGATGGCTGAACTAGATTCACACACACACACACACACACACACACTTACTCACTCTCTCACTCCCTAGAGGGGTTAACCCTGATCCCCCATTCATTTACATTGAGTAGTGTGTGTTTTTTCCTGAAGCAAACACAAAGCTCGACTCCACAATGGTTAAAAAATCCACCTTTGAGATTAGCCGGCTTCACAAACGTCACCCGAGAGGACGCCTTTCTCTCTCTCTCTCTCTCTCTCTCTCTCTCTCTCTCTCGGGCTTCAGTCTGGGCCTGTTAATAAATTATATCAGGGGTCTGAAGTAATGATCCATATTATTAGAGCTGGAGGAGGCTTGTATGACGCGGCTGTGTTGTGTTACACCGCGGAAAGCTCGCTCGATTCTTACGGCGAGCTTTTGTTTATGGAAGCTGACACCGCGCGGACCGATCAGGGAAAAAGTGGCGAAGAGAGAGGATTGACGGAGAGCGATTCACGGATCAGGCATCGGCCTCTCCGTCCGTGTCGGTCAGGAGATCGCTCTGGGTTAACGAAGTGTTCGGACGAGGGCTCGTCGTATCGTTTACACAAAAAAAACCTCCTCAAAGAGCTGATTTACAAACTTTTCTTTCTCTGTGAACCAGCACAACCCTTAATCCATCCCATACAAGAGCGTTTTGTTTCCCCGCTCAGGATCACCCATCGTGCACAGAAAGAAGAGTGCAGACAGGGGAAGAGAGAAAGATGAGACACAAGAGGAGACTGCCAAGCTCCTCGCACCTCCTCATTGCCCCCGAGCGTGGATTTAGACGTCCGTTATTGTGCAAGCGTTTCACATGTTTATTGTCCCGCTTAGGAACCATTCAAGTCTTGTTGTGAGGCATTACTCAACAGATTTCTTCATTACCGCTGCAGTTTACCATGAAAAGATATGCAAAGAGACTCACAGAGGCGAGAAACTGTCACTGAAACAGCAGCACGCGCTGAACTAGCTTAGCCCCGAAGCTGCAGACGTGTTCCGACTGCTCTTAATCCACGTAAAGTCAGGGCACTCCCCGCACCTCTCTGTGGTTATGTACTGAAAGCTTAACGGTATTAACACATAATCATATGTAAGCAAAATGATTATTTACTAAACTTAGATCACATTTTTTACCGTTTCTGTTGAAGGAAATCGAAGAGTTCAGTCATCATGCTGCAAGACCTGCATCAGCAAAATGACAGGACTGGACCCACATCTGAGTCCAAACTCAGACGGGATGTGAGCGGAGCAGGAGGACATTAAAGAGTTTCTCTAAAAGAGATCAAATGTTTCCTGAAGTGCAAGAAAAAAAAAAAAAAAAGACGACTAACTTTTTGATCAAAAAATGTCACAACTTCTCTGTAACTACAAGAGGACGCTCATCATATCTGACACAGACAGCCAATCAAGGTCCTCCAATCACGCCCCTAAAGGCCCATTAAGTAACGTGAAGTCGTCCTCCAATCACAGCCTTCCTCATGTGCATCCAAAGTGTCTAATCTTGCAAAAGTTGGTCCCTGAAGCCAAAGTTTCAGACATGTCATCATGTCTCAGAATTTGGAATTAAAGTTAACAGGTCGTGTTGCAAAAGTAAGTTGAACGTAGCCTAGCTTAGCTTGGGATGAAAGAAAACAGGTCGTTAGCAACTTAGCTAAAGTTTATTTATTTTTATTTTTATTTTATTTTTATTTTTTTCACTTGTCCTGTCCAGCATCATGACAACAGAACTGTGGTCTGGCTGTCGTATTTGTGCAGAACAGATTTGCTTTGCCAAGAGGAGACGTTTATGGGAAAGGCTCCCCTTGAGTTTTAAATGATACTTTTTATTGGTGCTTTGCAATTTCTCTTTTTTTTTTTTTTTTATGTGTGTATTGCCAAGTTGAAAAAAAAAAACTTACAGTAGGACCGGACAAGAGTGATAGCAGAAGACAGAAAAAAAAAAGATTGCATAGAGAGAAGTAAAAAGACAGAAAGGGAATGATGTGATGGTTGTTTGTTTGCATCACGTTGTTTTAGAAACAAGGACTTTAGACAAGATGCTGCGATATTTATAAAACGTAAAATTCTGGGACCATCTGAAAGTCGTTTTGCATCAAACTTAGACCGATGAATCAGTCCTGATTTAAATGGTCTCACTGACTCAAGATCCTCTTCTATGTTGGTATTCTTCTGTTTTGGTGATTGTGTTGATGCAATATGAAGCTAAAGCAAAAATAGAAGAAACTGCAGTTCCTCAAGTGTCCACTTGAGGCTGGTGCCAAAAGCTGTGAAAGCCACATACACACCCATTCAGGAAAAGCTGATCTTTACAGGAGAAATCAAAGAGTTTACAGCCTGGTTCAAGAAGGATTTGGGTCTCATTTCTGTATCTGGGACGTGGTCTTTGGAGATGTTCAGGTTATAAGTTTCCATAATTACAGGCATGGCATCATTTCCTGTTGGACAGTTTGATATTTTATGGGTTTTTCTTTTTTCTATTTTACTTGTTTATAAAGTCATAAATTACATACAATACATTTAATCCCACTGGCAACAATGGTTGCCAAACTTTTTTGTTTTTTCTCTATATAACAGTGTATATATGTTTATATATAAACGATAATAAAAAATAGAAAATAAGAATTTACTAAAAAAACATACATAGAAAAGTCTTAGGAATGAAATCCATGCAAGTATTTTGCAGGGCAAATTTTTGGATTAAACTTGTTGAGTGTTGCTTGTTACAAAAAAAAGAGAAACACACAGTTTTTTATTTTAACTATTGCGACCATCCCAGTGTCGTCATGGAAACAAAGTCGACCAAATAAGCCGGACTGATGACTGATTGTTTTTTGTTTGTTTTGGTCCTTTCGTTTATTTCTTGTACAAGCAGCAAAGAGTTGATATTTGAATTGAACGCAGAAGTGCCAAAAAACTGCAGTTCCTTCAGCGTCCACTTGAGGCTGACGCCAAAAAGCTGCAAAGGCCACATACACACCAATTCAAAAAGTTGATCCCTAGAGCTGAAGTAAACGTGTTGACAGGCTGGTTTGAAGAAAAAATTTGGTTTCATTTCTCTAAATCTGAAATTCAATATTTTAGAGGAATAAAATTTTGCTTCGTTAGAGGCGGGGCAGAGTTGACTGGCAGGTAGGCCCACTGTTGCTGTTAGCAAAAAGGCTAAAGATCCTCTTTGACTCTGCTCCTCTTGTTCGGTTGACCCAAAGTTAGGTTTGTTCCTGCAGCCTGACTGTTTCACACGAAGAGCGTCTGAAGCTTCTCTTCCTGTAGTTTCACAGAGGTGTAAGAGTTCCCATGAACTCTAGAAGCACAGTCAGAGCAGTGTGTGTCAAAGTTCCGTCTAAATGTAGAGTGTTAAGCCAGAAAAAAGTTACAGCTAACTCTGTTTTTGCGGCTGAGAACAGAGAGCGGAAAGAGAGCAGAAGTCACAAAAGAAAGGGATGAAAATGAAGAGCAGGACGCCTTCGTGCACTGACAGTCTGCTGAGTTTAATCACCACGAAGAAGAAGACGACGATGTCATCATTGTGAGACGATAATCTTTAAGGAGAGATGACAGACAGATCAAAGTGATCTGGGGAGAGAGGAGGTTGTTGAAAACGAGGGGAGACAGACAGATCGCTGCCTGTAATTCAACAATAATTTGTCAGAGGAAGCAATTCTCTGGAGCGATGCCAAGTCTGGGTATTTTACAATCGCAGGAGGCCTATCATTATATCTTTATTAATGCTAATAAAACCTGGCAAGTCTGATTGGATGAGTCAGACCTCCCACACACTGACAGACACACACACACACACACACACACTCTGTCAGATTCACGGGGAAAGTTGATCAAACCGGGAACACATCTGAGAGGATTACACCCAAAACTGTCCGCTGAATGTGGAAGTCTGCTGTCGAGTTGTGTGTTTTTCAGTTCGTCTGTGTACACCGCTTCATGTTTGCCGTCTTCTTCCTGATGCAGGATGACATAACTGTTGATTCAGTCATTTAAAGCGGGGGTATTGTGGTTTTGTGGGGGGCTTTCATCTGTCTCTCTGGTGCACCCGTAGTATTATTTATAAACCTTATTTTTCTCACACTGCTTTTAGCTGCTGTCTCTTTAAGGAAACCCCCTCTTCCCTCTAATTGGCCAGCCTTCTGGAGGCCTATTAGAAGGCAGAGCCGTGCGCAGACCTTGGTGTTTGAGGCCCAGCAGTAAGGACAGCCTTATGTGATGATGTCATCATTTCAGCACAAACAGATTGGATGATAAACGTCAGGTCGAGATCGTATCTTTGTAAGTTGTTGGCTGTGGATCTGTAAACACTTCCTTCAGCTGCCCCCCCCCCCCCCCCCCCCCCCCACATCACCTCTGTCACACACGGCGCCGAGCTACACCCAGTGAAAGGTGTCAATTATTAACCACAGGCTATAATTAGACTTTAAATACCTTGAGGTTCAAACACAGGAAGATAAGAGTGTGACTGAAAACAAGAAGCACCTGAAACAGAAAGTCACTTTTCAACTGTGAAGATGGACGAAAGCCAATAAAGAAATAATCACAGAGTTTATAATCAGGAAAATATGCCCAACAACCTGTACGGTTATAAAGAGTAATGGGTTAAAAGTAGTTGTTTTCTTTTTTTGGTTGATTTCTTGTCCTCATTTAGGCACAAAAGAGAGGAATCCTCATTTTCCTTTAAATCTTTAAAGAGAGGGTATTCATGGACATAACGTAACACTGCCGTTTGTTTATTCTCAACCTGCAGATTTCAAACCTCGACATATTCACCAAATCTTCCTTAAATGATGATGTCATCTCTTGATGATCTGGCCTTAAAAAAAACACCCCTGCCAGGCCTCCAAAGGGCTGGCCAATCAGAGGGAAGGGGCTTTGTGGAGTAGGGTGCCTTAAAGGGACAGCAGCTAAAATTAAGCATTCTAAAAGAGAAGTGTGAGAAAAATAAATATAAAGACTAGTTTTAAAAAAAAAAAAACACAATACCCCCTCTTTAAAGAGACTCACGCTGTTTTTGTTTCGCTATTTGATCCAGCAGCAGGGGCGTGAGCTTGATTCAAATCCCTGTACTGTATTCAGAAATCCTGTTTCTGTGTGTTCTGTCTCATATGTGTAACTATATATTGACACAGATACATCCAGGTATCCTGTGTGTGTGTGTGTGTGTGTGTGTGTGTCTGCTAATGGCTGAGTGCCTACAGTTACTTCTGCAAGTCAATACTCACTGCTTCTTTGTGTGTGTATCGCTGTGTGTGTGTGTGTGTGTGTGTGTCTTTGCATGCCTGTGTAACCGAGCCCTGGTTGGGCCTGAGTGGTTCTGATCCATCCATGGCTGCCATTCGCATCCAGGGCGTCTCGATTCCGCTTTGTGTATGTGTGTGTGAGTGCGACTGTGTGTGTGTATGTGTGTCCTGGCGGGAGGCTGGCAGCCGGTGTAGCCATGGCTGGCACCGGTCCACCCCCCCCCCTCCCTCCTCTTCCCTCCTCCCCCTGCTGTCTGAGAGCACAATGGGCGATCCGGTAAAACAATACAGGCCCAGGAACAAGGCCCTCCATAGAGCGAGCGACACACTATCCCTGAAAGAGAAACACTCCAAAACGCCGGGCGGCTGAAACAGAAATAGAAAGCTAATTTCTACCCCTCCACCACTTTACTCTCTACCTGTTACTCCTCACAAAGCCAGCGGTGTCATTTCCCCCTGAATGAAATCAAGAGTTTTTCCTTACACTTCACTTACACCCTTCAGATTTCTTCTTCTGCGGCTGAAATCAGGGTGACTCAGTTCCCTCTCCCTGTGTGACAGGAAACCTTCTCCTTTAACGCTGCTGTTTTTACTCTCCGGGGGGAAACATAAGCACTCGTTGGGATTTTCTGAATCTAAAACGGTCGATTCCTCGGCAGTGACTTACAGGATGATGACTAAATTTGGGAATTCTTTGCTAATGATGCAGCCGCCCTAAAATGCTACGGCTGCATTATTTACCCATTGCTCACATTGCTGCTGTGTTAGTCACTTTTATTCAGAGGACGACATTATTTGGCTCTAACCTGTAATTTTGAGCTTACGTAACATCATCAAGCTGCCCTAAAGTCATTTTAAGGCCAGAGGTATAAGCTTTTAAATCTTGTTCCTGTAGAGGGCGCTCTAGAGAGCTCAGGCTACACGCCATGTCGGAAATACTGACTTAACTTTTCAACCACCTAGCCTCCTCGCTAACTGCTCCTTGAGGAGAAAAGACTGGACATTTTGAGTGAGAAAAATCAGTTTATAGTGCCGAGTTTCATCATAAAAGTTCACTTTTACCAGCACACAGGCAGTTAGTTTAGCTTAGCCTAGCAACAGCTAGCTATCTGTGAAAGGTAATTGAATCCCCCTGGGTATGCTAACCACCTACTAGCTGTTGCATTAAGGAAAGTACTTTCCCATGTCAAGTTATTACACTTTTCCTCGTCAATTACTAAGATAAAACTACTCTCACATCTGTATGCTAGGCTATATACAGCTAGGCTATATAAAGCTAAGAAACACAGTTAGTTAACGTAGCAGTCAAAGATAACTCTAGCATCTGTAATTTTTCAGCAAGTTCACTTACATGCTTGATGCTAAACTTAGCTAGCATAAAACGGCTTCTGTTTGATGAGTATGTACAGCTTTGTTAGCATGTTAGCAACTGAGCTATCTCAGCTAGCAAACTTATTTTTTAAAGTGTCCACTGAATTTAAAATGTTATTGATTTGGTTTCTTAAAGTATATCTTTCACCCTTGTCTGACAGGAAGTAGAATTAATCCTCTTAAATAACAGTGTGACAAATGTAGCATGCTAGCTTGAAATATTAGCAAGTAATCACCATAGAAGTATCGAGTTAGCCCACAATATCTATCTATATATAAATATATATTGCAATTCAGGACATTTTGAATATACCAATATTTGAGTTAATTTTTTTTTTTTTTTTTAAGTTTAGCCAAGAGCTCGCTAAAAGCTTAGCTTTAAGCTAGCTTAGCTTCAGTGCGACAATTTTTTTTTTTTTTAAATCCTTAAATACTGTAAGAAACATGGTCTCCTGTCAAATGAAATATGAGTTTTGATTAATCCTATTTTGCTAGCTAATGCTGTTATTTGTTAGACCGTTCAATGCTAATGTTAGCATGTTAGCCTGAGGAAACTTTTCCCATAAATCAGTGATTTTTTTTTTTTTCTTTGTTTAAGGAAATAAGCGAACATCAGGTCTGCTTTTTGAGTCACTGATAATAGAAGAACCAGGCTATGGTTTAGTTAGCTGTGCTAGCTCATGTAGCATGCTAGGTATGTGTTGCTCAATAACTGAAGAAAGTGGTTCACAAACAGACAACGCACACAAGCACATTCCCGTAATAGGGAATGCGATTTTAAGCTGTGTACAGTAAACGAGGAGACCCCCCCCCTCACACACACTCACACACACACACACACACGGTAACAGACACACAAACCTGGCTCTGACCTGGCCCCGCGGGTCTGACAGGTAAAGAAGAAGAGCTGAGCAACCTGTCGATGCAGGTAGAGAAGCATTCCACATAGCCCCACATACACATACACACACAGGAAAAAAAATCAGGGAGTGTGTGGAGGAAAGCAGAGCTCACACACTCTCTGAATCTGTGTTGTTAATCTCTTGTATTTATTTATCACGTTCATCTTCTCTCAGCGCCTGCTGACTAACACCAGGTACAAACCCAACATCCTGTTCTCTTCTTCTGCTATCTCTGCTACTTTACCGAGCCGTCACTGAGCAAAAATCATGAATCTCAGTCCTCCACAGCGAGAGCAGCCTTCAGACATGTAGTGCTAATCAGAGATCTAACGTTCCCCTTGTTTGCAGATGGAATCTCTCCCATATTTATCAAACGCAGCCCATCTCCTTCCTCTACCCCCCCCCTCGGGCGAGCACGCGTATCAGAAATGACTGGCACATCGGCACATCTATCACACCTATCGCCGTCACCATCACCCGCCACACGTCTCCCCAACCTGACACACACACACACACACACACCTCAGTTACATTACCACTTATGACACATTACACAGCTGATAAGATCCCTCGCGCTGATAACGTCACCTTGCCCCAGAAAAGGTCGAGAAAACGTGTTGGGAAAAACTATCAAAGCACGCGCCGGGAGTTTTTAAAACATGCCAACATGTCATACAAGACTTGTTGGAGGGAAGAGGACTAATGGTTTCTCAACGACTGTAGAAGAGGCTGATAAGAGGATGTGTAAGAGGTGGAGCGGCATTTTTTATCCAACTGGGAAGCCAAACAAAGGCCTATTTTTAACTTTTTGTGTCTGACTTGGGAATTTATGTGGATAAATTTCAATTAAAGCAAAAACCCTTTGAAGAAGAGCGTCAAAACAAACTCAGTTTCTTGCCATTTTTTCCGTCTTTCATTTGTCTTGGACAACATACTCGGTCAGTTTGGTCAGTTACTCAAAGTCGTGCAGACTTTCAGGCTTTAAATGTGTCGAAAAACCCAACACAAGGCAACTTTTAGAACAAGAAACCAATTCACATCTTTATTCTACATGAGATTCTCATTCTGCATATTCTTTACAAAGCGGAAAACAAAGGAGGAACTCCCTCAAACACATCCAGGATGAGACGAGGGGTTCAAAACATAACCCTGCACAGAACAGCCTCACGATCCACATCATCATGTTTCCCCCAAAGACACGCATCACATACGACCTGACAGCTCACGACATTCACCTTTTACTGCACTTAAGTCGTCAGAGAACGAGATTTCAGGAATGTCTCTGAACCTAAAAGTGATTAAATAAAGTCGCAGTCGCCCATCCTGTCAGCTCCAGCTAATTGGAATATCTCTGTCTCACTTCTGCGATCACAGCTGACATGTTCCCGTGAGGGGGAGAAGTGTTGAGGTGATGAGATGAGATGAGGAGGCCCCTGGGGGACGAGGAGCGGCTCAAACTCCTCGGCGAGGGGAAGGCAGAGAAGAAAGTTTGTGCATTTGAGGAACAGCAGAGACAAAAGTTCATGTGTTCTGGGACGAGCGCTGTTTTCATGTCAAATCTTGTCTCATCTGTTGCACCACTGGAGGAATGTGAGGAGTGTGTATGTGTGTGTGTGTGTGTCCAAATTTGAAAGATAAATATTCAAAAGCTGAAACAGTTGAAATAAAAGGCGACCTTTTTGAATCTGAGTAAAAATCAGAATGTGTTTATTCGAAGCGGAAAACTGGACGCTGTCGCTCTACATCCCCATGTGCCAAAAACCTGTCCTCATGCACTTCATTTCACCTCTCAGCATGACTTATAGCGAGCGTGACTCACCTTTTTCATGTACTCTGCACACGTGCGCGCTCAGGTACGAGCAGACGAGTGTGTGTTTCTGTGCGTGACTTCATGGTTTGAAATGGAAATCAGGGATATTAATGTTGCGAGACGCCCCGCGGCGAAGAGAGCGAATTCACCCGATGACTTCTCTCAGTTAATGAACAGTTGCATTCCTTTTAGCGCTGGAGAGTCCTTCTCAAACACACCTGTCTTCAGCTTACCTGGCTGTCTTTCTGTTGCACCACAAAGGAGGTCACGACAGGGCAGAGATCCCTCCGTTTCCCTCCTTCCGTCAGATTTAACTGTTTCCTCTGGACAA
Organism: Labroides dimidiatus; assembly: GCA_030710495.1. NCBI lineage: Eukaryota > Metazoa > Chordata > Actinopteri > Labriformes > Labridae > Labroides > Labroides dimidiatus. The sequence goes on along the minus strand of CM061162.1, from coordinate 1,788,906 downwards.
GTAACCTGAATCAAGCCCACACACACCTGCACACACAAGACCCTCCCCTTTACACCTGTCTCCACGGCGGCAGAAAGCAGGTAATGGTATGAGACACTAGCGCTGATCGAGTTTTAACTACCAGCTTGTGGTCAGGGCTGTATGATCCGTGGCGTGACCTCCCGTGACCCCTCCACCGCAGCTCACAGCTCCCTCGCTCTCGCTCCAGCCTTACCTTGAATGGAGCTTTAAATGAAGCCCATTATCCTGTTGCACAACCTCCCAAACTGAGGTCCCACTGGGGCTCCCCTAAGGGGCCGCTGAGGGTGTCCATTATGGGTCTTCAGCCAGCAGTTAGAGGAGGAGGAAGGGCATCTATTACGGCTCTGGGGGATGTAATGTCCAGATGGCCAGGTGCTACTGAAGGGACCAGACCCACCCTGCAACAATCCAGGCTTTCATCCCAGGTCCACCCGGCCCCTCGATCGGCCCAAACCTGGTGGTCACACAGGGTTGGTCAAGCGGAGAGAGGAGGAAGAGGAGTGGTGGACCAGGAGACGTTTCATGGACAGATTTAGACCTCTGAGTTGGCGAATTCATGGGTCCAGATAACAAAACCTTAATATTTTCTTTAGATCAAGAATTCAAAAATAATGAAAAATCAGTTTTTCAAATCAAAACATGTTACAACCAGCAGCTACTGTTACATAATATATTTTAAAGTTTATGGTTGCACCATTTTTGAAAAAATCTTGAGGAACTTTTCGCATTCATTTAGAGTCACATTAAGATAATTAAGCTAACTTTCTGATGGCTAATGTTAGCATGCAACCACTGCCTAGCTACCTTTACTACTATAACAATATTACTAAAAGGTGTACTAAATAATAGTAACATAGAGAAGCCATAAGTTACAAACTAACAGTAGTTAGCCAAGAGTAACACAAGCTAGCTAGCCGCATTCATCGCCATGTTTAAATCACGTTCATGGAAGAAAAAGTCAAAGTCTGGGACATGATCAGGTCTCACTGTAAAGATCTAGATTTGACCAGTAAACCGGCAGCTAATGCGAGCATTCAGTGTTAGCCCCTGACGATAGGAACGGCACAGTATTAGCATGCTAAGCTAGCTAGGTGTAGCGGTAGAAATGATCTTCTCGGCAGTTTTAAGGAACTTTGAAACTTCCAGTGCAAAAGGAATGAATCAGTTCGTAGCAAAAAGTATTATTAGCTAGCTAAGTATAGCATATGCTAACTATGTATGATGTAACATATATTTGTCTTTCTACCTGTTTTAAGTCAATAACCAACCAAAATTGTCGGATAAAATTTGTATCTTAGGGTAAAACATTTCATTTGCTAACACAAGGTGTTGGTATGTATTAGCAATTTGTCTAGCATGAGTAACTGTATAACTGTAGCATCGGCTGGCCAGCTATAATCAGAAGTTGAGGCATGTTTCATGACAGGAAATTGACTGATTAGCTACTGTAAGGGGGAAGCTAGTAGCATTCAATGACAAAAGCATCATTAGCTAGCTCACAGAGAAATGTAGCTAAATCACGAGGCAGGCTACTAGCTGCAGGTCAAACGAGCTAGGTAACTTTAATACTTGAAAGCTAACACTTTATTTTAGCTCGGGATTTGTTGACGGCTAAAGGACGGGATTACGCTTGATATTCAAATATACCTGAAAACTCATGATACGAATTGTTTTTTAAGTTATTACAAGTTAAAATAAACCCGTAGAGAAAAATTTCTTGCTGCATTGGTGGAGATTTTTTACTCATTTCAAGCATTTAAGGATTTATTTTTTATTTTGATATCTTAAATGAGATTTATTTCTGGACTTTACGGATGAAGGTGACTTTAAAAGGTGTATTGGGAGATTACGTCCAGAAATGTGTCGCTGAGGTGCAGCCAGCATTATGTCAGATCTTTACCGTCCCATACTGAGCGTGACATGGAACAAAACTGGCCGCCATGTTGATTTAATTATCACAAAGTCATCAGTTGGCGTTGGGGCCGTCTATGAAAATGATTACCGTCAGAACAAGGTGGTGTGTACAAATCCTAAAGACAGTTAAACCTCAATGCCAAGAGCACGTACGCAGACGTTTCAAAATCTTCCATCTGTCAACGCGTCAAAGTGAGGCAGGAATGACAGTTACATAAATACAGGACCTGCTACATCATCTCAGTCATCCCGCCTCTGTGAGACTGGAATTACCCGAAGCTGAGGCAGAAAAAAAAAAAAATCTATTTTTGATTCCCTGTTGCTCAAGAGCTTGGCAAGTATAAATCTGTGCTACGCTCTCATTCCAGCCCTTCACCACTCACGCAAACGCACACATACATTCAGAAACTCACACACTTCCCACCCACATGCATACAAATCCCACCCTGATACACACAGGCCCATTGTGAAGCCACGAAACAGAAACAACAAGCCGCTCAAAAAAACACCCAAGGGAGTCGCAATTCACTGCTCAATCAATCTAAAACCGCTGTGCGAGCAGAACGCGCACGCTGACTCACACACGCGCACTTAAAGGCACATTTAAATGCGACAAATATGTTTTATGACAAATGAATGAAAAACATGCACACGGTGCTAGAAAGAGAGAGAGAGAGAGAGAGAGAGAGAGCACTGCATTGCATTGCCCTCGAGGGACAGGCCAGCAAGTGCACATATAGGATTACTAGAATTGACGCTTCAGTCTTTCCATTGTGGACGTGAAAATCCAATGAGGGGCCTCTAAGTGGATGCACTCACACAGAGAACCTGTTCTGAGGCTGCTAATTAAATCTAAACAGGCGCTGACATTGATTTTGAGAGGCCATTACCCTCCCCTTATGGTCATAGAAGCCTCGTGCGTTTCACAAGTGGTGTTTTCTCGAAAGCCTGAGCACCCCGGGGTTAACAGGTGGGAAACGGCAACCAGAGAATTCACCAGTCAGTCCAGAATGTGCGCAAAAGCAGGTGTACAAATTCCTCAAATCATACAGACGAAAAGTAGGAGTGCATTTTGAAGCTTCAACACGTTAACGTTAGAGTAGAGTAACCCAAACATGGTTTCAAAGTGGTCTTGTTTACGCGTGACTGTGTCAGCAATCCATCAGGTCAGTCAGGGAGAGGAGTTGCAAAACACACTTCAGAGGCCGAAACTGGGAAATGCTTCCACGGAAACCAAGTCAGGGTGGAGTCTTCAGCAAAGTGATGCTGGAACAATAAAACAGATTCAGGCCTGCATGGCGATAAAAGGAAATACTGTCTGGACACCTTCACATATCAAGACAAAGATCCAACCAGTCAGAAAGACTTGGCAGCGTCCAGCTGACCGAACGTTTCCTGTTGGAAATTAACAAGAAAAACAGAGTTCAGCAGAAGCCGCCCGTTTATTTCACAGTGAAGTTCCTGGTTATTGACATCAATTCGCCAACACGTGGGCGCTGAGTCCCAGCACGTGGGCGCTGAGTCCCAACAGTCATGTTTCAGTGAGGACATTGCGTAATCCTCCTCGGTTTCTTGAGCCTGATGTACTTCCTGTTTAATGCAGGAAACAGGAAATAGATTTATTGTTCTAGAAGCTCTAAAATTCACTGTTTCCAACCATGTTTGGTTTACCAGAATAACAAGATCAGAGAAGGAGTGACTCAAAGCTACGATAAGGGTTAGGGTCTTTAAACCCCTCATTTTAGCTACTGTCTCTTTAAGAAACTTCAATGGCACCCAGCATTACGAAACCCTCTGCTTTCTCTTAAAGGCCCTACAGCAATCCAGAGCCGAGCATTCTGGGTACCAACTAGTGATGTCACAGTTTGAGCAAATCTCGTGTTGATCTGGTCAGATTCTCATGTGACTTTTTTTTTTCCTGGGATGACTCCTGTTTATAAAATATGACGGAAGCATCATACCGTAGCTTTAAGGCAGCTTTGACTCAACTTAAAACTCCGTTTAGATCATTTTTCAGACCTCTTCTGTTGCTTTAAAGTTTTAGTATTTGGGGTACAAAGTGGAGAATACCATAAACACTGTCTTTTTGACCTGGTTATGGGTCAGTTTGGGGGGGCAGGAGTAGGATCTGGATCTTCAGGTATGGTGGAGGTGTCCTCCTGAGTTTCCCCTGTAATTACTCTAACACCTGACAGTATTCAGTTAAACTGTGACTGATCCAGGTGAGTGTCTCAACCTGCTTCACTCCAGAGAGGAGGGATAATGAGAAGGAGGGGAACCAGAGGAGGAATCAACCAGGAAAAAAGAAGCACCTGTATGACGCGTTCGTATCCCACCCCGTCTCACCCTTCACCGGGGATAGTCGCTGCGAGGCACTGACGTCCGGGTGAAGCAGAGTTCAGATCGGTTTGTTTTCCCTGCCTGACAAAGTGATCGCAAAGAACACACACGTGGCAGAGGGAATGCAGACCTCATTTTTTTTTACTGTTCAGCGTCAGGAGACGTTCTGTACACGCTGAACACGGTGGTGATCCGTCTGTAAAGAGTTTTACCAGACTGTTTGTTTTGAGACTTCTGTTGTTGTTAGAGACGTTAAGAAAAGTCCTGAGTAAACTCAGACAGCTTTGTGTGAGCTGTTGGGTAATACAGAAGAAGAAGAAGAAGAAGAGGAAGAGGAGGATAGTGTTTATCTCTCAACCATGACACCAAAAAATTTACACTGGATCTAAAACTGTTTTGTTGCCATAAACAGACGTTAGGCTCATTTTCTGTAAATCACTTTGATACGCACACTGACGAGACGATGTACCGCTTATACTCAGCGTTCGTTTTGTTTGTACTTCCTCTTGTTTTCTGGAAGCCTGTTGAAGGTGGAACATTGCAGTACCCCTAGAAATCATAGGGGGGCAGTGTTGAGCAGCAGGGTAGAAGAATACTTCCTAAAAAGCAGAACTTTGTATACGACGGAATGGCAACCAAACAGCTCGGCAAAGATCGGACGATGCGTGTAAGTCCTACGACAGCACAGGACTAATTTGTGAATACATGTTCCGAGGAAAAAGGAAACATGGGTGTACGTTTTTAATTACCGAATTGGCCCGAATATAAGACGGTGTTTTTGGCATTGAAATAAGACTGAAAAAGTGGGAGTCGTCTTACATTCGGGGTCTAGACATTATACCCATTCACAACGCTAGATGGCGCCAGATATCTTTAAAGCGAATGCTGAACTTAACTCCCCAGGCCAAAGCGAACCCCTGTCACGAAGAAGAAAAATAAAAAATAGCGGTAGCACAAAGAAGAAAAATTTTAAGAATAGTAGCACGAAGAAGAAAAAAAAACAAAACAGTAGCACGAAAAATAAAAATAAAAAAAACTGTAGCATGAAGAAGAAAAATTAAAAAAACAGTAGCACAAAAAAGAACAATAAAAAAAACTGTAGCACGAAAAAGAAAAATAAAAAAAAAATTTGTAGCACGAAGAAGAAAAATTAAAAAAACAGTAGCACAAAAAAGAAAAATAAAAAAAACTGTAGCACGAAAAATAAAAATAAAAAAATTTGTAGCACGAAGAAGAAAAATTTAAAAAACAGTAGCACAAAAAAGAAAAATAAAAAAACTGTAGCACGAAGAAGAAAAATTAAAAAAACAGTTGCACAAAAAAGAAAAATAAAAAAAACTGTAGCACGAAAAATAAAAATAAAAAAATTTGTAGCACGAAGAAGAAAAATTAAAAAAACAGTAGCACAAAAAAGAAAAATAAAAAAAACTGTAGCACGAAAAAGAAAAAGAAAAAAATTTGTAGCACGAAGAAGAAAAATTAAAAAAACAGTAGCACGAAAAAGATAAATAAAAAAAACAGTAGCACGAAGAAGAAAAATTAAAAAAACAGTAGCACAAAAAAGAAAAATAAAAAAAACTGTAGCAAGAAGAAGAAAAATAAAAAATAGCAGTAAGAAAGAAAAGAGAAGAAAATAAAAGAAGAGAGAACAGAAAATGAAAAGTGGGTCGATGGTTTATTTACATTTCAAAAACCAGAAGCCACTCATTTACAAATGTGATTGCACTTTAGTTTACATATTTAAACGTTCAGATATTAAGATGTGATAGACAGTTTTTGCATGATTAGAATGAGGCAAAATAACACGCTTTTTCTCTCGAATATATTGTTATAATCATTTGTTTCAGATGTTCTGTAATTATTTTCTGTATAAAAATTAAATTTGGTGTTCAAAAAGTCTTTTTTCAAACTTGAGTCTTGAAAGAGAGGGGGTCGTCTTATAATCAGGGTCGTCTTATATTCCAGCCAATACGGTATATTTATATATTTGTTAATTTATGTACGTATTATCAGATTAGCGGCCGGAATAAGTGGAATTTCTACAGCGACGTTCTGCATTCTGTTTTTAATTTTTATCAGAAGCCCTCAGACGGATATATTTTTGATAGTTCAAATTGTGTTAAAGGCTCTAACTTTTTGGTTGAAAGAACCTGACATTCGCTTGCTAGCTAGCTTGTTTGCTAAGCTGGCTAGCAAGCTAACGTCAACGTCTACATGCTGAATGTCTGTCGTGGTTGCGATAAGACTTATCCAAACTTTTCGTGACCGTTTCTGGGTTAGAACACTGTCAAAGAAACGATTCGACGTCCGCGCCTGATTAATCGCCCGAGTGTGAAAATATAACAATAATAAAACAACCTGCCATCAGACCGGCCAGACGACACGAAGAGAAAGAGAAAGCTTTGAAAAATGTCTGGCTTGTCCAAACTCTATTTATCCAACGTCTCCTGGTATGTGGGGAGTTTCTCTTCAACTTTCTCAAGCGGCAACAATTACAGGAACATTTTCATCTGCTTGGAATTTAAAGAAATACCTCCGAGGTGAGAGGAGCGTGTTACGGAGGAGGGGAGAGCCTTGTGTTGAGGGGAAGGAGAAAACTGAAGGAGTGATGGAGATGGATACGATAGAGGCAAGAGAGAGAGAGGGAGAGAGAGGGAGAAATTAGGTCTAAACAAAAAAGATTGATGAGCGGTGATAAGAGGTGTTTTCCTTTCCTGGAGACTCACTCGCTGCCCCTCTCTCTCTCTTTCCTCCCCTCAGGCTGATCTCTCTCTTGCATGTCCGGACGGGCTCGAGTCAGTCCCAGGTAAAACTGGTCACCCGAGTCCTCCTCCTTCATCTCGCCCCACCTCCATCTCCCCTTTTGCTCACCTGCCCTGAGGCAAACCTCCCCCTCCATCTGGCACCGTGAGTCAGAACAGGAGAAACCGCCGGGGTGCCCCCGCAGCATTCTGCACGGATGAAACACGACATGAAACAATAACCCCACTGTGGAGCCAAAGTTTTGTGTGCAACAACTTTTTTTTTTTTTTCTCTCTCTCTCTTTTTCCAGTTGATTTAGAGCGACATTGTTCCAAAACGAAGCCATGTATGCGTTAAACAATCCAAACTTTTGTTTGTCCCGCTGCTCTCCGCGTTTGGCGACGATAGGCCGGCTCTCAAGGTTAAGCCGCAGATGTGTTAATGTGCTGAAACCGTGTGATCGGGCTTTTTAAGACATTCGGAGAAACAGCCGAGTGAATAGCAGAGGAAGAAAAGAGGAGAAGAGGGAAAAAGCTCATTTCTGCTGACATGGACGGGCTGCTTAAAGGGGACAGCGAGCCAGGGCAGCAGAGAGTGACAGAGCCACAATGGAGGCACAATGGAAACTCTCCTTCCCCCAACGCCAGCCATCTCCCCTCACTGGGTTTTTTATCCCAGTGTCGCCCCTGCCAGGCGACAACACGGGCCAGGCTTGTTCAGCAGAGCCGCAATAAGACAACACTAATAAACGCCAACTGGGGGTGGAAAACAACAAACAGCTTACACTGTCAAATTTTACACTGAACTAGTCAGGGCTAATTCCTCCTTCCAATGTTTAGGGGAAAACACCAACCAGCGCTAACCCCCTTTTTTCTTTTTCCTCTCAAACTACCCCATCCCAACCCCAACCTGTTTATCCACTGTCAACAATACTGCGCCTGCCGTTGGAGCGAGGCACCTGCTGCTTCCTGGTTCACGGCTGCTGATCGGGAGGTGTTCGCATAAACAAACTCCGTCTCGTTCGGTTCAGGCGTTGACAGCGGCGCATTCCCGCGTTTCATCTGCCTCGCTCTTACGCAACTCCGCGCTGCTTTCTCTGCGATGCGTCTCTGACAGATTGCTTTCCCTCGCTGGGGTTAAGCATATTTCTGAGTCTGTGTGTGTCTGAGTGTGTGTGTGTGTGTCTTTACTTTGCTTATTCTGCAGCTTAAAAAATTGCTGGCGCAGGCACCATTAAGTGCAGCGCTTCGCAGCCCCCCCCCCCCCCCCAGAGCAGGAGGGAGATGAACTGTTTATCTTTCTATTACTGCATAAACCACACCCACACTTCTATTATCCTGAGTAAGGCCCTCATGGAAGAACTCCTCCACATGCAGTAAACAACCCCACCGTAGCTCAGGTGAATCATCAAAGACATTCGAACTCCAGGGCCTCAGGTAACCTACGAATCAAAATTACTAATGACTTCAAAGAATGCGTTTAGTAATCCAGAGAGGAGCTCGTGTTTGCAGCTCTTAGTCTCGTCTTGAGGACCAACATTTGAGGCAGCAGATCGTCAAAGGAAGTTATGGCGGAGTCTTTGTCCGCCTGCTTTGTGCGACTGTCACTAGAGGTCAAGGTCTATTAGCAGCGTTCTTATCTCTGCCCCGTCGTTCAGACAGCACTTAAGGAAATTAGAGGCCGCAGTGAATACAGTCCTCCCCCGGCTGAATCCATCCTTCCCCAAGTTCGTCTGCCGGCTCGTTCTCCTCCGACTGCTCCACAGAGCTCTGAACACTCAGCACTTCCTGGATCATCAGTTTTTATTGATACAGCAAAAAAACAAAAGTCAAACACGCTCTTTTTTTATTTAAATTACAGAGACCCAACATTAAGTAAGTTAGATTTTAAAATAATACAACTAAAATAAACCCCGCCCCCTTTATTCTGGCCTTGTTCTGAAGCCTCTGAAACACAAATGTGCATTCATTAAAAAAAAACAAAACAAACAAAAAAACAGCTGAGGGTTAAATCATTTATGATATTTGTTCTTGTTGTTTTCCACATTATATTTTTGTAGTCCAGTTTGGACTTGAACCCAAGCTGCCACTCAAAGGCTAGCTTTGTGGGGTTGTGGTTATACAGCTAACAGCTAGCTCATACAGCTAACAGCTAGCTCATACGCATAACTGGTTGAAAAAAAAACAAAAAAACGATCTCGTTCTAAAGTGATGGAACATTAAAGCTGCAGCAGGATATTTTGGAATTTTTAGATTTTATAATAACACAACCAAAATAAACCCCGCCCCCTTTTGTATCAACCTGTTTTGAAGCCACGCCCATTTGTTGTTTGTTACGTTATGTTTTCGTCGTCCTGGTTGGATCCGAACCCAGACTGAATCGTAGGCTGCGACCGAACTGCTGGGTCTTCCCGCCACAGCATACTTATCTTACCATACTTACATAGTTTTCAAGCTAGCAGGTTAGCAAACAACATGCTAGCATAAACAAACAAAATGAAATTCCTAAATTAGATCAATACCTGTCCAAAAATGGTTTTCACAGTCGTTTCCCGCTTTTCTTCAGCTTTTGTTGTTCCAACTTTCGGCCGTTAATTCAAACTAGTTACACAGAAACATCTGAAAGATTCTAGAATGTAAATAAAAAATGATAAAAGAAATCCCAGTAGCAGCCTGACTGGTGGTCACATGGTCAGGCCGGCTGCTACCTTGTAGTCACTGCAGATTATTAACGGGTTATAAGTCATGAATTAAATTCTCCGATTCGATCTTTCTTTGGTTTTGCGTCTGAATTTGTCCACCCTTCAGCTCACCACTCATTTGTAAATCCTGAAACCTCGAGCGGATCCCAGCTGACTCTGGGCCGGGTACACCAGAGACACCATGAGGCCTCAGGCTGCAGCCGGCTGGCATGTTCACACTCAGAGCCTCTTTGTTGTGAATTAAACGCTAACCACTGTACCACCGTGCCGCCCAACAACAACATTTGAAGACTCTCACTTCCTGGGATATCTCTGCATGGTAACGATGGAGCGAGTGAGGTTTGGAAATGATGGCTGAGGTGTGGTTTGGGATGAGCATGTAAAGCAGCTGGGTACGGTGGGAAACACCAAGGTAACAGGGAATACAAAGAAATGCTACATAACCTAAAACAAAGACTTCTTTCAAAGCCGATGGGATGAATTTATGCAAAATCCTCCAGTTGGGGCTGGATGGCAGGTGATTGGTCGCCCTTCCTGGTTGGAAAATAAGTTATGTAAGGCTTTAGTGACTGAAGAGTTGGATGTCTCCATCCCCTTTTTGTTGGGCTTTCTGTTTCTTCTTTGATACAAGATCAGACGGCTTGTGTTGATTTGATGAAATCTGTAGATTTTTGTTGACATGATGTGTTTGGATTAAATCTCTGACTGGACTTGGACCCTTTTTGTTGCAGCAGTGAAGGTCAAACCTCACTTTCATTGTGTTCCAACGTTGACATTCATGTTTATGTTTTTCGGTTTTTGACGCCAACATCACTGTAAATGGATTAACCCATTATTAATTAAAAGATTGCTTCATGGAAAGTTATTGTTGGCTAGCAGCGTGTTAGCGGTCTGACTTTATCAGGTCCATCCCGGTCAACTGTTTGTTAGAGTTTACGTTTGTGAAGTTTTTCAAATTCTCGGCGCCTTCGGGGGAACGTTTGCTGGACAAGACGACCTGCAAACGTGCACACGAGTAAATGCACATACTAGCCTTCACTCAAACAAAATTTCATCTTGCAAATAGTCTTCATCATTCTTCACCATCCTCCAAATATAGATGCATTCAATGCTTGAGTCAAAGTCGAAGTCAAGTACGAAGTCGTAAACGTCAGTGCCGGAGTTGGACTACAGTAAAAGTACGACGACGCTGCTTTCCCTATTGGTTTTGATTAGCATTAGCATTGTGCTAAATATAAGAGGTGTTTTTAAGGTATTTCCAGCTCTGAATTCTTTCCTCTTTGGTGAAACTCTAAATTTGTGATTTGATCTTGGGAACCAGGAAGTTACCTAAACGCACTAAACCATAATTTGCAGAATCGTCACATTTATTGAAGATCCAGATCATTGGATTTGCTCCTGGGTGCTGAGCTCTTCCTCGCATGCTAACTCAACTCACTCAGGCTCCTGGAGCCAAAGGTAGGACTGACAGCTAATGACTGAAATATTTGAGGCAGCTTGAGGCAACAATACGCACTGGGAGGGCAAACAATCTGTTCAGCTATTCATCCATAAATCACTTTGTCGAGCTCCTTTAATGTGGGCAGATCATATGTTTTTAAATTGTCAATAGCAGGACGATTAATCTTTTTTAATTTTCTCAAATGAGACGGCACTTCATGAAGAACGATAATGAGCAGAAGATATTTGATCCGCCTTTTGTGCTGGTTTCTAAATCCCATGGTGGTTATGGTTTTTCTCATGATGCAGAGTTCTTTAAACGTCTCCTGACACGCTGCGCGCCTGCTTCATGTATTCAGATCATTGCTTCTCCCACGCTGAGCATGTTGGTTAAGTACGGCGCTTTTCAAATCATGTTTGATTGTGGATAAACACGGATCCATCGTGAGCTGATCACTTAGCGTTCGTGACCTCTGGTCCATCCAAGAGTTTTCACTGTGAAAACACCGGCCGTCTCCGCTGGCCGCCTCCAGTACAAACACTCCCAGAGCTCCCAGAGGAGGCGGAGCGGCTGTGGGAGCAGAGTGGAGATCCACGGGCTGGAGAGCATGGGACAACAGCATCAGACAGGCAGTGCAAGAACACATTTCAACGTCAAACCAGTTTGGCTTTACGCAAACAAGATCCTGACGAGCATATCATGTTTTTGTTTCTTTGGCGCTGCTTCTTTATACTGATTCAGAACAAAACTCTGCAAACGTTTGTGGAAACAGCTGCCAGAAACGAAGTCCACGTTGCGTACGTCATACCTGCGTCCATACAGCGTCCTTCTCTGACGTCGCTTTTAATGAACTTTAATCAGGATCTTTGTGGTTTCCAAAGATTCAGCACTTTAATCTCAGGGCCAAGCTCTGTCTAGACCTGACTCATCAACAATTACACTCACACTTAGCTCCATTTGTGCGTCGCTTTGTGGAACTAGTTTGCAATGTTTCTGTTGGAACCCTGACAGTCGCAGCTCTGCACCGTTTGTCTCCAGGATATGAGCGCGCCGCCTCAAATTGGTTTATACCAAACATTCAGACATTTGGAGGGAATCTGCTGGAAGACTCGCCATCTGTTGAGCACGCGGAGACGTTTGACGCTGAAATCTGGATGTGAACCGATGACTGGGCATCCCATATTTCAAAGGATGCCAAGAAGCAACAATACCTCCATTTTAGCTAGTTTAGCTAATCCAAAACAATCACAATAAAAGGATGTGACTGGTACAGCTAGGTCTCCATCTTCTCCTTTTTCTTCTGGTGTTTCCGTTGGCAAGGTTTCCACATTCGATCACTTGATTCGTGACATTTTCACAGAGAATTAGGAAACAAAGAAGAAGAAGAAGTGCTCAGAGATGCACGAGAAGAACGTGTGACCAGCCTTTTTCTTGACACACCGTTTATTTAACAATAAACAGTTTTTTATCTATGTCTATTTATCAAATAACTCCCAAACAGAAGAACGGACCCACATTCACGCACCTTTACCAACCTTAAGTTCAATAATCCAATTTTTTGGGAGTTTTGCCTCGACAGAAATCCGTCACATCTTTATTTAACTTATATTCACGCCAGACCGAACAGACCCCGATAACACCGAACAAACTCGTTAATCTGCATCCATCGTTTGTTTTTCTGTTGTTGTTTGTGTTTTAGTTTTAATAAGACTGTGTGCATGAGCGCTGATGTTTACCTGCCAACTTGGGAAACCCTCCTGCTGGAAGTTCCCCGTTGACACACATCAACGAAAACACCAAACACGAGCAAAACAACAAAGTCCGTCCAACTGGAAAATCTCCTGTTTTCATCAGAGTTGAAGACAAATACAGAGTCTGTGTCTCCAGACTTATTATTATTATCAGTGTTTCTTAAGCCGCTCTATGAAATCCATCGGCCACAGACGACGAGCGAGCAGAGAGATACGGACTCTCCAATCAGAGCGGAGACGGACGCATGAATTAAGCCTCTAATGAGATACGAGGTAGATCGTTTCAGGGTAAGAGATGCTGGTTTGTCTCCTCTCTGAGCATTTCTGCTGCAGATAACCAGCCCAGATCCTGCCGTGCTTGCCAGCGATTGGCCGCAGCAGGCTTATTTACCTAATAGGGCTTGTCTGATTGGCCCGCGGGAGACAATGGCATGTGTAAACAGCCCCGGGGGCTCTGGACAGCCGACCGACACAGCAGTCCCTTTGTTAGTCAGGTAGCTACTCTAACTGTTGGCAGTCGACTCATGCATGATCACACACGCACTCACAGGTTGCAGTTAGAGTTGGACCTGTGCGGGGGGGTTTTAAGGCCAGCTGTGGAGCTGGAATTTCTGCTTTTAAGGTCCAGGTAACCAGTCACCTGTGGCAGTATTCAACACCTTTTAAAGGTGAGGAGAAAAGATCAGGAAATTCTCTGTTCCACACCTTGAGTGTTCAAACTGAGGAAAGTGACAGCCCCCCCTTCATTTCAATAAAAGCTGTAACTAATGATGGGAAATCCCCGACAGAGCTGACTGCCAAAACATGAAATCAGGCTCATGTTTGAGGGAGAGGACGGCTGGAACTGTCCGACGTTGAGATATCTGGTCCAAATCTTGAAATTATAACATTTTTGAATGCTTCAAAGGATCTAGGATCCAAGTTTAAATCAGATCTCCACAATAAAACTGCTTTGCTTCTCTCTTTTTTGTGGGAAAATGAAAATAAAGACTCTAAAGGAGGTTGAATCAAATCCGGAGTTCCTCAAGGATCCCTCCTCGGGCCTCTTTAATTCAAATTCCACGTCTGCACCCTCCCCGCTCAGATTTGCAAGATTACAAGCAGCACTGTGCAGAATCACAGCCGGCGTACAGACGCATTCAAGGTGTTTAAAGTTGAAGCACATCTTGCGTGGATGACTGCGAGGTGTTTTTTTGGGACACGTCTCGCCTAAAAAATCGAGAATTTATCAATCAACTTCTCCGTTTTTATTTGATCTGTCAAGCAAAGTTTGTTTATCTCGCGCGCTCTCTCTCTCCCCTGCAGGCCCAGAGATGCGTTGACAAGAATACACAAACACAAAACAAATCTTTTGCTCCAGGAAAACCGCTGAATCTGAAGCAAGATACTTCAAGAGATCCGGTGTGTGCAGCGAGATGTGAAATTCTGCAATCTTTGAGAGTGAGTTTTGTGCCAAGAAATTCAACATGGCAGATGTTTATTTCTGCCGTTTTTTTGGCACGGGTGTCAAGCTGATGCTTCAGCCTGAACCTCATTGTAACGGTGGAAACGTCGCTGTTATTTTAGGGTTTGTAATCTTGAAGGGCTGAGAAAATAAACTCTGAAAGTGGAATAGATTAATAGTCATCCCAGAAGAAGTCTGCAGAGATATAAAGCTGCAAACATCTGTCTTCAGATATCAACTTCTTCCCCTGTTTATTAAAAGGTGATTAACGCACGACTTGGCCCAGATATAAACGGGGTGGTTTTCAACACACACTCTTCAAACACACCTTTGCAGATGCTGCCAAGATCGTGTCATCAAACACGGCTTAGTTAATGCATGTCCCCTGGCACTGCAGCCAAACGAGCAGAGTACAAGCACCTGTCTGCTCCGCTCCCTCTCTGGATTTGTGATGCGGCTAAGAGATGCCAGTCAGCTATCAGTCGGTTGCCGCGCGGCTCAGGTGATTTGGCTGACTGTGAAGGCTTCATACCACGTCGGGTAAACCCCCAGTGACAGTTTGTGGATGCGGGCCCATGCAAATGTGCTGCTGCCACGGAGGTTTTGACAGGTGAGGTTCAGTTTGGCCCCGGGGCTGGGAGAGACGGCCGTCCGTTAACTCAGCGCCAGTCGGGGGACGAGGCTGTAAAACACGTCCTGAGAGCCGAGCGCTGCAGCAGACACACGGGAGGAGCTGCAGGGAGGGAAAACGTTTCTCATCAGAGAGAAAACTCCCAAAGAGGAATCTTTGAAACCTGTGTGACCTCAGAGAGCCGAACCAAGAGGGTGAAGACTCTGAAACCCAAACCAAACAAGACACTCAGACGGCTGCAGACTCACGTCTGTAACGAACTCTGAGACTAGAGGTCAGTTAGCCTAGCCTAGCCTAGCTTAGCACAAGAAAGGAACAATGTATAATGAGCGGGTGGTCACAGGTCACAGTTAGCCTGATTATGACCTGGAAACCAGCTAAATTCTGACTCTTTAATCTCTGAATTCTGAGATTAAAGAGTCAGAATTAAAATAAATTCGGAGTCTTTCTAATCTCTTAATTCTGATTTTTTAATTTTAGAATTTTCCATTTTTGACTCATAATTCTGGCTGTAATCTCTGAATTCTGACTTTTAGTCTCAGAAATCTGTCTTTAATCTAATAATCTGGATTTTGACAGAATTCTGACATTAAAAAGTCTGAATTCTTAGATTAAAGTCGGAACATTAGAAACTCATGATTCAGGTTTTTTTTTAATCTCAGGAATCTGATTTCTTGGAATTCTGACTTAACTCTTGGTCGTCCGAGTGTCTGATGTCAGTGTTTTTTTTATAATTCCAATTTTATAATCCCTAATCTCACACATTCTCAGAGACATCCGGATTAAATCACAGAACTCTGAATTTAATCTCAGAGTCCGGAGATTAAAAAATCAGAACTCTGATATTAAAAGATCACGTGGTTCTGTTTTAATCTCAAAATTTGGATTTAAATCGCAGGTTTTGATTTAATCTCAGAATTTTGACTTTTAATCTGTAGAATTCAGGATTCAGTCAGAAAGCTTTTAGTTTAAATCAGAATTTTAAAAAAATTTTTTAATAGTTCTGATTTTACTTTGACTTCCAGCTCGTATCCCAGAATTCAAACTTTATTCCCAACATTTAGAATAAAAATTGGAGATTAAACTGACGTTTGGTTGTGGGGATATAGGAAGACGTCGGCTTGTTTCGTTGTTGGAGAATAAAGAAGTTTCTGTGTTGATGCACGTTGGATAAATTTGTGGCCTCATGTTTATCTTTTTTCATGTCTCTCTGAAATATTCCTCCTCTCTTTAATCCAGATCCTTCCCTCCTTCATGCCTCGACTTTCCTCTCTGAGGCGCGTCACCTCTCGCTCTTCAGGACCCTCTCAGGTCTTCATTCATTCTGTCTGACGCTCACCTTCAAAGACTGATGTCGTACCTCCGAGCTGCTCTTTGAGTGAACCTGTGAACTTTGTGCCCCCCCCCCCCCCCCCCCTGTTCTCCGTAAAAACCTGCAGAATCTCAAAAAGGTGAAAAACAGATTTGAAAAGCTTCCTGCATGAAAACCTGTCGAGAAGAAGCTTCAGAGGCTGATTTTAAACTGTTGACAAATCTCTCATCACAGCAGCAGCAGAAGCCTGTTGCAGGTCTGTGCGTGTGTGTGCGTGTGTGTGTTTATGTGTGTGTGTGTGTGTGTGTGGGATGAGGGTTTAGGCACGTTGTCTGCGAGGCCGTCCAAGAAGCCCCGGGGCACCTCAGTAAAAGAGATAATTATCTTTTATCTGCTGTGTTGTGACGGGAGATTATGGTTCAAATTTACGATTGTTAAGGAGACAATGCAACGCGAGGCTGCTCTTTCAAAGTGGCGAGGGGGTCTCCGACAAGTGAGAGAACTCCCACAATGCCGTGCGGGCTCATCCCTCATGTTTCAGGCTTCAGGTCTTCCTGAACAAAGCAGAAAGGATCAGAAACACAAAAGGCATTTAGTCCCAAAAAAGGAGCGGAGTAATCCTGGACTAATTTAAGGAGACAGTATAAACTGTTTATTTGATCTGTGAACGGAATCGACACCAAACCAGAGATTAGAGAAACCGCAGACTGAGATTGAGCTCCTGTTAGCTCAGCAAAGAGCGGGAAACACTCCTGAAAGCTCTGATTTAAGCCTCGTCATGGGTTTAACTTTTTATACCCAACAAATTCAGGAAAGTTTATCCACTGAGTATTAGAGGAAAAGAAACTCCAAGAATTCAAGAATAAAGTCGAACTTTTAACGTTTGAATTCACGCAAATAAAATCAGGATAATAAAGCCGTAAGTTCTTACTTATATCGTCAGAAAACTCCCAAGAATTAAATCTTAAATTCACGTTAATGAGGTCGTAAATTTTACGCAGATAGAGTCATAAATTTACAAGAAAAAAAAACTTGTAACGTTCTGGATGAAGTTAAATAAATGAAGTCATAAATTAGCTTGTTAGTCATAATGCAGTTCTGCTTTTGACCACCAGGTTTGACGGTGACGTTTACGTAGCTTCTATCTACAGCATATTGAGACGAGACCACAAGAGACACACACACTGTAACACACACTGTAATACACACACTGTAATACACACACTGTAACACACACACTGTAACACACATGGACTCTGGAGGACTGGAGGAACCACAACCCACAGCTCACCCCCCACCTGTGAGCACACTCACACAGGTCTGTGTGGCCTTCAAACCATTACAGCTAATAAGACACCTATGTGTGTGTGTGTGTGTGTGTGAGAGTGAGAGAGAGAGAGAGGAAACAGAAACACACCCAAACCCTGAGAGGTGAACTGTGTTACAGAAATCATGCGTAACTCACAGAAAGGTGTCGAAACATCAGGACAAACATGTTTCTCCCTCCTGTGATCAGATCAGCTTCAGTTTCAGATCTCTGAGCTCAAATATTTTTAACATTACTCGACTAAAACTGCAGAAAAAACTGTGTTTAATTCATCTGAAATCAATTTGAAAAGTTCTGTTTGGTATTATTACTTTTAAAATCATGAAAAACAGCAACCAGGAAGTCTTAAGACTGATTTATAATCATTTTTAGCCACAAAGTTAGCATTTAGCATAACAGTAGACACCAGGATAGAACAAAGTTAGCATTTTAGCATAACAGTAGATACCAGGATAGAACAAAGTTAGCATTTAGCATAACAATAGATACCAGGATAGAACAACTTAGCATATTAGCATAACAGTAGATACCAGGATAGAACAAAGTTAGCATTTTAGCATAACAGTAGATACCAGAATAGAACAAAGTTAGCATTTAGCGTAACACTAGATACCAGTATAGAACAAAGTAAGCATTTTAGCATAACAGTAGATACCAGGATAGAACAAAGTTAGCATTTTAGCATAACAGTGGATACCAGGATAGAACAAAGTTAGCGTTTAGCATAACAGTGGATACCGGGATAGAACAAAGTTAGCATTTTAGCATAACAATAGATACCGGGATAGAACAAAGTTAGCGTTTTAGCATAACAGTAGATACCAGTATAGAACAAAGTTAGCATTTTAGCATAACAGCAGATACCAGTATAGAACAAAGTTAGCATTTTAGCAAAACAGTAGATACCAGGATAGAACAAAGTTAGCATTTAGCATAACAGTATATTTCAGACTTATTTCTCCCCACTTTTAGCAGCAGAGTTTGTTTCTTCTTTAAGAGTTTAATGGGGAATGTTTGATTTTTGGGGTTTGAATTACTCTAAATGAGGATAAAATGTAGTGAGAGGGAAAGTGAGTGAAGGGTAAGAACAGATTTTAATGATTTGAAGTGATGAAAGTTTTCAGTTTTAGTGTCTCGACTGAGAGAAAATCATCAGTTTAAGACAATTTTTTGGCATTTAAGAGACTTGATGGAGAAACTTGACGACTAAAGTGTTTCTCAAGTGTCAGAAATTCCTGAGAGAAGTTGACCCCAGATGTGACCCGACCTCTGCTGATGGTGATGAAGACGGACTGTTCCTCCGAGCCGCTTAGCGCCACAAATCTGTCAGCATCCTCACCTGAGAGACGAGGGGCAGACGCAGGAAGGGAGAGAGAGATGAGGATGATGAGGATGATGATGATGATGATGATGAGTCAGTCATCCTCACCTGAGCTGCACCTCCACTCACCCCTGGCAGACGTCCACAGCCAAACACCACAGAAGAAGAGGTCAGCCAGGGGCCATGGGGTCCCAGCACAGGGCAGAGCTCTCCTCAATCCCTCCACACACTCACACACACACACACACACACACTCTCACACACTCTGCCCCTTTGACCTCACTATTAAAACACAGGAGCAAATCTCCCGATTGGTCACAGCGGCTCAGAAACAAATGACGCCAAATACCTGACTCCTGTTTGGCCTTTTCCTGCAGCGAGGCGCTGAGAGGGCCACGGCTCCGGATTTGCTCGTCCACTTGTGCAAATATATTCTGATATTAGAAACGTAGTTCAGCGGGGGCCCACGTGATGCAGATGATGGGGATGAGTCTGATTCATGTGCAGTTTTCAGGCCAGAGGTCGACTTTTCATCAACAGGACGGAGAACAAAGAGTGTGTGTTGAATAAGAGAGGATTAACTCATGAAGCGCACAGAAACAAACAACAGGTTTCCTTCCTTATTGAGCGTCCTGATGTTTACTCCACAGGTCTGCTCTCCGGAGGCGTCGTTTGTCGTTGTTAGCGTGTTTTCATAGGTCAGACTCTGACTCTGAGAAGTTAGAAAGATCTTTGAACGACTGTTTAAAGTCAAGCTGTGAATTTTTTTTTTTTTTAATCATGAAAATCTGCCTCACTGGGCATTTTTATTCCTATTTTTTTGGTATTTTTTGTCGATGCGTTTATCAAAAACAAAAGTAAAAGTTGCAGCAGAGTCGCTCGTCAGGAGTAATCCACCCCTGAGAGGGAAATTCAACGGCTGCAGGGAATATTTCCTCTTGTGTGATCTCCCGCTCTCTCTCTCTCTGCTCGGCTTGTGTCTGAATTAAAGGGACGTTTCAGCTTTTTTCAAAGTATTTTCTGATAGAAAAGGGCTGAAAAATTCTTGGTACCTTTATGTAACGCTGTGAATAAACTGCCTTTAAAGATGAGAAACAGGCAGAAAAAGTTAAAATAATCAACATTATCTCCTTGTCGAGGTCACACGTGTTGCATAACAGAAATTAAATAACAAAAAGGGTGTTTTGAAAAAAATAGTGACAGAATGTGGAGGATCAGTATATAAACACTGTTTTAGCCCTTTAATTTGCAGCTTAACCGTTTGTTGGAGCTTTTTTCGAGTCACTAAATTTAACTGAAAACATGTTGAAGTGAGTAAAACCTGATTTAATCCACAGCTTCAGATAGTTTCTTTTATTTGTTTGTTTGTTTCTGATCTTAGCGCCCTAACAACAACAAAAAATACAAAAATATTTTTTATTTATGTTTTTTTCTTTTCTTGGATGTAAAAAAGAGGACTTCATATCTGATGGTTTTTAAAAGTGAAAGTTAAAGGGTTAAAAGGAGAAGAAGTTAAAGGGTGAAGTTCGCCTTTTTGAATAAAATTTTTTTATATAAAATTTTATAAAAAATTCAATTTGTCTTTATATTATTAAAATCGTGACATTAGCTTCTTTAATTAAAACATTTTTACTCCTGTTTTTTTAAACTGTTTTTATAAAAGTTAAAAAAATTTTCACAGAGAAAAATTTTATACCAATGAACTAAAAAAAAGGAAGAAGACGTTAAATTAAGACATTTATCAAACACAATTAAAAAAAGTTAGAAGTAAACATTTAGCAACATTTTTGGTGAATTTTTTAATAAACATTTCAGCTCCAAAAAAATTGAATTTTATGGCTAATTTTTTTTTTTTTTTGTCCGATGGGTCAGGCCTTTAAGGGTTGAATTCCCTCCATACATTTGAATGGGTGACAATTTTTTATTTTTGTCCGATGGGTCAGGCATTTAAGGGTTGAAATTCCCTCCATACATTTGAATGGGTGACAATTTTTTTTTTTTGTCCGATGGGTCAGGCATTTAAGGGTTGAATTCCCCCCATACATTTGAATGGGCAACTTTTTTTTTTTTTGTCTGATGGGTCAGGCATTTAAGGGTTGAATTCCCTCCATACATTTGAATGGGTGACTATTTTTTTTTGTCCGATGGGTCAGGCATTTAAGGGTTGAATTCCCTCCATACATTTGAATGGGTGACTATTTTTTTTTGTCCGATGGGTCAGGCATTTAAGGGTTGAATTCCCTCCATACATTTGAATGGGGGACTATTTTTTTTTTGTCCGATGGGTCAGGCATTTAAGGGTTGAATTCCCTCCATACATTTGAATGGGTGACTAAATGTGCCTCTGTTTCTCATGTTGTGTCTTCAAACTTGTTTCTAAGATGAGAATAAATCACAGATCACCTGTTTCGGTCCAGTTTGTACGTTTTGTTTAAAAGTCTCTGAGCTGTCACTTCTCTTCTTCGCTGGTTTTTTTGATCGCTCGCTCAGTTTGGATGCTGATATTTTCTGTTTAAAGGAAGAAGTAAGAATGAGAGACGAGCCTGCAGCTCTCAGACTTCCTGATGTTCTTGTTTTCTGTGTTTTGAGGGTCACAGCGTCCCGTCCGTGTGCGTCGTGGTCACTTCGTATCTGAAGCAGAAACGTCTGTATCAGATTTCAGCCTGTGCGTTTCTAAAATATTCGATCCTGGGTGTTTTTTCGAGCTCGGTGTGCTCTCTGTGAGAACAAAACCAGCTCTGGTGTTTTTCAGTTTCCCCTTTTCTGCGATGTGGTCGTGTTGTTGACGTGTGGTCTTAGAAACCAGAAGTATTTGATCTGCGGGCTCTTTTTCACACTCCTCTGACTGAATCCTGATCACTCTGAGGTACTTTCACAGAATTCAGCGGTTTGGAGTTTACTCAGATGATTCAGATCACCTCAGATCGCTGAGGTGATGTAAAGATGGAGGGAAATGCCTGAAACGACGCCGCTTCCTGATGTAACCTCCTCGTTTCACGCGTGTATTTACGTCTCTGACCCCGACGTTTGATTCGCCGCCGCGCCGCTTCTGTTTATTTCCCTTTCTTCCTGTTTGTGCTGGAGCTGCCCCTGTGAATCCTGGGTAAAAAAAAAAAAAAACAGCAGCTATGGAAGGACGGACGGCGGGTGTGTCTGGTGGAAGGGTGGAGATGAGACAGAACAGACGCTCTGGACCACAGCGCTAACATGTCAACAGAGATTAAACTAGTTTATTATTTTCAAAGAGGGAAAAAAAATTACGAAACAAAAAAGCAGTCATATTTTACACTAGTGATTATTATTAAATTTTTTACAACCATTCAGTCTGCATAACATAAAGAAATAATTCTACATCTTTGTTTATTCGTATTTTTGGTACTCTGATTTATACATACAAATAACAAATACAGGAACTTTTTCACAATGCATATAATCTGTGGGCAGGAAGAAAGTCTTTCAGCTGTGTGTGTGTGTGTGTGCATGTGTGTGTGTTTATGCATGTGTGTGTGTGTGTAGGTGCAACACAAACCAATTGCCCGAGACCTATAGCACATCCAAAAAAACAAAAGAAGAAGAGAGTCGCGTGCAGCCGCAGCCGCCGACTCTCTGCAAACTTAATGCGATGCATTTCACGCAGGCGAAAACAGAGGCCTGCCCTTTCTCAGAGTCTCTTCTCCTCCTCCTCCTCCCGTTTCCCGCCAAAAGGCGTCCTCTCCACCTGCCGCGACTCGTACCCTTCGTAGCTGCCCGGGGGGGCATGTTTTCCTTTTTTTTTCTTCTTGCTTAATTAAAAAGTCTTCATTAAATGTACTGTATTTCATACAATTTGTACAAATATATTCAACGTCCGTCTCTCCTCGTTGAAGAAAGGGGAGGAGCTTGTATGTATGGGAGGGGGGGGGGGCTCCTGTTACACAGGTGTGAGGAGGAGGGAGAGAGAGGAAGAGGGAGGGAAGGAGGGAGGGAGGTGGGTTTCAGGGGGAAGAGTAAAAGTTTTTAAAGTCTGTTTTTTCATGAGTGGAAAAATGGCTTTTTGTACAGAAATGGAGGTCCGGTGATGCGGATCAGCTGGGAGGAGGAGTGGCGGTTCAGCGGGGGGAGAAAACGTTCTCCCGTGTTGGAGGAAGGAAGTCTCTCTCGTTGGAGGTCAGTGCGCCAAAGTTCAAAAGTCAAGTCTGCAAAGCATTCACGTCGCAGAGTACGCTTTGATTTTTATAAAAATAAGAGACAACCGAGGACAAAGGAGGCTGCGGTCGTCGCCGGCCAGAGAGAAGGGGGCGTCGAGGAAAAAGTTCGTGAGTCTTTGAACGAAGCGAGAGCAGGTCAGCAGAGGTACCGACGGGGGGTTAAAGTGAAGTGGGCGAGGCTTCGGGTGCAGGCTTTAACCCATAGCTGTGACCATACTGGAGGGGTGGTGTGGGGCGAACGGGAGGCTGGAGGAAGGGTGCATGGGTGTGGGCGTGGTCAGCATGTGACCGGAGTGCGAGAAGGGCGGGAAGGAGGACATGTGGCGGGAGAGGGCGGCCGGGCTGAAGGAGCTGCTCTTGTCCATCAGGCTCTTGGAGAAGTCGTCCATGCTGTCTTGGGACTTTTTGCTCTTCTTGGACTTGCTGGACATCTTCCTGTTCCGGGTCTGGATGCCTTCCTTCTTCATGGTCAGAGGTCGGTTGATCTGCTCTCGAAAGGAGACAGAGAAAAGGAGGCAGATTAGTATTTTGTCGCAGGAAACGGGACACAGATAAACAAACACCTTGTTTACGCAGGATAAAATCCACCTTTAAAACTCTTTAAGGAAGTACGGCGAGTTTCGTAAGAGTAAACAAAGTCGAATCATTTCAGGCGATTCGAAGGTGAAGGAAGAGTCCAAATGTTTCACAATAAAACACAAAACAAGACAACAAACACAACCAGCCTGTGTGTGTGTGTTTGTGTGTGTGTGTGTGTGTGTGTGTGTGTTATTGTGGTATCTGAGTCGGCCTTCGTGCCAGAAAGAAACAGAGAGAAAAGGAAAGGACGAAGGGAAGAGATGGAGAGCGTCTGGCAGCTCATGTGCGAGCCAGTCGACCACAGAGACACATGGCCGCGACGAACGCCAAGTTCTCCCTCCCCTCTCTCTCTCTCTCTCTCTCTCTCTCTCCCTCCCTCCTCAACCGCTCGGCCTCGCCGTCTCCTGGCCAAAATGGCCCCAGCTGCTGTATTCCAGCATCGGTTTAGCCGGCGACGAGAGCTGGATGATGGAATTCGGGCTGTGGGCAGGATTACGAGGGGAGGTGGATGAGGCCGACTGGCTTCCTGATCTTTCTTCCCGGGGAAATGGGAGCGGGGATTTCTTCCTGGTTGTCTGAGACGTTTTCTTCTTCTTCTTCTTCTTTTTTTTTTTTCAGAGTGGCCTGGATGATTAGCAGAGGGCAGAGATCTGTGGTTTCACTCTCTAAGATGTGTCTCTCTCTCTCTCTCCTGGTCGGCCTCCCTTCCAGCTCGTCGCCCGCCTAAAGCCCGGTCAGGCCTCTTTGATGCCTGAGGAAACCCCGGGCCTCCGGACTTCAAACAGAAAAGCCACGCCGGAGCGTTTTTCAGTCAGTGACCGCCACAGAAACGCAGCTCGGCCCTCGCCGACACCCGAAACCTCAGCGTCAAAATAAGAAGGCGTGAAACGCCGAGATGCGAAGATGAGACTTCAAAAAACCCCCCCGAGAAGGAGCTGCTCATCTGAGCGCTGACGCTGCGAGCGCCGCAGACGGCTTCCATCGGGTGTTTTTGGACACACATGCACCAAATTCAGCGTGAAGACTGTGGAATTTGTTTCAAAGGGAGAAATCCAAAACAGAAGTCTGGATTTACCAAAACAAACTTCCAAATTACGCCCGAAGGTCAGGGTCGGTTCAGATGCTAATACTCAACAAGGAAATATTGTTCTTTTCTCTTTCTCCTCGTCTGCAGGGACGCAAAGTTTGTGCCAAACGTAACACGGGGAGTTTGAGGACGCTTTCTGCTTTCATTTACCTGAAAATCTGCTCTTTCTTCTTCCTGTTGAGCAGATGTTTTTAACTTTGCGCGATTCTACGTCAGGTTTCAAAAAAGTCTCACTTCTAACCGCCTTCGCCGCGACAAAAAGACGCCAGCGTCTCTGCAAACACGTTTTAGAAACAGAGCTAATGGCGTTAGCTTCCGCGCAGACGTTATTCCACCGCGTTTGCAACCCAAAACCCGAATGAATCAAACGATAAAGTGCCGGAAACACACTTCCTGTTCCTATGCATGCATGCGTATCGCATGTTAGCGACGTGATGCAACAAAAACACACCAAAGGGCGAAGTTTGGGTTCAGGTTTTTTTTTTTTTTTTTGCAGTGAAATGCATTTACTGCAAATTATGGAAGCTTTGTGCAAAAGCAGCAGGTAGAAAACGCCTCCAGATGGATATTTTTATTCACGGTGTGCACATGGAGAAGCAGACGCTCGTATTTTTAAGTTTCACTGCATTAAATCCTCATTTCTTCTTTCACCACAGACGACCGTGTGCTTCCGTCACACGTTTTTTTTTTTGCAAATTTTGCACCGTTATTTGTCGTCTAAAGGGCAGAAACGTCACCTCGGCCTCCTCTTTTATCACTTTTATTATTATTAGTGTCAGATTTGTGCAGCAGGGAAAAAAAGGGGGGAGGAGATAAAGTAGTCCCTGAGGTTTTCAGATTGAGGACGTGAAATGATGTGATGAGGCGACCCAAAACGAATCAGTGAGGATTGGTGGTCAGAGGGGGGGGGGGCTCAAACTCCAGAGGAGGAGGAGAGGAGGAGGAGAGACAGGGGGGAGGAATCATCCTGGAAATTAATGGAATTTTAATTAAGCCCTCCTTCTTTAATATTCACAGCCATGGCAGGCTGCGGGCTTAGTTCACTCCGCTCTTATACATTTTAGATTCGCACTTACTGCCAATAAATCATATTAATTCTACAGTATTTGTTATCAGCGTGGCCCGGAAACTCTCTGCAGGGACGAGTCAGATAAATATTCACAAGAGGAGGAGGAGGAGGAGGAAGGAGGAAGGAGGAGGAAGGTGCCCAGCAGGACGTGAGGAGAAGAAAAGATGCAGGTGTGAGGGAGGTGTTTTCTACTTACATTGTGCAGTTTGAAGTAGAGGCCGCAGGCGTTGCACACCGGGTCCCCGTTGGCGTTTCTCCGCCACAGCGTCGTCGTTGTCGTTTGACAGTTCGCGCATGACGTCCCCGCCCGCCTGGCTGCGGACTGAACGACACAGAAAGAAGAAGAAGAAAAAAAACGTCACATGACAGCGAAACAAGCCAATCAACATGGATTTTAATGGACAAAAAAATAAAAACTTTTTGAAATTATTTGGCGCTAAAATCCAAAAACATGATGATAAATATGTTATTAAAATGTAATATTTTACTTCCTCATAGGAGTCATGACAGGAAAAATTACGACCCTTCTTTACGCATGCGTAATGAGCACATCTGTTCCAAACAATCATTTAAATCTTGCATAAACATCCAAATATTCTTTGCATTAAACTGAAGCTGGAAAATTTAAATAATAATAATAAAAATAAAAACATAAAAAGGAAAAAAAACACACACACACACACACACACACACACAGAGCTGCTTTCACTGCAGGCTAAAAATAGCCACAGGAGCGCATACCTCGCGCTGGATAAATATTTACAGAAGACATAAAAGCAGTGCCTTGAAATGGGAGAGCTATTAAATCTGATTAAATTTCCCTCCTTAAAGCGCGTGGCCTGTTTTAAACGGCGACCTCGTGACGCTCAACAATTCACATGGGAAGAGAAAGAAAGAAAGAAAGAAGGAAAAAGAGGCCTGAGCGGGAGAGATTAAATAAGAGGTCTCACAGAACCAGAGAGAGAGAGAGAGAGAGAGAGAGAGGGAGAGAGAGGGAGAGGGAGAACATGCTCGTTTTTAAATAAAGAAAGAAGTGAAATGAAGCACGTGGGGATAATTGCACGCCGGTTAAAAGCGTGATAAAATAGAAAACGCGTTTATTCTGGGCTTCGCTGCAGGCTGCGGGCGGAGTGAGAAACCCTCCTCCACCCTGACACAGTCAAAGTCATGTCTCCTCATGGATTCAGCTGCCTGCCTGTCTGTCTGTCTGCTGCAGCGCCTTTGACATTGATGTTATAATCTCTAAAAAAACAATCAATACCCAGGTGACCGCAGAGGACACGCTAACGTAAAGGACTACATTATCTCTCGGAGGGATTTCCAATTATACACGCGCGGTGGCCTAATAACCCCATGCTGGTGTGTGTGTGCTGTGCATACGCAATAACATTCAAACTACATGTGACGCGTTCCTGTTTTGTTTCAACCAATCAGAGCGTCTAAAATGACGCATCTTCTCCTGTGTTTATCCTCCTCCTGTCAGACTTTCTGGACTCTAAATGTGATTTTTTTTCATCTTTGCGCCCTAAAATAAAAATCTGCAACGTCAACAGGCGCGTTGAAATCACCCTCACGTGGCCGTAATCTTTATTTAAGAGCTAACACTAACAAATGTGAAGTCGTGACAGTGCCCGGCCCGGCCCGGCCCGGCTGGGGCTCCGCAGCCGCTGCATGTTTTGACTGGGGAAGCGGGGCTTGTGTTGTTAAAAGCGACTTATCTGCGCTGCTCAGACATCCGGCAGCCCTTTCCTGGGAAGCCGGCTTTTCACATTATGGAGGTCCAGAGCATGCAGGACCAGACCGGGCTGCACTCTGCAGCCATCTCTGCCTCCCAGGAGTTTTTTGTATTTATTCTAAGGAAGGCGGGAGGGGGGAGTCCTCTAAAAGGCTTTCATGTGAATCAGGGGGTTTCCCTTAGAAAAAAAAAAAAAAAGCTCCACCTGAAATACAAATGTTGACTAAATTTTAATGCAACTCAAAGTTCAACGGATGGAGCTTCATGGTGTGTGTGCAGGCCTGCAGCAGCACTGCAACAAGCTGCACGAATGAGGCCTTTAATTGTTCACACTCCCGCGGATCAATGACATCGTTTTTTTTGCAAAGAAAAAATAGCACCGTCATTGCATTTTGCATTTAAGGAGAGAGGAGAGAAAAAAAATGTGCAGTTTGTTTTTTTTTTTTTTTTTTTTTTTTTTTTGCTATGGTAGTATCTGAAAACAGAGACCTGCACTTGTCGAGTCAATTTCCTGCAGCTAATAGGCCTACTTCTTCCTGGATAGGGGAAAAAACAGAGAGAGAGACGGAGAATGTCGTCAATAAAGAAGGGAACGTGGAGGAGACGTACCAGCCGCCGCTTGGGCTTGATGAGAGGGCGATTCTGCCCGTTCATCTTGTGATAGAGTCCGCAGGCGTTACACAGATAGTGACCCGTACCGTCCCGCCTCCACAGCGGAGTCGACGTGGCCCCGCAGTTCACACACTCTCTACCTTCTGCAAGAGCACACACACACACACACACATACACACACACGCGCACACAGAAGATGGACAAAGTGTCCCGGTCAGTTGGTCCTAACATGTGCAAAACAACAACAACAACAACAACAACAACAACAACAACAACAACAATCTTTGTGCACGAGCTGAGAATAAAAAGGTTAAAGTCAGAAAAATATGCAACATTTAAAAAATACACAATCAATTAAAAACACAATTAAACACGTTATTAATGCAGTGTTGCAATTTTGTGCATGACTTCAGAAGCAGCAGCTGTTTTATTTTTACACACACTCACACACACACACACACACACACACACACACACACACATTCTTAAGAACATGTGGTTTGTGTTGGTGTGAACACAGCAGCACTGCTCAGGTCCTCACTCATTTCATCAAACCACAAAATCTTCAAGCTAAGCTAAGTGTCAGTTTTTGAGTTTGTGCAACAAAAAAAAAAGAAAAATTTTATCTTTTTTTAAAAAAAATATGAATCAAAAAGACTCTTTTTTTTCTGTCACCAGCCATTTTTTTTTCTCTCACGTGGTTAAATTCGTGTTAGCAGTTTTAAAGAGGGGCTGTGTCCTTTTGTTTCTGAAGGATTGAGGGTCTTTGACTGGCACTTCTCTAGTGACACCGACAGGTGAGCCGCGCACTAACAGTTTGATTATAGAGCAGAGAGAGAGAGAGAGAGAGAGAGAGAGAGAGAGAGAGAGAGAGAGGCCCTGAAACTGAAACAAGTGGAGCTGCCACATTATTTGAAAGCAGACTCTCACACGGCGCTTTTGTGCTCACGCCGAGAGCCTTTTTTTTTTGCATTTTCATGCAGCCGCACTTCCCCCTTTTTTTTTTTTTTTTTTTTTTTTTCAACCCGAGCTGCAAAAACACACCGACTTCTTCTTCTTCTTCTTCTTCACAAAGACGCAGAGGGAGAGAAGGAGGCAGATAAATGCGCGAGTGTGGCGCGTTTAGATGTGATAGACGTATACAAGCACCTGGAGAAGTGTTTCTTTACTGGAATCAAACACGAACTCACCCAGAGAGCAGGCAGACAGATAGACAGACAGACAGACAGACAGACAGGCAGACACGACCTGCAGGCGTTCGCAGTTGTTGCACATTTTTTATCTTTCATTCTCTGAAAGTTTAAAGGGGACGCTGCCGTCTTTAAAACGCACATTAAACTCACATTATCCCGGAATTAAAAAATCTAGATTTGCATTAGTGTGTGATGCAGAATAATCCCGATGATATGCATCAGATAATCCACTGTTTTCAATGCTCCTATCAAAAGCTCTGATATTAATCTCATTACTGCAAAAACTGCTTCTCCAGCTGCAGAAATAACCTTTAAAATAATTACCAGCTCTCTGCTGCTTCCTCACACATTGGACACATCTCTCTCTCTCTATGTCTCTCTTTCTCTCTCTCTCTCTCTCTCTCTTTGCCCTCCCTCTCGGTGCAGGTTCGTGCTCTCTGCCTCGGCGACGGTTCGCCCGCTTTTTTTTCCCTGTGAATGAACACGCAGCATCCGGTGCTGAACCGCTGGGTAAACAATGCAACTGTGGCGCGCACTGGTCTGACAGTAATGGGATTATCTTAAACATATAAACGGGGCGACACAGCCCACAGAGCTGGCTTCCCCTCTGTCTCTGTTTCTGTGTGTGTTGGTGCAGAGGAAGGTGAAAAAAAAGTGACCTAAATTAATCACAGCAGCGTTTGGCTCTGCGCTCCTTCATTTTTTTTTACATAAAAAAAAGTTTTATTCTCAGTTTTTAAATTATTCTCCTGATTTAATCCATAAATAAATTCATGTGTAATTAAAATCTGATTATTCTGATTTTTTTCGGTCTTTTTTTTATTTTTGTTTTTTTTTTTTTTTCGTTGTCAGATGATGAAAGAAAGAGAGCTGTGAGGCTTTTCGCTGCGTCCCTGCAGAGCGCAGGTTTTAGCCTTTAGCCCCAAACTGAGAGCATTTCTTGTTCATGTGAAGGATGAATGAGCTCCTCGTGGGCATTTTTTTTTTTTTTTAAATGTGAGATTAAACATGGCTGATCATTAAGGCTGCAAAATCTGGGGAATATCATGTTAGATCAAAAGGGAATGTAATAAAGCGCACGCCTACCTGAACAGGACCTTGTTTTTGGTCTCGTTTTGGAACCATAACTAGAAGGTGACCCACCTATCAGGCTACTTGGTGGGAAGAGGCCTGGGCCGTATTCGGGGACATAGGATGGGTATGTGGCGATGGGGTGGTGGGCAGAGGATGACCCTGCTCCGATTGATGCCATGCTCCGGCTGTGAGCTGACTCCAGTTTCATACTCTCGGCCAGGGTCACCTGGTACTTTATGCTCTCTTTATCCTCCTGCCGCACCGAGCTGATGGAGCCCGTGGATATGCCCGGGTCCGGGGACACGTCTTTCGGTGGGGTGGGGGGAAACGTGAAGAGGTGAGGGCTGGTGTGGCCGGTGGACAGAGAGGAGGAGGAGGAGGAGGCCGGGGGGTAGACGGACAGGCTGGCCGGGGAGCCGTGGTGCAGGGGGTTCTTGGGGAAGGGGCTCAGGTTCCAGGGAGAAGTGCTGTGGTGCGGGGCGATGCCTTTGCTCCCCTCCAGCCAGGGCAGAGAGCCGTGCAGTAATGAGGGACGGCACACCTGGCTACCTGAGGCAGCACAGAAACACAGGGACACATCAGGAGCTGCACGCCGCCATCACTTCACACACACTTTAATTCATTTCACATTCAGAGGAGATGGAACACTTTTACGCACGGTGGCACCTTTTTACGCATTTTCTACATTTAACACAAAAAAAACCTCCAAATTAACGAGCCTGTAAAATATTTTCTACAGAGGTTAAGAATCTATTTTTTTAACTGGAGCTCCACGTGCGATAATTTCCACTTTTCTTTTTCACATTTTGTCAGGCCTTTAATGGAACAAGCTGCACGACGTGAAGCCTGAAAAGAAGCCACGAGCGTTGAGGAAGTTAGATAGTCAAATAAAAGGAACCTCCACGGTGACTTTTTACGCGCATGGATTGAAGATTATAATAAAAGTAAACAACGCGAACACACGCCACAGAGCTGCAGCTGGAATACATTTTCAACCAACGTGTGAAGGAGATTAATTTCACAATGAAATTGATCCTAAAAAAGGAACATTTTACGCACGTCGATCCGTTTCTGTCACCTCAGCTGGATTTAATATTCGTGAAGTTTAGACTGAGGTGATAGAAACCAAAGAGCAGAGGTAACCCATGCCTGTTTACGGCGTGGTTTCACAACACTTTGAGCTCTCAGGTTTTTGAAGACAAAGTCAGCTCAGGCCAAAAACCGAAACCTGGCCCGGATCAGAGTCAGATTGTTCGAATAATTCCAAACACGGTGACAGTAATTGAATGTTTGCTGCAGGGTTTGAATTACGCCAAAGGATCCGAAGAGGATAATGTGCAGATGATTAAATAAATAAAAGGCCCAAAGAGGCCGTTTTTTACTCACTGTGAGGAGGAGGAGGGTACCTCTGGACGGCTCGGACTGGGTTTCCATAGTACGGAGAGACGTGGTTCCCCTGTCCATCGATATTAAAGAGTACATCCACATCGTCAGCGAGGGGATACTGCGAAGGGTCCATGTAAGAGTGGCCGAGGCCCGGGTGATGTGAGCCGGGATGCTGCTCGTTCAACACCGCGGGATGATGGCTCATCCATCGTGGCTGATCCGCACTTACTTCCATGCTGTTATTTTTTAAAATCTGTTTGCGCTGCTGTTTTCTCTCTCTCTCTTCAGTAAGTGTTCATGCAAACCGGTACAAGTCACACGAGCAGAAAGAATCAGTCCAAAATCCCTTTATATTTTTTGTTAAATCCACAGGTTCCGCGCGTGCTTCCGATCACCTGGAGACAGAAGAGGGAGAATTTAGAGTCGTATTTCTGAAACTCGCTCGCATGCAGCACGATTTTAAAAAAAAAAACAGGCACCGTTTGGTCAAATTACCCCCTCAACAACAAAAAAAACAAAAAAATGACAGGAAATTCAAACATACCCCACATTACAAACACGAGAAAATAAATACGTCCAAAATGGAATCCAGTCCCACGCAGAGTTCCTGAACTTCTTCCTCTTTCGACAAATAAAAAAATAAAAATAAAAAAGATTGAGTTTCAGCTCAACAAGTCGAGCGCAGGTTTTAAGAGGCGCGCGGAGGAGGCTTCACCGCACTCTGACCAGCAGCAGCAAGTTTAACTCACTGATCAAATCTGTGTTTGTGCGCTGTTGTAGCCTCTCTCTCCATTAACTCCTCTCGCTCTCTCTCTCTCTCTTTCTCTTTCCCCTCTCGTCTGTGTGGCTCGTGCTCGCTCACCCTTGCTCTACCTCTCTCTCTCACTCACTCTCTAGCTCCCCTCTCTCTCGCTCTCTCTTTTTTTTTTTTTTTTACAGTGAAGGCATTCTTTCAGGATGGCGCCAGGCAGCTCAATGCTTGCAGACAGCTGTGGCGCGACGCAACTTAAGGAGGGTCTGTCAGTGTCATCAGTTAAGGGGAGGGGCCTGCCCTAATTGAATATAACGTGGGGGCCAAGGAGAGATGCAGGAGTGAGGGCTACAAGATTTTTTTTTTTTTTTTTTTTTTTTTTTAATGACCTTTCCAAAAAGATGTTATTAAAATGAGGATATTTCTTTTTAATGGAGCTGATTAAAAAAAAAAGAAAGTTTCATCCAAATTACGCATAAAAACAGAAACACAAACATATTTATAAACCTCTAACAGAGATTAAAGATCACATGTTTCTTTAAAAAAGAAAGAAATTAGACTTGTTTTTTTTTTTTTTAATGCACTTTTTGAAGTTTGTGAGCCGTGAGTTCGCTCTGCGCTCTGCAGCCTGTTGCTCGGGGGGGGGGCCAAAGGCAGGTTGCGGGACATGCAACACGCTCTTAAAATTGTGACAGTGCGTCCTCTCGCGGTGACAGCCACATTATTCTAATGGCACCATCCCAACAAAAAAAAAAAAAAAAAAAAAAAAAAAAGAAAAAGAAGAAGAAGAAGAAGAAGAAAAGTGAGCACAGATCTCCTCAGAGTGAGGCAAGGACGCGGGAGCTTAAAGTCTCAGAGAAAAAATACATATATCAAAAACTAATGTGCGCTATGATGGGCTGTCAGTTAAGGCCCCAGTAACCGAGCTGTAACCTTGCAGCAGCTCAGACAGACAAGCAACAATGGAGCATGTCATTATTTATTCAAAACAGTGCATTAAATGTAACAGGATCGCGCGCGCGGGGAGTGATTTAACCTCCTTCGATTTCCATCGTTTTTTTTTCTCTCTCTCTTTTTAAATTTGCAAGTTTAACATTTAAGCTCTTCAAAAAAAAAAAAAAAGGGAGGGGGGGGGCGACCTTTTCTCTCCAAGCAGAGACGAGTTCAGACTCACACGCGCGGTTTTCACCTCAGGAACTATTTTTTTTTTTTTTTTTTTTTTTTTTTCTACGGAAGCTCAGTTTGGATTCTTCCAGATTTGTAGCTTGTATGTGAGTCTGTGTGTGTGAGTGGTGGGGGGGCAGCCTTGGCGACGCCACTGGATGTGACGTCACCGCGTGGTAAACAGCCAGGAAATGAACCCTCTCTCGCAACAGCTTCTTGTGCGTATTTGGCAGCGTGAGCGCGCACGCCCTTCCCCTCTTTTTTTTTTTTTTTTTTTTTTTTTTTTTTTTTTCCACCGCGTAGGTATCAGCGATATTCTGTCACCGTCTAATACCAGGTAGGGCCGGTCTAATGAGGGATGAGTGAGGCTGAGAGTGCTCTGTTCTCCCTGAGCTGAGATTGAACACCTGGACGCTCAGGTGATGGCTGCTGAACTCTTCATTCATTCATTCATTCATTCACTCATCCTCTTTTTTTTTTTTGATTATTATGATTATTTTTGTTGCTCTTGATGCTCACAGGGAGCAGCGACTGAAGGAGTCTTGGCAAAGCGCGCTATTTTTTTCCTCTCCAGGATAGCCCTACCTGGAAAGAGAGAGAGTGAGAGAGAGAGAGAGAGAGAGAGGGAGAGAAAGAGAGGAAGAGAGAGAGAGGGGCAGGCAAACCTGAGACTGAACTTGGATGCAAACTGCTGTAGCTGCCATTGTCAAGCTGTCAGCGGACTCGTGTAATTATCCTCTTGAAAAGTATCGCGAGGCCATTATCCACAAAGTCCCCGTTATAGGTGCTCAGAGGCAAACACATGACGGTAAATGTAGCCTAAAAATCCCGATTATGTTTTTTTTTTTTGTTTCTTGACTGGATGTATCGAAGCTTAGAGAATGGGACATGGAAGCCGTCCCGTGACGTGATTCCCCCCGAGCCTCGGTGTCAATAACGCCGCAGCTTATTCAGCGAGGACTCAGGCTGGCTCTCTTAAAAAAAAAAAGTTGTCATTTATAATCCCGAAAACTGTCTCCACGGAGGGGAGAAACGGTGACTTCAGCTTTCTTCTCCCCTCTGCGAGTGTGTGTGAGAGAGAGAGAGAGAGAAAGAGAGATAGAGACAGAGAGAGAGAGAGAGGGAGCCTGGGTCTATTTTTGAAGTTAATGGCCTACAAATAGCAGCGCCGCGTCTGAGCGCGTAAAGGTTGATTCATAAAAGCAGGCGAGGGGCCAGTCCGGCCCGCGATGGAAGAGATAATTCTCTGAGTGATTATGTCAGCCAGCTTTGATTAAAATCACGACATGGCACAGTTTCTTCCTCCTCCTCTTCCTCCTCTTCCTCTTCTTCTTCTTCTTCTTCTTCTTCTTCACCGCGGCTGAGAATTTAAGACACGAACGGATTATTCCACTGGCAGTGTGTGTGTGTGGGGGGGGGGGATGAAATGCTGCAGATAACGTCTCTTTGTACGTGTGTGTGTGAGAGAATAAGAAAGATTCAGTGTGTGTGTGTGTGTGTGTGGGAGTGTGTGTGTGTTTTGTGTACCTTGAGGTCTTATGAACATCATCTCTGTTTGTCACCTGATTAATTGGAGGTCAAACAGATCAAATCACACCATCACAAAGTTAATAACACATTAAAATAACCATCTAACATCCGGGTATTTCTGCTAACAACAATAACAGGCGAATGATGCTGTTTTGTTTTAATTATGACCATGAAATATTTAAAATTATAAAATATTTTAGATTTTTTTTTACAACTGTCTGATTTTACTTTTTCAGCCTTTTTAAAATCAAACAAAAAATTTTAAAGCCGACCAAAAATTTTTTAAAAATATTACAAAATAAAAGCAGGTGTAAAAAATAATCCAGAGGGTTTAAAAGCTGCAGGTGTTGCTGGATTCAGCCAACAGATGAGCTCAGCAGTCAGAACGACGTGATGTGTAATAACGATTTAATTTCCAGGTCAAACGCTTCGTTTCGCAGCTGTATTATGAAACCTGCAGCTAGTTGAAATGTAACAGTCCTCTCTACGCTCTGAGTCATTTGTCAACCTCTCGAGTCTTTTTAAGAAAAACGCTCCTGCTTCGCTGTCAGCATGTGAACACACTCGGCTTCTTAGAACAAAACCAGGGCGTCAAATTCTGCGCTTGAAACTGAATGAAAAAAAGAAAGAAAATCAAGAAACAACGACGACGAAGTGGATTTCCTAGAATGATTAAAATGAGAACAAGAAAATAAATCAGCTTTTTTATTTCTGCGAGTGTGAAGGAGAGAAAAAAAAAGAGTAGCACTCCTTTAGGCTAATTTGTGTCATTCCTCCCATCGAGAAAGGAAAACAAAATGGTCTGCCAATTTTCTGACTTCTTCTGATGCTTATCTGCGTCTATATCGCAGCTCGCCAGACGCACTGATGTAATCTCTGATTTAAAGCACATGCAGGGCCTCTGCAACCCCGATAGAACAACCTCATTTCATTCTTTTTATTTATTTTTTTATTTTAACCAAAAAAAATTTTTAAAAAAAAATCTTGTTTGGGCTCCAGTTTGAGTTTATTAATGGGAGCAGAAATTTAAACTTTGATGTGAATCGCTGAAATGAAACCTGGAGCCTTTGTCTGACTAAAAAACGAGCATCAGATGTTTTTTTCTTAAATCTCTGTTTTTAAAAATAACATTTTAAAATAATTTTCTAATAAAAATTGATTCAATTGAACAGAAAATGATTTTATTGCTGAAGAAGAAAAAAATAAAACAAAATGTTCTCTCTCTCTCCCTCTCTCTCTCTCTCTCTCTCACTCGCAGACTCAACGTTAGAACCTCTGGCCCGCGCGTAAGATGCCCTTAATTTGGCGTCCCATTCATTCTCTTTCTGCGCCATATCGAGACATATCGACCAAAGACGAGATGGAGGCAGCTAATAACGGAGGGAAACGCAGCTTCAGCAAGCCTGACTCTCCCCTTTTTTTATGACCCGCCGGCAAGGTAATCTGATCAATTTCACGGTTTGTGTGAGAGTCTGCCTCTGCCACCAACCTGAGCGCGAGGTAATAGGTCGTTAAAACCCCTCATCTGCGCTATTTTTCGGGGGGTCTCGGTTTGAAGATATAGGTGGTGGAATATTTGAGGGGGGGAAAAAGCTGCGTTTCACGTGTCAATCTTAAAGCGAGGCTGACGGTTGTAGAAACGTCTGGAAACGTCTAATTATTTACCAAGCGAAGCCAGTTTACGCACAAGCTAGCAGAAAGAATAAAGCAGCAGCTCGAGACGACGTTAACGGCAACAATGGCGGACGATATGGGTGTTATAGCCGGTGTTATCAACACTACGGCCCCCCTTCTCCAAGCAAGTGCGCACGCTCGCACAGTGGACAGGAACAGAGGCTCGTGCAACCAGCCTGCTTCGTTTGAATTACCCATTTTTTCCCCCTTTTCGTTTAATTCATTTTTTTTTTTAATTCAGAAAAGTTTCCCATCATTCACAACACGAGCAGCATCACATCAGTACAAAGCCGCAGAAAGGGACGAGGCAGCCGATTGGACGGAGCATATTTTAGGATGCACCGGCTTCAGAGCGAATCTAAATATTTACTGACCTGTTAGCTGTGGACGCCGGACGTGCGGGTGATGCGCGGCCTCTTTTTTTTCTCCTCGCGGATGTGAAGAAAGAGTGACATAGAGATGGCAGCGCCGATGGCATTTGGAGAGAGAGAGAGAGAGAGAGAGAGAGAGAGAGAAAGAAAGAGAGGGCGAGAGTGAGAGCTGTGGACGAGGGGGGGGATGCGGGGTGGGAGGGAGAGAGAGAGAAGAAGAAGAAGAAAAAAACACACACACACATACACACACACTCTCTCCAACAGTGGTGGAAGCGGTGGTGGTAGTGCGCGCGCCCTCGGTCCCGGAGTCACAGCGTCATATAACGAGAAAAAACACGCGCGCACATAGGCTACCGGGCAGACTGTGCGCGCATATGGGCCAACCAAAGGCGGCCTTCTTACCGTACTTACTGTACAAGAGCACGCCTGCGCTTCCGCGACTAAAACATCACAAGAAGGAAACCAAAACAAAACTAGCACTCTCAAATCACCACAAAAACAGAATTAATCAATTATTATTATTTTTATTATTCTGATATTTTCAGCGCTGTCTCATATCTCTGTACAAAAAAAAACCCGCCAGAAAATATCAGGTCACGCCCATTCTCAAACCCAGAACACTTTTTCTCTTATGACGAATCAGAAAATGAATCTCAGGGGCTCAAATGTGTTAATTTTCAGGCTACACATGCTTTATTTGTTGAATGTAAACACGGGTGTATTATAGGGGAGACAGGGCACGGCTGTGACACGCTGTAACATTTCCACCAATCAGGAGTCAGATTATCATTTCTGTGTTTACACTTTTTCTCCCTCATCTCATTGGATGATTTTTTTTTTTTTATTCCTACATTTTTTTTTCTTATTCTATTGTATGACTACTTTTCTCAGATACCACTTTACTAATTTTTTGGAATGGATAAAAAAAACAGAGAGGTGTTTATGCCCATATTTTTGAAAAATATATGAGGTAGTGTAAAATATTGTTTTATTTTAGAGTTTGAGCCATGTTTCATACTGCAACAAGCCAGCAGAGGGAGCTCCAAATCCTTTCGGCTTCACTTTGAGAGCTATCATGCATTTGTTTTATGCTAATGTTGCAATTAGCATGCTGCTAACTACACACCAAAGCCCCACCTCTAGAAGACATCGTGAATTAAATACGGTTATAAAACATTTATGCATATAAATCAGTGAGAGGGTTCGTTTCCACGGGTTATATTCGTACACGTGCGCACAAAGTGAAACAGGAAGTGAATTTATGATTTTTATACATTTATGTTTCAGTCTGTGACATAATGTAGCCTTTAGAGATTGTGTTATTTCACCAAGTTGTGGTACATTTTGGTGGTATTTGGTGCAAAAAATAAATAATTCAGAGCTCTAGTTTAAAATTTCAGAGTGTTACAGGTGCTGATGTAAAAAAAAGAATGTTACACCCTCCCCCGGTCTCCCCTACAAGGAGTCTATTTTTATTATTTTGAGGTTGGAAATAAGAAATAGCATCTCTGTGGTTCATCTCGGGACGTTTATAGGCCAAATGTTAATTCTGTGCTCCTGTGATGCAGATTCCAGCCTGTTGTGTTTTATCTTTATATCCATCCCTGTAAGAATGGCGCAGATATTGCAGCGTAGAATAACAACATCTCTGCGTGACACAGAAAACGTTGCACCTCCTTTTGTTGCTGGGAGAGGAGCCTCTTTCTCTCCTCTGCCACAAAAGGACAGATGAAGCCGTAGCTATAGCTCGGGTGTCTAATCAACACAGGAGATCCGCGCCAAACTCCACAGCAATTAGAGCTCCATTTGAACAATGTGTAAGCAAACAGAGTCTGAAATCTTTCCGTATCGATATGCTAATGTGAGATTGGAGCTGCTCGCTTTGTGGCCCTGGCTTGTTTTTTTATTTTTTTTATTTTAGTAGTTCTAGAAGAAAAAAATGGCACATACATCCAGCTCTAACCCGGAGCATATAGAGGCCTGCTACCCTGCTTATTGACACCATGGTTCATTGAAAGGAGCACCAAGCAAATCCGATCCTTCTCTGTGTGAAATGCACTGAGGAGAGGAAGAGGAGGAGAGCAGAGAGGAGAGAGGAGAGGAGAGAAGAGGAGAGGGAGGATGCTGGAGGCTTGGTATCTCTCATGTTGCGCCTTGACTCTTCGGAGGAGAATGTAAACTGATCACACCCAAATCTATCTTTGGGGGGGGAGAAATTCAATTAAGGTAATAAATGAAAGAATTGTATAAACTTAGGGATGCAGATGTACAGCCAAATGTGTCTTTTTCAAAAAACCGATGAATTATTCAGTGTTTCCACGCATGCAGAGTGAGCAAAGCTTTTCATTTATGGAATTAATAGAATTACAAAAAAAAATCCTGATAGTAATGATTTATTAATCTGCGTTTG
Source organism: Labroides dimidiatus (assembly GCA_030710495.1). Classification (NCBI taxonomy): domain Eukaryota; kingdom Metazoa; phylum Chordata; class Actinopteri; order Labriformes; family Labridae; genus Labroides; species Labroides dimidiatus. Next base: position 1,749,136 of record CM061162.1, on the reverse strand, counting down.
AATAAAAATGCTTATTTTGGGGGGCAGATTTTAATGCAGAGATGGATTTTGTAGCCTAAATGTGCGTATTGATGTTTTTTGATATGCGCTAATGAAAAAAACAACAACAACAACAAGCAGATAATTAAAGCATATTATAGGTGTTGTGGAAAAAAAGATTAATTATGAGGTGAAATAACGAGAATCAATTTCGTCTTGTTTAGTCGCGATACAATTAAATAAAAAGGGGGAAATAAAAACGTGCTGTCGGAAGAGGAGGGGCGCAGATTTTGTGGACTCGATCCTTAATTAATTCTAAATGGAGACAGGGATGCCGTTTACCTCTCGCTGTATCGCGTGGAGAAAAAAAAGAAAAGGGAGAGTCTCCTTTTTTTTTTTTTTTTTTTTTTTTTTAAAAAAAAAACGTAGAACCAAGCGCGTGGTGCCCAAAGTCCAAAGTCACGCTCGTAGAAATCGCGTGATTAATGTAGAATTTGACGCGAGCTCCCGCGTGACAGCAGAGTCTGACAACAAGCTGAGAGCGCGAAAAAAAAAAAAAAAAAAAAAAAAAAAAAACCCTCCGGTCTCCGGATCCGGAGCGCGCAGGCACACTGGCCTGCTGATATTTATAATCTCAGACTGGAGCGTCACAATGTCACCTTTATGTCCTGATTAAACACTGCAGCAGTTTTCAGTCGGCTCACATTTTTTTTTTTTTTTTTAAAGGGTTAATTTTGCAGCTTCCAAATCGTGCAGTGCAGAGTCTTTATCTGCCGCGCCGTGGCTTTTCTGCACCGTTAGTGCATAAAACGGAGGAAATCATTTACGGTCAGCTGCTTTTATAGCCTCGTGGTGTATCCTAAATTTTATTAGACACTTCCCACTCCAAATGTGAAATAAACGCTGCAGTATATATCTCCCTTTTTTGTCCCCTGCCTACACGATTCCTCGCTGTAAATGTCGAATAAGATGACCTTAATTTGAGACAAAACACCTCCAAAAATGTATGGGGCCACGCATTATCTATTTACTTATTTATTTCCCTCAATGTGTTTTATTATTCTCGTCCTGTGCAACCCTCCAAACGTTAAGCCAATGTGTGTTTTCCTTCTTTTTTTTTTTTTTTTTTTTTTTTTCCCTTCACGCCGGCTTCTCCCTGCGATTTTATTTTAAAATATTAGGCCGAGGTGGGGAGAATTATAAACGACTCTGCTCTTATCTGCTCCCTTCACGTATCCAGGATCACAGAAGCTGATTAAGAAAGAAGTCACAGCCAACGCTGGATTCATAATGATTTGGAATAATGAATCCTTATCTCCCCTCTGCAGATTATCAGCCTTTCAGCTCGCCATGTTTTGTTACATGGGATAATTTATTGCATCTAATACATCACAATGAATCTGATGGGGGAAAGTGATGGCCATGTTAGGAGAGAGGCAGCCTTTTTTTTTTTATCCCGGGGCAATGAAATGCCTTTACGATTTTTAATTGGTAAAATATAAGGGGGATCTGATAAAAACAGAAAAAATAGAAGCACAGAGGTATAATCTTGCCTGCTAGTGTTCCAGCAGCACTCTGCACTATAATTAGTGTGTCAATTTCAACCTGAAATTAACAGCATCGACCTGCCATCTCTGCTTACGCCGGTGGAGTCAGCTAGATCCTAATTTCGCATGATTTATTTTTCACCAAGAAGAGATAATTAATCATAAACACTGAAAACAGTGCAGCAAAGTGGAGATAACAAAATATTTGCATCTAAAAAGATTCGATGAAGCTAATTCGTTTTCACCCCCCCACCCCTCCCCACCCCTCTCTCTCTCACCCACCCCTCTCTCTCTCTCTCTCTCTCTCTCTCCCTCCATCCTGAGCCCACCTGATCTACTGCAGTCCTCATGCAGCACCTCCAAGTTTTTTAATTTTCCATGATTAATCTTTGGGAGGTGGTGTATCATTAATCACTACACAAGATGGGGGGAGACGTGCAGCCCCCTCTCTACTCCCCCTCCTCCCCCCTCCTCCCCCTCCTCCTCCTCCAGTGTAAACAGAAGCTACAGTGTGGGGAACTGTAATTGTTGGATTGTGGATGTGGAGCAGTGTGTGTGCACGCTGGTGTCACTGTTGTTGGGAAACGTGCCATCTTCTTCTCCCAGAGAGAGGGAGAACTCAGCTCTCAGATTTTAATCTCAGGATTCTGCTTTCATTTTAACATTCCAACAGATTTACAATCTGTAAAAAGAAAAAGTCAGGATTCTCAGATTAAAGCCAGAGGTTGTAATTTTGACATTCTGTGTTTTTGTTTACAGATTCCGATTTTGCGTCATTTCAAAAATTAAAAATGGAAATTATGATGTAAAAAAAAATCTGAGATGTGGAGCTTTGAGGGTGAATTTAAAATCAGAAATCTTGGATTAATTCTAAATTATGAATTCAAAGACAAAATTCTGGGATTGAGGCAATAATCCAGCATCAAAATCGATATTTTGAGATTAGGAGTAGAGTTTAAAGGGTAGAGGGGTGTAGACAACCACAAGACTCAGCTTCAAGATCAGATTCCTGACTTTATTCTCAAGATTCTGCTTTAATTATAATTTTAAAGTTTATTTTTTTCATTTGGTTAATACAAGATTCTCAGATTAAAGCCAGAGGTTGGAATTTTACATTTTTTACTATTTTTTTTAACAATTCTAGTTTTGTATCATTTCTTAAATTAAAAGTCTTAAATAAAATTTAGAACAACAAAAAATATAGGACTGTGATGGTAAATTTAAAACTGAAAATCTAGGATTCATGCAACAAATTTGAGATTAAAATCTGAATTATGAATTTGAAGACAAAATCCTTGGATTAAGGCCATAATCCAGCATCAAAATTGGCTGTTGGAGACAAAAAAGGGGTCATGGGGTGTAGGCTGTTAGTCTGACTGTTTGAACAGGCTTTAAACTTCATTTTTTCATTCAGAGATTAGGATTATCCTTTGATTAGAATATTACACCCATTTTGATTCCGCTAAAATCAGGATTCATCAGATTAAAGCGAGAAGTCTGAATTTATTATTTTTTAAATTTATGTCAACTGTAAAATGAAAAGTCCAACATTTAATGTTAAAAAAATGTTTGTGGCATTAAATTATACATCAGAAATCTGGGATTATTGGAACAAATTTGGGATTAAGGTCTAAATTTTATGTTGGAAAATAAAATAATGGGATTAAATCCATAATTCAGGAGCAGAAATGGTATCATCGTCTGACAACCACAGGGTGCATCTTTAATCCCAGATTTCTGACTTTGATTTCAAAATTCTTCTTTAATCTTAATCTAACCCCAACATCTTCCTCTGTTCAAAGCCAGGGTTCTTGGAATGAGGCCAAGTTTGAATTTTGACGTCATCATTCTGCTTATAATTTAAATGTTGCTCCAGGCCTTAATCTGAGAAACAAATTCCAAACTTTTCACGCAAAAGAAATAGTGACAGAAAATCTGAGATTAATGCAAATAAATAAATAAATATTTGAAAAATAAATTCAGGTCTAAATGATACATTGGACGATAAAAATCTGGGATTAAAGCCATAATTCAGCATCAAAATTAATATTTGGGGACGGAAACTCTCAAAATTTGGGTATAAATGTGAAATAATTTTAAAAAAGAATCAAAAATCTTAAAGGGAAATTAAAAGAGAAGTCAGAATTTGGAAAGACTCAGAATTAGATGATGAAATTCATGGCTGAAATCAGAAATTCTGGGATTGAAGGATTAAGTGCAAATCTGTGAATGAATTTGTAATCCAGAAATTGAATTAGCATCTTGAAGTCTTGGTGGAGAGCTGTTAGAAGAGTTTCACATGTGTGGCCTTCATCCTCCTGCTTTAATAATAACAGTTATTATCATGTGGAGGTTATTATTATTATTGGATAATGAGTCTTTGTTTGGAAGTCGTCACTGGCAGCGTGCCCGTGCAGCTCCGAGTTTTTGGACGGCGCTGTGTTTAAACTTGGGCGTGCTCACCGTGCCAGGATAAATTTGCATTTTATTTGCAGCTGTAATTAGCTGATCAGCATCTCTCCCTCTCTCTCTCTCTCTCTCTCTCTCTCTCTCTCTCTCTCTCTGCCCATCTTTCATCTCATTATGATTTTGTTTCCTCTTCCACTGCCCCCCCCACCAACCCCTCATTTTCCGATGTCCTGGCAGCACCACCAGATGTTTATCGCTCTTATACTCAGGGACAGCGCCATGTCAAACAAATCGGGGATGGACACTTCCAGGCGGGCGGCCCTCCCTCCTCATCATCATCATCCTCCTCCTCCTTCTCCTCCCTGGCTGAGCAGAATAATCCTGGACTGGGTGGGCCAACTGGGAGTCCAGTGAGAGCTTCCTATGAAAGACCAGATCACATTGGCTGCTTTTTTTAAAAAAAAAAAAAAGGGGGGGAGGAGGCTCAAAATAGCCTGATTTTCTCTCCCTGGGAAAGAAAATCTTAATCTTTTGTCACATCCAGGGGAGGCTGATGCTGCGGCCTTGATCCTGCAGATAGAGACGTGGAGATGAGCCCATAATGAGATGCGAGGCTGGGGACAAACAGGAGTCCTCCCGGGAGACGTCCTCACAAAGCGACCTGCCTGTTATCTGCGGGGGGAATGTACTCCCTCTTTAATGAGGAGCCGTTTATTAAAAACACACACTCTTTTAACCTCATAATTGAAAAATTGGCTCAGCGGGAGGCGTTCCCCGACCCCCCGCGCTGCAGCCGTGCATGCATACAGTCGCTCTATCTCGGTGTAGATCACCTGTGCTGCAACAATCACAACAACATGGCCGAGGGTTTCGCAGAGCCCCCCCCCGGTCGGCCATGATATACAAATATTTATCCTCTGATAAGGAACCGCAATGTGAGCAGATAACCTCCTATTCCACTGCATCAGGACTCTTTGTCTGCACAGTGTCAGCTGTTCCCTCTCCTTGGCCTTAAACTCATTATTAGGACTCTGCCTAAGCCGCTTCAGTCAATGAGTGTTGGAGGGGAAGCAGAGGAGGAGGAGGTGGGAAAAAAAAAGAATGAATGAAGCAGTAACTTGATTTTCCTGGAACAAATAGCCAACATTTAACGTTTACACCCTGCCTGGAGACTCACTGGCGCTGCAGGGCCGAGCCGGGCCGAGCTAGAGTGTCCCGAAAGCCTTTGGAGGGGGTGTAAGTCCCCGGATATCAGGTTCTCCAGATCCCCTTTAAGTGACTGTCAAAGAGGCAAATATCAAATTGCACGGGGGTTTCACTCCTCCTCCTCCTCCTCCTCCTCCTCCTCCTCCTCTGCCAGCCTGGCACCAGGAATGTGTTACTGTAATCTGATTACTTCTGCAGGAGCAGGAATTAATCCTTTATTAAGAGAATCTTTCATTTATACCGAGACTTCAAACCACATTAGGAGCTTTTATTCAGAGAGAAGCTATTTGGGAACAATTTCCTCTGATGAGGCGATAGACGGGTTATCTGTTCCTAATAATTTATCACGTCTATCTCATCAGTGTCCTATTAAAGCCAAAAAACTGACCGTTTTCAAAGACTTTTGCTTGAGTTGAAGCGCCGACTGAAACGTAAACGTTATAATTTGGTGTTGAAATGATGTTGAGTCGTTTCAGGTGAGTTAAAGTTGTCGTCATGCCAGGATGAAGAAGGGATCTTTGGAGGTGTAGAGGTACAGGTAGAGAAGCAGCATCACCTGTGATTCTGTTGATGTGTGAAGGGGTTAAATCGTCACTCTGACGTCAGCGGTCGATCTCTTCGTTCTCTTGATTTCAGAGTTTGTTCCTCGTGTTGGAGTGATGAAGAAAGGTGATCACGCCTTTAAATTTTTTGAAGCAATTTCTGACCCATAGATAACCGAGAAAATGTTCAAGTCATTTTTAGAAGCTTTTTCACCTTCGTTAGATAGTTTAGCCCAGTGGTTTTCAAAGTGGTGGCCGCGGCCCTCTAGGGGGCCACCAGAGGGCACTAAGGGGGGTCTCAGAAAATCGAAAGTTGGGGAAAAATAGAATCAAATTATTTTTATTTTTTACCATTTGTACTGAACGTACAACACGTAAACTGCCGTAATCGTCGGATTCTCAGGTTTCCGATACTAGACCGCACCTTGTGTGACAGTTCCAACTTTATCGACTGGTGGTTTGCACCTGTTTTCAAGCCGCTAGCTAGCACAAAATGGAGCTTCCAACAAAATTCAAAAATATGAGGCAGCATACATAAAGTATGGCTTTACAGCCATAGAGAAAAATGGCCATGATTGCTCAAAGTGGGTCCCATGTCTTGAGACCTTCTCAAACCAGTGTTTAAAATCTTCAGACTTTAGCCTCACTTGATACAAAAACAACCAGTAGAGACTGAAAGCATCATTTTTAGCCTCATAACACCTGCCAAAAAAAAAAACAAAAAAAAATCTGTTGGTTCACAAGGGGGGTCCCCGGCCAGGAGCTAATGTTGTTTGGGGGTCCTTGGCATGGTGAAGTTTGGGAACCCCTGGTTTAGCCTACAAGAAGCAAGAAACGTGAGCCGTAGAGAGCGACAACATGGCCAGGAGTCAAACCAGCAACTGCTTTACTGTGAATGTGAATGAATACATGAATAAATATTTTATTTACATGTCTGGACATAAACTTGACCCATCTCTCATGGGATCATCCAGAAACATTAACTGAAACCACAGTGGGGAAAAAAAAAAAATCTGCGTTTACACAGAAACGCTGTAGTTTGCATGCCAGGCCTGTAGGTGGCGATGTAACTGTAGAGTCTTTTGGTAGCGCTCCGCTGAAGTAGAAGTGGGCTGATCATCTGTTGTTTATATTAATGACACGTCGTTTCTGTGTAAACAAGAGGCTGAAACACAACAATACCTTTACGTTTCATTCTGACGACTCCTGAGAGACAACCAAGACCTCGGGATCTCATCCAATCAGGATGAAGCAGCTCACAAAAGTAGAATTACATCATCGAGCAAACGTGAAACACCCAGATTAAACTAAATAACACGAGCCAAGAAAAGCTGACTGGCACATAAAACAAAAGGTTTCCCAAAGTGGGGGTCATGACCCCCTGTGGGGTCGTGAAACAATGATAGGGAGGTCGTGAGCTTTCCAAACTGAAAACATATTTATATTGTACATTTCATCCATTATTGTAAAATTATAAACAAAAATCGATGTGAAATTTGGTCTTAAACCATGCAAACTGGTTTCTTCTTGTTGGTTTTTGTTTGTTTTTAGTGTAGAAAAGTTTGGGAACCTCCGGCCTTTGACGTCAACATGGAGTTTTATGCTGTATAACGTAAAATGATGCACTTTAAAAGAAGCTATAAAAGATAAAAAACAGATGAAAATGACGTGGTCTGTTTTGTGGGGAAACGTAACGTTATATAAGCCTCTGTTTTGGTTTCCATTTCATGCACAAATAATAAAAAAAAATGATAAAAAGTGACTCGGATAAATGCGGCTCTAAAATCTCCACTTCAGACTCATTTCAGAGGTTTAACTTCAACCACAAGTTCCCCAAATTAGACACACTGTGGTGTTGAAAATAACACATCCTTGTTAACAGCTTATCTACGGAGCGGCCGATGCATTGTCATTAATCTTCACCAGGCTAATTAAATTAATCCATCGCCTCTTGGCACTGGAATATAACGACCAGCGCTAAATCCTCTGCAGGATAACACGTTTGTTTTTAAAAGCAGCAGCTCTAACAGCTTGGGTTTCTTTTTCTTTCTCTCACAGATTCATCAGAACAAACGCACCTGTTCGGGTTTGAAAGTGTGATTTGGTGTTTTTGTAAATGTGAGGTTGGAGAGTGGGGCCTTTGATTGACAGTCCGTCCGCGGGATCATGTTTAATCCCTGCCTCTCTCAAGCCCGTTCAGAACTCATTTCTCCACCGCGAGATGGGGGACTCAGATGGTTTCCAGGGCAACGTGATAGTGCTAAGCCATTTCCATTTTCTGCGAATGGGGGGGGGTGGTGGGGGTGGGGGGGGTTGTGCAGCAGAGGTCGAAACAAAGTCATTCACAAACACAGGGGAGGGTCATTCCTCTGGAGGAACAGATCACTCGTTACTTTACTGTTCAATCAAAGAGTGTGGATTAAAACAGGAGGTCTCACTCCTCTTCTTTTTTATAGGACGACACCTCTCTCAAACACTACGGTGACAGAAATACTTTTACATTTGAACTAAAAGTTCAGCTCATAGAGGTCCGAAGCTTTACTTATGATAATGTTTCTATAATAAAAGACACAACTATGATTTATAAACTGATATAATCTGTTCAAAGTAGAATTAAATCAAAAATGACGGCGTTCTGTTTGAATACTTAAAGCAAACAACTTAACCATCCAGGCGCTCGGTGATCAGTAAAACCTTGAAATTATTTCTAGGGAGGACAGGAGGGACGTGATGTCGTCCGTAAAAACCAGTAATAAGCTGAGCTACTGCTTTTTGGACCAGTTGGAGTTGGAGTTTACGCGTGATACTGAAGAGGAGGGCTTTAAAACAGTCAAGTTGGGAGAAGTTTAATGCATATATGTCTTTTCTCAGGTCATTGAGCTGTAAGAAACCTTGAGCCATCCAGTGTTTAATATCTTTGAGACGGTTAAAAACGGCGGTGAGCAGCGACGTTGGTCATCAGGTTTTAGGTATATCGCTGTATCGTCTGCGTAACACAAAAGGTTTCGATCATTTCCATCATCTCGCAGACTCCGTGCACAGCTTGTAAGCTCTGAAACTTTTTGAATTCACTCGTTTTGTCGACTCTTCTGAGGTTTATGTGTAAAAAAAGTCAAAATATTGATGATCAAGAGTCAAGTTTGGTAAAAAAAAAATGGCCGACTTAGATCATAGAATTCTGTTTTCTCTTCAGAGAGACGGCGTCCACGAGAAGGTAAAGACGAACCGGCCTTTCTGATCAAAAGCGTCTGTCTAGGCCAGGCTATGCTTGGCGGGTATGTCGTCTTTTATTCCACACACACACATCCACGTACATATAATACACACACACACTTCCCTTTAACAGCGAGAAATGCCTTCAATCAGGGCGCACAAAGCTGCCATCTTTCTTTCTGGCATTTTAAATCAGCTTCACCTGCATCTGGATTCCTGCTCGGCTCCCCGGGGTGCTGCTTACTTATAACCAGGTTGACGGTGTCAGCGCGCCGGCAGGGTGTTAATGCACTGCTTGTTAGTTTTAATGAAGTAGCCTATAGCCTGGTGATCAGTGAGATCAAGGGCAGTCATTTAAATAAGAAGCACACCGGGTCTCCAGGAAACTGCAGGCGAGAGAGCTGGCTCCAGCTCTGCTGCTTCCTCTCCGTCACCTGGCCTCATTAATTCACAAACATCTTTGCCTTTCGGTCCAAACGACACCACACCTGTCAGGAAAACAGAGCCCACTCCTCAGCCAGTCCTGGCATCGGTGGTCTCCTAATTTTTATTTACACAACCGACCAAGTTTGAGTCTCAGCAGAGAGCCGTGGGCGTCTGCAGAGTTTGTTTGCTCTGTGTGTGCGTGATAAAGAGGAAAGTTAGGTGAAGGACAACAATCAGGAGGAGGAATAATGATAATAAGGCTAATAAGGTATCTCTCTGCTGCACATTGTTGAAGAGTTTGCATGTCGCCTATGAGGCTGCTTAAATTAAGCCACATCCAGCAGCTTTTTTCTTATTGAATATGCAAACATATTTGACGACGAATGGTGTAATTGCAGACGATGCTCGAGGCCTGTCTTTAAAGAAAAAAAAAAAAGCTGTGCAAATATTCAAACTGCCCTCCTTTCACATCTCACCCCGAACAGCTCTCTGAAAAGCTGATGTTTGAAAAGAATTGATAAAGCGGGGAGGAGAGGAGATCCGCGGGCTGGAGAGATAGAAGAGAGATGCTCTCGGGGTAAATACAGTCTGACGCAGTCGACACATCTGATGAAAGGTCGGGAGATTGTTTCAGGAGTAAGCAGAATGAAAACGGGGAAAGTTGGAGATCGTCGAAAGGAAAATGGAGCAGTTTGAACTTTTAGAAGAACATTTATGTGCAGAAAACAGACGCTTATCACTTCCTGGATTCAGACTGGCTGCTCTGTTACCTCACACAACTCTGAGAAGTAGTTCATACTCTTTAAATATTTATATTTACATGTATATATACCATACTTCCTGCATCTCTCCTCTGATTTAAATAAGGCTGAGCCTATTTGAAGTATTTTAAAAACCCTTAAAGGGGAACTTAACTGTAAGATAATAGTTAAACACATACAGTATGTATAAGTGTGAAAGAAGCGTTTAATTTCGCTTTTTGAAACTGTTTCCGTCGTAGGAAAATACAAAAGGAACAACAAGGTCACTAGTTGACGTTTTTGTCTGTGTAGTTAAGTTTGTCTTGAATAACCACATACTGGAGCACAAGACCATTCTTCAACAGAGCATAAATTCAAACAAAAAGACGATGGTGGAAGGACGTTTGAAAAACTAAAAATCATCCGGAGAAACGAGAATAAACTCCGTCAGCAGAACAAAAACCACTTGGTAGTTCGTTGTTGTCGTTGTTATCTGAGCTTCGATTCATAAAAAATCAAACTGGGCAAGAAGACAGTGGGTCGTACATGGTGTTGGCGTCAAGGGGGGGCATTCACTGGCTGTGCCCCCCAACTTCACAAGGGCGAGACCGGGAAAAAATAGTAATATTAAAGTCCTAGAATTCATTTTTTTAATATTTACAAAAAATGGTTCCGAAATGTGTGTTTGAAAGGGAAAAGGAGAAAATAATGTTGATCGATTATCTAGGTGCTGATTGGTCCGGGCATGACCCCTGACCTACCGATTTGATTTGATGTCATTATATTGTGTTACTCTAATGTACAACAGAGTGGAAGGACTCTGTTCTGAGGAGGTTTAGCAGCAACACTCGCCGCCTCCAGTTGTTTTAGAGGAACCTATAAAGTGTTTAATCGCTGTTTAATGTGTTTAATATTGGTGCGCTAAAGCCAGTGTCGATTGCTCTAAGACTGCAAGGGAAGCTCAGCTTCCCCTCAAATGTCCCCATAAAAAGTGTTGATATGTCCTGCTGTGTGTACATTTCATTGCCTAAATATGCGCTAGAATACCTTCATCTTTTGTTCTGAATCAGCTACTTATCACAGGTAACTGGTGCCACTTCCTTCTCATTCATCCCCGCAGCGTCTGAGCGCTTTAACACAGTCGGACGCTGAGCGTCTTCAGACTTCAACAGTGTAGGGTAGAGTGGGTTGTTCCACTGTGGAAACTGGACGGTCATTGGATAAACGCTGGGCTTTGTCCCGCCCATCGGACGCTCAGCGTCTCTGGGGGTCTATGAGGCAGTGGGCTGGCCTGGACGCTCAGCTTCTGCATGATGATTGGATGATCTTTCTGAGGCTGAATCCCTTTTTTGATTGACAGTGAAATGAGCCAATCAGCGATCTTGAAGTAAAACTCTCTACCGGAGACTTTCTAACTTCTACATTCAGTTGTTCTGGACTGATCCGGAGGCTTTTTCGATCCCCAGCGAGTTTACCTTTCTTAAAAACGACGAGCGTTGTGTTTAAAGATTCACTCTCTTTTAGAATTTACGTTTAAATAAATGAACACATTTATGATGTAGGCCAGAAAAAAAATTGAGCTTCCCCTCCTTGACTGACCAGCAGCCGCCACTGGCTAAAGCGCACATAGTTGTGTGCACACCGGAGGGAGAGGAGAGAGAGAGATGCGTGACTCTCAGCTGTGGTTTAGTTCCTTCTTGTGGGCGTAAATTTGAACTTTGTACAATCTGTTGAGTGATTCTTGATGTGTGTTTAAATGGCGATCATAGACGTAGCTATACAGAATAAATCCAGTCATGATCAAGACTTTGTGCCCCCCTGCTGTTGTCTTGATGCTTTATAAACTTTATAAAAATGTGTATTTATGTCGTCTTAAATGTTTAGCAGTCAAGAGAAATCTATTATTTTATTCAGCATGCTAAAGTGAGTCACTTGCTCACCTGTATTTCTTGAGAAACTCAGGAAGCAGCAGGTGACAGGACAGACATAATAACCCGGACCGACTCCAGCGTATAGCTGACGTCTGGACATGATTTCTGCCTAAATTCTCTCACATATTTTCATCATTAGTCTTCAATCTTTCACAAGAATTTCCCACAATCTCATACGTCATCAGGACGTCATCAAACTCCTTGTTTTGTTATAATTTTGTGTCTTTAAACTGAAATCAAGTCTGTTTTTTGTCCCGCAGACCTCTTCAAGAATAATTCATGATTCAAAGTGGAAACGTGACAAAAATGATTCTGTAGCCAAAGACATCATTCTTAGATTTCAACCAGTAAATCATTCAAAAGTGTTTAAAACTTCACTTCAAATGAGGAAGAAGTCGGACTCTTCTCACCGAGGCCGCTTTAATCTGATCTGCTCCTCTTCCTTCATAAACATATCCATCACAAACTGTTATCCCTGAAAAACAGATCATGTTTCCGTTCACTCTCCTCAACCTCAAAGTCTTTTTCCCAAACCAAACAACAGGTGGAGGATGAAAAGTCTGAAAGTGTGCTGTTGTTTTTGTGATCTGAAGTTCACCCTCTTGGTCGTCTGACCTTGAGGAACTAAAGGTCTGCTTCCACCAAGAGAATAAACACATGAACTGTTTCTATAGTTCCACACATATCAGACATATACATCAGTGCACCCTTAACAGATCTGGCTCATGTTGTGGCGACATCAACAAGAGTTTAAGATGAGAGAAAAATACTCATGTGGAAAACATTCCTTATCGATTCGCCAACGTGCAGCTCCAAACTGCTACCGTCTGTCCGTCCTCTGAGAGAAACCAGGAACACATCCCAAAAATAAAGAGCCCTAATTTCCCTTTGATTGTTCTTATCAGGTCGCAGGAATCTGAGGCTGCTATTGCTCGTGATTACGTCAGATTAGAGCTTAAGGACATTGCAACCAAATGTATGAAAGGTTATGAGAGCGATCCAGGCGATGTTGACGTCAGAAGGAGGCTTATCTCGCTCTCGGTTCTCAGAGATCCTGCAGGACAAAATATGGATACCCCCTCTTTATATTTCATGGTGCTTTTCAACTAAGATCTAAATTTAGTTCTGAGGGTAACTCATCTTCTCTTGAGAACAACCTAATGGGAGGGTAGTACTTTCCAGAGTTCCAGGAACTTTGGGAGGCAGGGCCCGCTCTTTAAACTGGAACACCGGGAGCTGACAGAGACACACTCACACCATCAGGCTCAGAGAAGACCATTGATGAGGAGGTACTAAACCAAGTCCAACACAGCTGGGGGTCATCTCATTGTGGATGAAGGGAGGGGGACATAAAAACACTGCGACTGTAACACCAATCAGAAACATTGAGCATGCAAGCCCCGCCTCCTAAAGTTGCCATGGTAGAACTAGATTTAGACCAGTGGCAGCTGCTGGTCAGTCGAGGAGGGGAAGCTCAATTTTTTTCTGGCCTACATCATAAATTTGTTTATTTAAACGTAAATTTAAACACAACGCTCATCGTTTTTAAGAAAGGTAAACTCTCTGGGGATCGATAAAGCCTCCGGATCAGTCCAGAACAACTGAATGTAGAAGTTAGAAAGTCTCCGGTAGAGAGTTTTACTTCAAGATCGCTGATTGGCTCATTTCATTGTCAATCAAAAAAGGGATTCAGCCTCAGAAAGATCATCCAATCATCATGCAGAAGCTGAGCGTCCAGGCCAGCCCACTGCCTCATAGACCCCCAGAGACGCTGAGCGTCCGATTGGGCGGGACAAAGCCCAGCGTTTATCCAATGACCGTCCAGTTTCCACAGTGGAACAGCCCACTCTACCCTACACTGTTGAAGTCTGAAGACGCTCAGCGTCCGACTGTGTTAAAGCGCTGAGACGCTGCGGGGATGAATGAGAAGGAAGTGGCACCAGTTACCTGTGATAAGATGAAGGTATTCTAGTGCATATTTAGGCAATGAAATGGACACACAGCAGGACATATCAACACTTTTTATGGGGACATTTTAGGGGAAGCTGAGCTTCCCTTGCAGTCTTAGAGCAATCGCCACTGATTTAGACCTTCGTTCCTTCCTCGAAAAAGCACAAAGTTCCAAGGGAAAGTTCCTGAAAACACCTTATGTGACTAAAATCTCAAGTGTGCTCCTTGAAATACGGTGTCACAGGAAGTGGAAACCCTAAAAATACCGTCCAGAACCGTCGTATTGTCATAACTTGAGGTTGAACGATCACCAAACAAGCTGCCTAATTGGGACAAGTCTAGAGCGAAATTCAGACTTATCCAAATCGCCCCAGCAATAGGACGGAACAACCCCTTGTGAGGAAGCTGCAACAAAAGCCAGCCTCCTGTTTTGTATTCAGTGGTGTCGACTTATCTGGGGAAAAGTCGAGGGAGATTGATGAAAAAGGAGAGGAGACTGAATAACTAGGAGCCCTGCAGGCATCTGCCACTCATCTGCCACTCAAGCGATGCAGATCCAGTTTGATTTTAACTCCTTAATACTTGATTGTATTATCTGGGGCGTGATAAAAATAAGTCACTGTTTCAGCCCAGAGCTACGAAGTGTCAGTCAGAAGCCGCAGAGCCGATATGCTAAAAGGCTTTCTGTGCTCGTGGTGCAGACAAGCAGATACAGAGCAGATTATGCTTTATTAGCTGTTCATGGGGACTTAATTGTGAGATCAAAGTTAACAGTGTTGCATCGGTGCGAGGCAGAGCAGATTTCATTAGGCTGAGAAATATCAGTGCAATAACAGTGTCATCTCCACAGAGCGCGCTCACAGCTCACAGAGGCCTCCTGGTGGTTTTTGGACAAACCGGGACGGGCGTGTGGACTGAAGAGCGTTAAGAAGAGTTACGATACGGGACGATTTCTTTATGACACGTATAACACGATCCCAGGAGGCGTGTCAGACGGCCTCTGCAGCCACAGCGCTGACCTCACATGACCCTAGCTGGTGTCACATGACACGCTCGTTTTTTTATGTCTTATCTGAGCGCCGTGTGTTTCTCCCCTCCTAAAAACCTCTCACACACACACACACACACACACACACGTATCGGTTTTCTCTAACACATCAACAACACACATGAAGTCGGCTGACGGCTCTGTGAGGAAGGCTGCAGATAAACAACCATCATCAGTGTGAAGGGGACTGAGGAGGAGCTGACCTGTGACCTCATGAAGCTGGAGACCAGGGGGCGGGGCTAATGTTGGGCTTTTGTTCTAGGAGTAAAGACAAGAGGCCTCACCATCCTCAATGACTGTGCTCAGGTTGTATTTTTGTGATTAATGAAGAGTCTGTGTTGACCCCAGACTCGACGTTTGGTCTCAGGGACTTCCAGATGGACCTTGAACTGGAGCCAGTGAAGTTCACAGAGGACTGATGGGATGTGGTTTTTGGAGGGGGTTCTAGTGAAAGTGTGATGAGGACATGTACGAGTGTTTGTGCAGCAGATAAAGACCGTTTCGAACAAAGGCGAGGGATGTTTCGGAGAAGGAAAAATGCAGTTGTGCAGATTTGGTCGGCATGGGGCAGGAAGGAGAGGGTGGGGTCAAAGATGACACCCTGGTTGGAGACTATGATGGAGGGAGCCATCGGTAATGAGGAAAAGGTTTTGTGAAGAATATGTGAGGGACTATGGACCTCCGATCAGGACTTCTGATTTGTCACCATTGAGTTTGAGGTTTGTTTACATCCAGGATTTAATGTCTACCAGACAGGAAGTGAGGGCGGTTAGGGCGGTGAGGGAGGTGTCAGTACGCAACACTGCAGAAAACTGACCACCCATCATTGAGGGACAGGTGTGGTTTGATTTCTTTAGTCTGTGATGATGGAACAAGAACGCTTGACTACACTTATGGTGCATTCCATTTACAGGTCTGAAGACTCACCTGTTCAGGGAACACTTTGGACCTTAATCTGACCCTTCTCCTCTTTGTCCTCAGGGGTCAGATCAGAAAGTCTCGGACTGAGTTCTTAACAAATGAAAGCACTGAATATTGATTTCTCCTGAATGTTGAATTCTAGTTATGGCTGATATTTAGATAGAACACAAAAAAAAAGGGGGGGGGGGTCAGTGGGCACTTGATGACAGAGTACCTGTGACCCATCTAACTTGAAGCATTTATTCACACTTAATAAGGTTTCTCCTTTTTGTCAAGATTCTTGCTTGTGTCTAGTTCTGGTGCTAGAGCCGGTTCACAGTTGGTTCAAGTGTGAACCGGTTAAGAACCGTTTGCTTTTCCACAAACGGTTGTCGGCCATGCTGTTTTGCTTTGAAATCCATTGTTTTACTTTTCTTCTTCTTCTGTTTCTCTCTTACCCCAACCTCGTCTTTTTAAAAATGGCTCTCTTTCGTGTTTTGACTCTGCTTTGGTTGGTCAATAATCCCGCCCCCTGATGTAGGCTCGTAACGTGGTTCTTTCTGCTGGCCCAGCAAAGAGTTGGTGCTTGCCAAGCCAGCAGCCGGTGCTTAGTCTGTGGAAAACCAAAGAACTGGTGCTACATCTGGCTCTAGCTCCGAACAAGCCCTGGAACCAGCTTGGTCGAAAAGGGGTAAAGGAGTCTTTAGGTGCCAAATTGCTGTGGGTACCCTTACAGCTATAATAAGGTTTCTCCTTTTTGTCAAGATTCTTGCTTGTGTTGTACGTCGCTTTGGAAAAAAAAGCGTCTGCTAAATGAAATTGTTGTAGATTGTACATCGGGACTGGGAAAAGGGAAGTGGGAATGACGTCATCTCCAAGTTGGCAGCGTTTCATTTTGGAAAACAAGATGGCGGAGTCCTCGAAAGCTGTTTTTGCGCTTGCCCTGTCTGAATATAAGCAATTTCTGTACAAATATGCAGGTGAATGAAGAGGAGACACAAAGGCGAAGAAGGTAGTCTATTTATTCTTTCGGCATGTTGAATTGCTTTTCTGAAACTATCGATCGCACAAAGTACAATCTAATCTAATCTAATCTAATCTAATCTAAAAGATTTCCAGAAGTCATCCACAGTTTCATCATACAAAGCTTTTATCTCTTCTCTCTATAAACAGTCACTGAAAAAACATGAAAACAGCATTGTATTGTTGTTAGCTTATGTTAGCATGCCCTGTGTTTAAGTGTGTACCAGTACTGTTTACACTGCTGGCAGCCATCTTTGATTGTCCAAATCAGGGTTGGTGAGGATCCCCCAACTTCCCAGTAGGAAATTCCGACTTCGGGGGAGCGTTTTATTTGAAATTCCCCACTCGGAACTCAGAAATCTTGACTGCCAACTACAACTGGAATGTACCATTAGTGACGAGAAGTCACCAAAAGAAATAGTTGCAGTAGTTTTTATAAGTCAAATCAGACTTTATAGTGTCAATTTTCTGTTACCACTCAGCTCCAGATCGATAAATTACCTCATCACTGATGTATGATCATAAAGCTTTTGTCTTCACTAAATCACAGACTGTATCTTTAAGGTTGTTAAGGAAAGAAATCACCACCATGTCAAAACACAATCACTAAAAAAGATCAGTATCATCTCCTTAAATCCATTCATCCTCCATCTTTCACCTGCTTCACCCAAATCACACACACACACACACACACACACACACACACACACAGGGCCCGATGTTTAACTTTATTCCACACACATCAGACACTGCAGCAGGTGATCCATTGTGTTGTATTCATGCAACAAGTGTGTGACAATGAGGCTAAATTAAAGCTGCTCTGAGAATCAAAGAGCAGAAGAAAGAGGGCGCAGACGGAGGGGAATAATAGTGCCGTGTCACTCTGCGGTTTTTTCGGGGGTAAGAGATGAAATGAGCTTTAAGCAGAAGAGGAAACTGAGGGAATCAAACACTTCCTGACTTTAAAGTGGAAACAGCGCAGACTTCCTCCCTCATGCAGGTAGAGGAGGCTCCATCAGGGACGAACAAAGACAGAGAGTCTAAACACCAGGCTCTACGTCGTCACCGTCCTCGTCTGTGAGGACACAGACGTGTGTGTTCGTGAGTCCACATGAGTGTGTGTTGGTCTCTCTTGGGGTGGTAACACACACCACAGAGTTTAGGGGGGTCTGGAGGCTCTGCGACTATTTCAGTGGAGCTCATTCCACAACCGGTCACAGGGTTAAGTGCCGCTGTAACACACACACATGAACACTGGAGCCATTGAGTCGAATGTACAGAGTAGACGCCACCAAGGGGGGTCCTACACACACTCACAAACACACACACACACACACATACATGATAAAGGGAACAGGAGAGTTTGCCCACACACAGGCTGAAGGTTTCAGACCATCATCCTCAAGGTTTGATGTAATAATGAGTGACATCAGACGTCACACAGGGCAGTTTGAGGTGCTGTTAGGACTCTGTTTCCCATGAACACTAGCACCAACTGCTGTTTGAATGCACATTGTCACCAACAAATTTGTGTTTCAGTCCGTGCTCTATCACTCTCCTATGCTTTCTTTGCATTTTAACTCGTGGACTATGAGCAGGTAAATATATAAAAGTGAGACTATTTCAAGATCATAAGTTCACTGATACCGCGTTTCGACCAAGCTGGTTCCAGGGCTGGTGCTAGTGCTGGTGCTAGAGCCGGTTCACAGTTGGTTCAAGTGCGAACCGGTTAAGAACTGTTTGCTTTTCCACAAACCGGTGTCGGCCATGAAATCCTTTGTTTAACTTTTCTTCTTCTTCTGTTTCTCTCTTGCCCCAACCTCGTCTTTTTAAAAATGGCTCTCTTTCGTGTTTTGACTCTCCTTTAGTTGGTCAATAATCCCGCCCCCACCCCCTGACGTAAGCCCGTAACGTGGTTCTTTCTGCTGGCCCAGCAAAGAGTTGGTGCTTGCTAAGCACCGGTTTTGAGAGCCAGCAACCGGTGTGTGCTTAGTCTGTGGAAAACCAAAGAACTGGTGCTACGTCTGGCTCTAGCTCCGAACCAGCCCTGGAACCAGCTTGGTCGAAAAGGGGTTAAAGAGTCTTTAGGTGCCACATTGCTTTGGGTACCCTTACAGCCATAATACACCAGATGCAACTCTGGTCCTGCTTGGCTCCATCAAAGCAGATGGGTTTCTATCTAAATCAACACGTCATCTCACACAGAATCCACAACGTTGCATCTCGGCTGCGTCCCAGCTTCAGGAAGTTGGAGCCAGGCGCATCAGATTCCTATTTTTGGCTGGATGCTGGAGAAGCGGTGCGTCAAACCCCCTAAAAACATCCAGTGGCTTTCGAGATGGAACAAACCAGATCGTTTTTATTTTGACTTTAATAACAAACGGACATAATGAGCAGAGCCAGACAACAGCAGTCAAAAGGTTTGATAAATGATAGATGTTGGACTGAACAGGCACTTCTGGTGTATTCCCAGCGTTACGCAGGAAAGGATCCATGTTTATCCAGCATTTCTCGTCTTAATGAAAGCTGAAACTGCAAAAAGTGAAATGAGCAAATCAGTAAAGACACGTGCAGATATTGTAATTAAGAGGACCAAGATGAGTGCTTACAGTCTCTTAAAATGAGCTAAATTACGTTGCAGAACACTGTCCCTGAGTTTGTGTGCTGTCTCTCCCAGCACTCCCTCGTTGAAGGAGCCGCTACAATTAATATCGTCACAACTCAAAGAACCCCCTCTTAAAAACTGAAACATCCCTTTAATGTGAGCAATAACAGCTCAGCCAGCTCAAATATGGAAGGCTGTGGAGTGTAAAATTCTTGATATTTAAAGCAAGAGGGATCATGTATAGTGAGCAGGTTGTTCCAGGGAGAGAGTCTGAGAGGTGTAATTCTCTCGCTCAGCATCAT
Source organism: Labroides dimidiatus (assembly GCA_030710495.1). Classification (NCBI taxonomy): domain Eukaryota; kingdom Metazoa; phylum Chordata; class Actinopteri; order Labriformes; family Labridae; genus Labroides; species Labroides dimidiatus. The sequence goes on along the minus strand of CM061162.1, from coordinate 1,729,315 downwards.
CTCTTAAACCTTAAATTTAAAGACAAACGGACTATAAACCTTCGTCACCTTTGGGGCAGGTGTGCAGATGAGTGTATAACAGTGTTACACGTCAGAGCTCCTCTGTTACACCGCCTCAGACGCTCGTATTGTGGATCCTCTCAGCTCCACTGAAGCTGGTGTGTTACTGTAGCTTGGCTGGGCTGCAGAGCATCTGTCTTTGTGTCTTTGTGTCTGGGGTAAACCCCTGCTGCTGCCGAGCTTTTGTCTCCTCCTGATCGCCTCTAATGCTGCAGCACTAATTGTTTAACACAGAAACACGTCTTTTCTCCCTTTAATGTTTTTGTTTTTATTGTCGTCGATGCATTTATTACAAAACCTTTGTGGATTTTGAACACACGCCTCCCTCGCACCCCTTCCCCTCCTCCTCCTCCTCCTCCTCCTCCCCTCTTCTTCATCATCCTCCCTCTCTCCCTCTCTCCCTCTCTCTCTCTCTCGCTGTAAAATGCCCGCCCTGAGAAAGAGAGGAGAGGGGGAAAAAAAGAAAATGTGAACATCAGCAGAAAAACGGATGTCTGGCAAGTTGCATCATTTTCAGAAACAAACAGTGTGAAACCGTGTTAGCCAGCCTATTAGCATATATACATAAAGAGCGTGTGTGCGTGCCCGTCTCCAAAATAAAAGGAAAACACAAAAAGAGGCAAACGTTACTCTCCGCTACCCGTGACGGAGGTTTCTCAAAGAGATAGCGCTCTGGGTAAACATGTGATCACCACAGATCCAATCAGCTCAAACAAAGGGGATAAGCAATGGAGCCGGGTGAATTTTACCATGTGTGTGTCTGTGTGTGTCTGTGTGTGTGTGTGTGTTGTAATGTAGGTGTGCATCTGTGTTGTTGGTCGTAAAAGTGCAGAAGAAAAGGGAGAACGAAGGCAGCCAGGCACCACTGTTATCATTTGCATCATAATGGTAAACTGATATGAATAGTGCTGTGTTGATGCTAAGCTCTTAACGGGCGTGGAAATTGCTTACCTTCAAGAAATGTGTCGCCACGTTTTTGTGTTTATGTGCACGTATTGTTTCCGGGTTTCATCATACTTTTTTTTTCTGACAAAAACACCGCCGAATAAAAGTCCCCAGCAAGGTGTCGTAGGAGTGATTTTAGAGATGCAGACGCCTCCTGAAATAGGTAACACAAATACACAAAGAATGAATGAATCTAGGTGAATCAACTTTCTATTCAGAGTTTGAAAAACAACACAAACTTTGAGCGTAGGAGAGATATGCATAAGATTTACCTAGATACCTCGAGTCAGTCACAAAGGCAATCAAACCTGGGCTCCTACACCTGTTCTCTCAAAGATTAGACCCAGTTTGTTACAACCTGGGTGCTTTTTTTTTTTTAGGAGTTTGGACTTCAATCATATGATAAAACACAGGAAGCTAGACAGGTAGTAAACACACCAAAAGGTAAGTCAAACTTACTCTGATATTTATCTGCTGCCACAGATTCAAGTCAGGATGCTGAAACGTCCAAGTTTCTCTACAGACTGCCCGATTGTTGCTGTTGTTGAGAATCTTGATATATTCTGTATTTTCATGGAGCTGTTTACTGTGATTAGGTTCCCTGATCCATCAGTTCCAACCACCATGTTTGAGAGTGGGGATGGTGTTCTGTGGGTTGTGGGCGTCTCCTTTTCTACGCGACATCATTGTAGCCTTACAAGTCAAGTTTTGTTTCATCAAGACCAAGCAGGCTTTGGTGCGCCTTCTCTGGGGAACTGGTGTGCTTCCTAGTCTGCGCCCGTGGAACCCAGATGTGTGTAGCATCCATTGGACTGTCTGCATTGAGACAGGACCACTAAAAGGTTCCCAGATTCTCTCAGATGGCCTCGGTGGTGATCCTTGGATTCTCTTTCACCTCTCTCATTACAGCCAAAATACACCAGATGCATCTCTGGTCTGTCTCCGCTCCACTCGATCACAGCATCGGATCAGACAGGTTTCTGTTTAAGTCAATGTGTCAATCCATACTGGATCTGCTCCATTGCGGTCCAGATGCGTCCCTGCCAGTGGTGTAGTCGAGGGTATACGCAGGTATACGGAGTATACCCACTTTTTTTCAGTCAGCATTGAGTATACCCACTTCTAAACCCCCCCCCCCCCACCCCCGATGTGCACCATTCAGTAATATCTAACTGCCAGATTGCCCTTTTTTCCCTCAAGGATGGTGAAGCCATGACCCACCCTCCTCTGCCTCTAATTGGCTGGTACTCGCTGCCTTCACTGATTAAATTGGCTAACTTTAGGCACGGTGACTGATAACATTACTAGGGTAACGTTACCCCAGTAATGTTAGCCTGAAGCTAGCTAGATGCCATGAGAGTAGCCGTAGCAGCCGAACCGCAGCTTCTCCTTCGCAGCCAAAGCGGAGCTGCAGTCGCTCTGCATCCAGGAGAAACCGCTCCGTAAATATGAAGAAGAATGCATCGTCAACTTCAGATTTAAAGTATTTTATTTAAATAAATGTTCAAAAAATAACTGAAATACCATGTTTGCCTCATGATAAATACATTTTACATTCATCCATTCTGCTTGTGTGACCAGTAGTAACTACAAACTGCTCATAATTAAGTCATGATAATTTTGTAATGGTGAGCAAGTAGAAATGACAGATTTTGGGGTAAATAGAGTAGTCTTACATGTCACTGGTTCTAAAACCGTCTTTTTTTCTGTACCACTTAAAAAAAGGTGAAAATTTAGAGTAGACCCACTTCTCAAGGGACCACTACACCACTGGTCCCTGCTCCAGTAGGCCGCAACAGATACGCACCGTCCTATTTTTTTGCTTGATGCTGGATGGGGCAGGACAGGAAGTCACAAACAGAAACCACCTAAAAACACTCAGTGACTTTCAAAACAAAAGCATGTCAGAACCAGATAAAAAAAAGTATATATCTTGCCTACAACAACAAACATAATGAGCAGACCCAGACCAGGAGTCAACAGGTTTGAGGTTTTGCAGCCCAACATGAACGAGGAGAGGATCATCATTGGGTTAGGAATTGAGGGAACTTCCCAGTCTTGCAAACAAACAGGCAGCCAGTATGAGATAACGTACAAAGTCAACATGCAATGGAGCAGAGCCAGACTGGAGACGCATCAGGAACTTGAAAACATCCAATATGGTCTCAAAGCACTTTCCTTACCTGTGAGCAGACACAAGGCACAGCTGCACATGCTCAGTGAGCTCCTCTATCGTACCCATGGCTGTGCACAGACCAATCAGGGTAATTAGGAGGCTTGGACTTTCTACAGTGGTATTGACTCTGGATTTTCCCACAGACTGTGACAGTTTGCAATGGCAATGAATCATTTTGGACATGAAACTTTTTGTTCAAATGTAAATAAAAGCTGAGGAATATTTTTTTTCCATGATGCTGCCTTGTGTACATCGTCTTATTATCTTCTGGGAGGAGCCTGTGTCATTTCCAGTCAGGGCTGTGAATCATTTCATTTTGGGGCTTGACTGTATGTTGAAAAGTTTCAAGATTCAGTCTAAAATTGCAATCAGTGAAAGTTTATCTTCCCATTCAATTCTTCAAAAGGTATTAAAACATTAGAGGACACATCCAAAGACATGAGATCCCCCCTGTCTTCCCCATCCTCCTCACCCACCTCTGCCTCCCCCCCTCCATCTCCTCCCCAGGAGGCTACAGAGGCCCTGTACATCCCCGATAAGACCTTCTCAGAGGGACAAAAGAGGAGGCGGAGAGTGGGGGTGGTGGGATGGGTGTTGGTTATGGTGGTTAGAGGAAGGGGGTGGGGGTGTGGGGGGGGTCTTCAGGGTCACCTCCATGGCACACTCCTGATAGCGCTATCAGCTTATGCTAATCACCAGCTAAGTGTTTCAGGACGAGAGGGAGCGGCGGGGTGCTATCCTAAAACATGCGCCACCTACTTAACCTGCGCCGTATCACGATGAGCCCGGGCTCATTCAAACCGCCGCCACTCTTTATTTAAACGTGACAACAGTGACGAGACAGAGGGGGGGAGGCCAAATTGATTAATCGTGTCACAAATTGATGTTAAGCACCATCCTTGATACGAACCCTCTCCTTTTTTTTTTTGACCATCTCGGCTTTTTGAGCGTATTGTTCTGCCAATAATAGCGAGGATGGGAGGCTGTCGAAGCCGCTTTGGTCGTCTGTCGGGATAGCGTGAATACAGAGCAGACGTGTAATGTAATGTAAGGTGCCATTGTTAGCTGAGCTTACTGTACATGACAGGTGAGAGATAAAGAAGTGTGCAGGGCAAGCTCTCCTCAACCTATATTTCAAGATGAAAAAGTGTTCTGATAAACGAACCTGAGGAACAGAAGATTTAGATAAAACTCCCAGAGAGAGTAGAAAAGGAGACTTCACTGTGAAAGACCTTTTTACTCGATCACTTCAGGGTATTCATCTTGAATCTCTGCGTCAAACCACTTCGTATAAATCTAATTTACATTCATCTAAACCTTCCTCTCCTCGTTTTTTAGTCAAACTTTATTCCTCTCTAACTTTATTCCTGCTCTGTCTGGGTTATATTTATCATCCCTTCTGTTTCAGAAAAAATGTACCTGGCGCTTTTAAAAATACCCAAAGACGCTTCACATATTGTGCAAGACAGGTAAAAGGAGAAAAGTCATTTTTTGTTGGCTTTTAATTTGAAAAGGTAGGTTTTGAGTTGATTCCTGAAGGTGTCAAGTGAGTCAGGGCTGTTGATGTTTGGAGGACAGAGTTTCAGAGAGTTGTGGCTGGGATGGCAAAGGTCTGACCCCCGAGATGTGGTACTTGGTCTAGGTCAGAGGTGTCAAACTCATTTTCACCGAGGGCCACATCAGCCTAATGGTAAAGTAAATGTAATCGAATGTAATGTGAAATAAACGTAATACTCCTTAATGTCAAAAAAGCTGAATTTATTACTTATTCAAGTGACAAACGTCCCAGTTACATAGAAAAAAATATGTTTCCTTGTTGCTCTGTTATAACATAAATCCTTTTAATTTGTGAGCTTATGAAACCCACATAACATTGAAGGCTAGCTTTGCGTACTTAGCTCCATGTTTGGTGTCAAAATGCCACCGCAGATTGTTCTCTTTGACAACCGACAACGTAACACAAAAAGACAAACCGGTCTTTCTCCTTGAAGCACAAACAAGTATTCGCCTTCCCGTCTTTCTTGAAACAAGTCGTCCATCTTTATCAACTTTTCTCTTCTTGGACATTTTGGGATCATTATTTATTTCTCAATTCCACTCGTTGGCAATAGTCAACAGGCATTGTGGGAAATGTAGTTTTTGGTCAAAGCACGCTTTTGACCTATTGATTTTTAAACACTCAGACCTTTTAAGCTCTCACGGGCCTTGAGTTTGACACATATGGTCTAGATGATGGAAGAGGTGATGTCCCTGCTGTACTCCAGGTAACTCCACTCCACCCAGGTCTAGGTTCAGTAGCTTAATGTGGGGCACTAAAATGCTCCAAGCTTTCAGTTTTCTTACAGTTTAAAGTAAAGTCCATGTTTTCACCAACAGAAGTCTGTTCCCCCCCCCCCACCAGATTTACAGAGATTGAGTCTAAAAATGCTGAAACTACGGACTCTAAAATCAGTGTCAGCTCCCAAATAACGACCTAAAGACAGAAAAGTAAGTGAAATTATATCCATGTAGTTAGCAGCTAAATATTTAACCAGAATGACTAAACTAAAGGATTTCACTCATCAGACGTCTGGAGATTACGTGAACTTTGCAGCTTCTGAAGTTACACCAAAGAGCATCAGTGTAAAACTAAATTTAAGGAGTGTTTTACCGCTTTTATTTACAGGGTGTGATTATTTCTTAAGTGAAGAGGACTTTTTATCTTGTGGTGGAAACCTGACATAGAAACAAGCCTCGTGGCTTTTGCAGCCTCTTCGTTGTCAAATTCTGTCTTCCAAAAGCATTTCAGAGAGACTGATTTTCCCTTCACTTGTCTTTATTTAACTTTTTTTTTTTGTTTGGTCAGTAAAAGAATGGAAATGGAAAAAAATATCTTTGAAGTCTCGTTGGTGTTTTTAGAGTTTCGTTGTGGTTTAAATACACAAAATGTGAACTTGAACATTTTACACTTTGATAAATATCAGCTTTGATTAATGCACATTTCCGATGAGCATTCCCCCTTTCTTCTGTCTCTGGATCATTATTTGGACGCTGCCTTTTTAAACTCGGTCACTGCGTGTCGGTGGAGAACGATGTACAGACAGACGTCTGTAGGTGAATGAAGCCCAAGTTGTAAAAGTCAGAGGGACATAAATGGTACTCTGAAAAGTATGGTGGACATGACCCCCGTGTCCCCGCTGGAAATTGCACCTTTGCCTCCTCCTGACAACGTTTAAACTCTGAAAATGAAGTTTGGTGTGGCGCCATATCTCCTCCTCCTGCTCCCATCCATCTGTTTTCTCCTCCTTCCCTCCGTCTCCCCTCCTGTTTAGATAGAGGAGCTTTGGGGAACCCGGGGGGACAGGAGGTGAGGTCCACAGATAGAGGACCCCATTGTGGTCCAACGGGAAATGCATTGTGGCTGGATTTGTCCAGTTTTATGTAAAAGCAATACTCTTTTCACCTGAACTAATACAAGCTGTGGCGTAAGCCCCTTACTGCCATGTGCTGCATTTTTCCCCTAATCTCTCTGGATTCAGCAGCGTCCCCACATACCTCAGGGCACTCACTGATAAAGCCTTAACTCCATACTCCTCTCCCTCTCTTCCTCTCTCTCCACACTCACACAGCCTTGTTTGCAGTCTCTCGCCCTTCAGCTTCTCCCCGCTCCTCCTGCCCCCTCTCCTCCTCCGTTCTGTTTCCCAGGACACCGATGAAGCAGCCTAGCAAAAAATTAAAGTGATCAAGAGATTTAGAGGAAGGAGGAGAAAATCACTTTGTGAATCCCATCTAGGAGAGGAGATGAGAAATGTTTGAGGGGAAGAGGAAGAAAGAGAGGGAGAGAGGAAGAGAGGCAGGGGATTTCTGAACTTCAGCATCAGCTTCCTTTAAGGAGCCACACACGGCGTGTTCAGCAATGTGTGTGTGTGTGTGTGTGTGTGTTTGATTTACAGGTCAAATGGGCGTAAATTAACTACTAACACAAATCTGAAACCAGTACAGTTGATTATTCTTCATCCTCTCTGTAAACCTACGATTAAACGGCTTCAACAGATCATTTCTATAAACGCTTTCTGCTCTGATTTCTGATCTGATACGTTAAAAAAGGCTCAACTTTACTGCTGTAAATCTCAACTCTTAAAGCTCCTCAAACTAAAATATGTTCCTGCTGTGACGAGTCACAGTTAAAAGAATTTAAAATGGTTAAACTCTAGCAATGGAAACCACATTCAGGGATGGCTGAAGTCTTTGTTTTTAAGAACTTAGATTGGCTTTTGTCGGAAAAAGTCTGAATTAGCAATATCTCCCCATGTTTCCGAATGAAACCATTTCCAATATGAAATATAGTTAAGATTCCAAGACACATTTCTCACAAAAATGTAAATTTTGTGTCCCCATACAAAGTGATACCTCTGTGAGCTGCACCGTTACATCTCAAGCAAACCAAAGACACCTTCTATAACCACGTTTATTCACCGAAGTCTTTGAGTAACAAGTCCGGCGTTTGCTCAACCAACCCACCCTTGGTGAGTAATCTAGTTCTGTTCAATCTGTTTTTGTTTGTTTGGGGGCACGGCTGCATGCTGCACGTGATTCTGCAACCACTCATCGCAACACAGCATGTTAAAGTAGCAGAAAATGTAAACAGACAGCGGTTGAAGCTGCCATCTTGGTTATTACATGAAGAAGAAAAAAAACGAAGCAGCACTGTTATGGCATGGTCTTATAGAGCCATAAAGAACCATGATTGGTCCAGTCAATATTGAATAAAAACTATGAAAATCTTTTAAATTGAGCTCTTGTTCTCCTTTTTTTCTTTCCTTTGGGATAACCTGTTTTTCATTACGCTGGAACCCCTGAAGCTGTAGAACAAATGTGATAAGAAAAAAAAAGGAAGAAGAAGAAAGAAATTTCTTAAGTGTCCACTAGAGGCTGACTATAAACGCCAAGGAAATCCTGTTGACCCCCATTTAAAAATGTTTATTATCAGACGACAAACAGAAAGTACAAAAAGTTGAATACTGGGGGATATGGGCTACACATTCAACTCAACTCAACTCAAACTTTATTTATAGAGCACATTAAAACAACCTCAGTTGACCAAAGGGCTGTACAAACATAAAGCAACACAAAATGATAAAAAAGACCATATACATAAACACATATCCGTATTAAAATGCACTAAAATATATTAAAATACATTAAAATGCATTAAAATACATGCGCATATAAAAATAAAATGGAAACTTAATAAAACATTCTCAAAGTGGCCACTCAGCTTTGATTAAAAGCCAGGGAAAAGAGATAGGACTTTAAGAATGATTTAAAAACCTCAACTGAGCTGGCAGAGCGGATATGCTCAGGCAGGTTGTTCCATAGTCGGGGGGCAGCCGCCATAAAGGCCCGGTCACCTTTAGTCTTTAGTCTTGTTCTTGGGGTTACCAGTAGCACCTGGCTGGATGATCGTAATGTCCTGGTTGGGACATGAGGTTTGAGAAGCTCAGTCAGGTACTGGTACATTCATATCCTGTTAAGAAATTAAGACGTCTGATTTTTGTTAAACTGCTACTGACTGAAAATTTTAGAACTTAATTCTTTCTTTTTTTTTTTAACCTGATTTGATCAAGTGACAATCTCAGGAGTTTAAAAAAAGGATGACTTAAACTGCAGTTCTTCAAGTCTCCACAAGAGGCTGGCTACGAAAACCAAGGACAGAATGTCCATTTTTAGAGGACTAACAGAAATGTTTACAGCACTTTTTCCGTTGGGGAAACCTAACTTATTGTACGCATTTCGTAGATATAAGAAACTCAACATTACTCCACATAAAGAGTTAAGTGTTAATTCTCTTATTTAGCTGGTTGAACTTTATTTGTTGCAGTTTTAACTTCAGTTTTCTTCCGTTGAGGCCGTGGATAGTCAGTCCGGTTTTCCCCCCACTATGAAGGCCACACCAGAGGCAGATTTTAGTTAGTTCCCCCATGATGATTACAGATTTTACATTTATGTATTTTCCTGTAAGTGTTCCACCTTTAGATTTTTATGTCATATCCACTCTACGTCTGACAAACATCAGCTGACTGAAGAAAACCTGGAATTTAAAAATAACACGTCAAGCTTTAAGGCTCTCTCACATCCAAGAGACACATTTCACCACTTCCCCCCGACGTTCCTGCAGATTTTGAAGTTAACGCCGAGGTGTCTCAGGTAGGCCGGCATCTTCCTCCCATCAGCTGTGATCCGTCAAAGCAATTTGAGCTCCTGTAGGTCCTCCTCTTCAGCTAACTGGCAGCACACGCCGCTGACAGAATCTTTATTCAAATGAAGATCCTGTCAGGAGAGATTAACTGTTCACGAGCCCACACAGGGATCTCTGAGCCAAAAACTACAGATATTATACCACTGACTCTGCTTCAGCATCACTTCATGTCCTCAGAGGTCTGCCTCCGTCTCCTGCTCTTCACTTTGACTTTTAAAAACTTTCTTATTTCTATCTTCTAATCTACCTCAGGCTTGTTTCCGACTCACCATCCCGCGTTTGTTGTCTGGGATTGGAGAGCGCTGTGATTTTTCTCCCTCCCTGAATTTAAGCAAAAGAATAAAATATCTCGTCTCCTTCACCTCGTCCTTGCTTTGGTTGCTTCTCTTCTTCGGCGCTCGCGCTCCGTTTTATCTCGTCCTTGCGTTCGTCCTCTCCCCTCATCCACCGCCTTTAAGTGAAGTGTCCTTTGAAGACAGTTTTTTTTTTTTTTGTTCTGCTTCTTTCTCAGCTGTCTCAGGTGTTTGCAAAAGAAACACCTAACACGGTTGAAAATATTTGAGGGAGATGTTGAATTTCTTTGTGTGGTTTTGGACTGATTCTAACTCTGTACCTTTTTAAGGCAGCGAGTTGTGGCAAATGTTACCTTTGAGTGCTCAAAATCCTCCATCATTTGACAATAATTTACACACAACGATGTGTTTCTTTGTTTCCTTTTTGCCTTTCTAAGGCTAAAGACTGTTTATGAAGTAGAATTTGTTTCTGTTTGATTGAAAACTGATTAATTATCCAGGCCATGTCTTTACTTTTCCAACTGGCTCACAAACTTGCACATTGTGCAAAGACTGATTTGGAACATAAATGTAGGTTTTTAAATTAAAGCTTCCTGGAGAACTTTTAGCATGTTAGGACTTCTGGACATCCAAGAACAATGAGCAGTAGGAGTGTTTGCGTTCCTGTGCAATTCTCCACTCAAACACTAGTGGGCAGTGCAATTTCTATGCAAGTCATATCCACACTTTCTGGTCCTGCTCCATTCGCTGCTTGTTTATGCCAAGCGGTAACTTCCCATCTATAAAATACAGAGCCTAAGCATTACGGCTGAAATACACCGGTTGCGTCTGCGTTGCAGCTCCGCTCCGTCAAGGCGCCGGATCAGTTTAAAATCCATTCAAGTCAATGTGTCAACTTACACTGGATCCGTTCCGTTGCGGTTCAGCTGCGTGTCTGGTCCGACAGGTCGCAGCTAATCCGCAGCCATCCTGTTTTTGCCGGATGACGGAGCTGTGACGCATAAATTCAGAGTAGAGAAGATCGAGCGGGACAGGAAGTAGTGCACGGAAACTACATAAAAAGAGCCTGAGACTTTCAAAATAAACCAAACCGTGTCTAAACTAGATCGTATTTAGCTTGATTACAATAGCAGCGCTTCACAATGAGCAGAGATACGCGAGTAGTCAACAGGTCAGAGTTTACCAAGGGGAAACAGTGAAAAACATGGAGGAGGAGAAGCTTATCATTGAGGTGGAAAACCACAGAATAATTTATGACCCAACACATCCTTTTTATAAAGATAATCTCAAAAAGGAAATGGCATGGAAGAGTGTTTCAAGTGTTTTGGGAGTGAATGGTGAGTAGTAGTGCACCGTACAGTATTGTAGTACTACTGTTTGCTTCAACATTCTCACGGGATCGTGAATTACCGCGAGAAGTCCGCGGTCTCGCGACTCCAGCTCTGCGGCTTGCCGGACTCGCGACGCAGCCGGTGTAAGTTGACAAACACAGTCAACACGCAGTGCAGCGGAGCTGCAACGCAGACGCACCCGGTGTATTTGAGGCGTTAGTGTTAAAAAGTTCAGTTCCTCAAGTGTCCACTAGAGGCCGGTTGTAGAAACACCAGAAACCACACACACAGTCCCATTACAGCAAAAACAAACATGTTTACAGCCTGGTTCTAAAAACAATTTGGGTCTGAACAGAGGCCTGGACTATGAAGCTCGATCAACTCATCCAGGATCTCTCTCCGTTTTCTGGGTTGACTTAACGAGACATCCGTAGTCCTGATAAGCGGTTCTACGAAGCTGGATATCAACTCGCTGAGTCAATCCAGAGTCTTCCAGCCTTGATCAGAGCGCGCTCACATTAAAGGGGTGGAGTTTGCAGCGTCTGACCAATCACAAACATGAAGAGACAGGAGAAACCCTGCAGAGCAGCCTACTTTACCGTGGAGGAGCAGACAGTTATTCTTTAGAAATACAAAGAATTTAAACACTTCATCAAGGCTCTAAATGATCGCATCTCTCCCTGAAAACTCTCTCTCTCTCTCCTGAGCGCTCTGCCTCTGCGCACCAACATCGACAGGATCTTCTAAAAATGGGCAGGGTCTTTTACAAGAAAGCCAATTGGTCAGGAGGTGTCGTTTTTCTACCTGTTGATCTCTTATCAAGATCTTAACCTGCTCCGGAGCAGGTTAGCCTTTCAGCATAAGTTGCCACGGCGATTCATCTCGGTAAGAAGTGAACCAGCTTCGTAGTACAGAAAATCCAGGGTTAACCCAGAAGTTATCTCGCTAAGAGAAAATCCAGCTTTGTAGTACAGGCCTCTGGTCTGTTATTTTCGAAGTTATCAAACTTACAAGGTTTTTCCATATAAGGGCATGACTGCGTTAACTGACAGGTGGGCACCCTGTCATAGACCCGCCCCTTTATCTCATCACAACTCGAATGTAGTCAGCTTGAGTCAAGCCTTTCCAAAGAGACCTCACAAATTTATCACAGCGTCCATCGTTTATGCAACCTCGGAGGTATAAGTGATACCATTTATCACCAGCCGACCAATCACAGGGCTTGCAGTCTGAGACGTTTTGATTCATGGTGACATTTTTGAACAGGTGAACGCTGGGCTACATGCAGAGGTAATGGGCTAGAATAACAATCTAACACGGACAAATTAATAGATTCATATAGTTCATTAACCAATACCTGCTTTTAGCTCTCCTTGACCTTGTGGAACATCCAAAACTATGCACAAGTTGCACCAACGGCTTCAAATCTTAAAGCGTGCATGAGCCCAAACATTACTGGTGGCCATAAAAAATTGCAGAGGGTATCTTTAATCCTGCAGGTTTTTTCGGACAGCGTCGCATTTCATGCAGTTATTAAAAATATGATCCAAATAGAATTTTAATAACAGGTGAAAAAAGCCTCTTGGGTTGGAATCTACAGCTGTGGGCGGGCCCTGTGTGTGTGTATGTGTGTGTGTGTGTGTGTGTGTGTGTGTGTGTGTGTGCAGCCACATATCACCGCTCTCCATCAGAAAATTTCTATCAGCAGATAAAACAAGGAGGAACAACACCTCGGACAAGATACGCCGCCACTAATCTCCAACACTTATCAACGCTTTCCTGCTAATATCTCCTCCTCTAGATTTCCCCTCATCTCATACTCTGAGTCCCCACCCACACACACACACACACACACACACTCACACACACCTGACCCCCTCCCATGTGGACACACACTCCGGCGTTATGAAAGCCGAGGGCCGCCCTGGCAATGTGCGTCCGTGTGATACTGAGCGAGGGGCAATTCAGCTCCTCATAAAGACCCCGCTATAATCTGCTCCTAGCGACAGGTCCACCTACCCCATAACACACACACACACACACACACCTCACTGTGTCTTCTACCTACACACACGTTGACAACTTAAAGCCGCGCCCAGAATGACACACAGCATTATAAATAGTCTAATCTATATGGTAATAGTGTTGTATTCTACAAGCAGAGAATGGGGATAAGATAACATTGTGACTCCAGGGTTTGTACTTCCTTCTATGGTAATTGTTATCAAAGGTTATTTGGGATGACATCGGCGCCTCCTTGTGATTGGCCGGGACCGGTTATTTACGATATGAATTATGATAACCATGATGTCTCCCTTGCCGGCCGCCAGATACAATAAATTGCTATCGTTAATCACGCCGCTTTGTTCCGCCATGATTACCCCTCCTCGGCGGCGAGAGTTTTATTTAAGGCAGAATATGGATTTGTCATCCTTCTGGCGGCAAAATGAAACTGACAATATTTTACGTCCTGACATTTAATTTGTAAAAAAAAAAAAAAAAAAAAAAAAAAGCGGACGCTGGCTGCATTTGCATTTTATGACACTCTCCCTCTCTCTCTCTCTTCTTCTCTCCTCCTCCTCCTCCTCGATGTCTTCCTCCCCTTTTATTCGCCGAGTGGAGGTGACATTTGTGGATCAGGTCTGGGCTGGAACGAGAGCAGAGAAAAGGGAGGAAGGCGAGGCAATGAATGCTTCTGAATGTCGGCCAGAGTTAACCGTGTTTTATTTGAATGATGGTTGTTTTGTTTTTTTTAACTCTCTCTTTGCACCAAAACACTAAAAATAGTTCCTTTCAGTGTTACGGGTTTACAGAACAACCTCAGCAGGATCAGCTGGATTATCTGTTTATTGATGACCTGAGAAACGGAATCAAACAGGAAGCGGTGACTTAGTTTGTTTCAAAAAAAAAACAAAAACTTGCAAACTTTCCTGCCTGGTCACAAACTGTCCCACCTCTGCATTTTAGCTTCTGTGACTCATCAACGTATAAAACACCTGTCTGCTAATTCTTCTTTTACTGTACTCATTCCTCTTTTTTTTATTGAACCAAATAAACAAATTGTCAATTTTCCGGGGGAAAAAAATCACTTCTTTGAGCACAAAAAGTTGACTTGACAGGACACTGATCATTGGTCTTTCCTTTTTGATGAAGTTTTTTGAAACAAACTTGTATTTTCTTATTTCAGTGGACACCGAGTTATTACCTTCTTGAAGACTGTTACAGAGATAGTGTACGTGGAAAAAAAATAAATTCTTTCACACTTTTTAGGGACCTCAAGGATAAATAAACTCTTTTTTGCACAGCATTTAACATTTCTTAAGCAGAGGTGAACTTTTTTTAAAAAATTATATTCTGTAATATGTTCTTGCTTTGTTTGTTTTTGCGAGTCACTTTAGCATTTTACCTTCACATTTGGTCTTTAAAGTATTGTCTGTTTAAAATTATTGCATTATTGTAATGTATTTATGTATTGACGTGTGCTGCTGACCTCTTGGCCAGGTCACCCTTGCAAAAGAGATCTTGATCTCAATGGGTTTTTCTACCTGGTTAAATAAAGGTTAAAAAAAAATAATAATAAATAAATAAATAAATAAATAAATAAATAGAAAGTGCAAATTAAAAACCCAAGCAGAGTATGAGATGATGTTTAAGTTCGTCTTCTGTTTAAGTTTTGTTGATCCTGCTCTGCTTACCATTTCAGGTTCTTATCGGCTTCTGATTCTGATTACGATATTTCTCGAGACCAAAAAAATTACAAACCTCAATTATTTAAATTGCTGAAAGAAGAAGAAAACAAAAACATGTTTGAATATAAAACAATATCAACGATGAATTTTTTTGCAAACATAAACTCCACTCCTCGTTCATCCAGCCCTTCAAGTGAAAAAGTTCCTGCTCCACAAGGACTCCTCACAGGAACCAGGGTTGGAGGGAAGCTTTCTGAACTTGCACTGAAAAAAAAAAAAAAAAAAAAAAAATATATATATATATATATATATATATATATATATATATATATATATATATATATATATAAGAAATGTTTGTAAACATGCTTCCTTCCATGTTATTTAAAGCTGTTGTTTGGAGTCTACCGTGATCATTTTCTCACGACTTTGTGCGTCACGTGTGACATTATGAAGTCAAACACTGCAGGTCCTGACACATACAAAAATCTTTCTGTGAACTGCAAAACTCTCAATGAGGTTTAATCTTTGGTCAGGAACCAGTAGGTGGATTCCATGAATCTTGTAAACTTGTTAACAGTTCCAAACTGGAACCAGTTCTCAACTGTTTTTACAGCTCAGATTCTTGACATGTGAAACTCAAAAAAAACTGTCAGGCTGTTTTGTTCACAGGGGGCGCCAAAGACAACACAAGGTGAAAGTTACTGACAGGAGCTTTAATATAACATTTAAGCTTTGTATTTAGCATTTGTGAAACTTTTGTCATCAGTGAGGTCATTACTCATCCACTTATAAAAATATACATCGTTAATGAAATTTATGAAATTAAATCATGTTTTCCACCAAGAAAGAAGCTGGAAATCATTAAAAAGGGGAAATTTGAAGAGGTTAAGGCAAAAAGCTCTGAGTTATATTTTCGTTTTTGCTGTGAGTCACTAATTGTGACATTTAAGTTTAGTAAAAGTGTTTAATGATGTATTTTGTTCAGAAAAACAGTCGAGAAGTTAACTCTGATTTTTGGTTTTACTCTTAATTCAAACTTTGGACGCCCCTTTTGGCAACTCCAAAAAAACTTTATCTCCTTTTATCCTGAATATCCTTATCACTTGAAAATTCCCAATGCCCTTGAATGCATCACACCCCACAGTGCACCACTGCTGGTGAAAAAAAAACCCTCCTAATATCAACAATGTTGCAATGCTAATGAAGAAGTTCTTAATAAACAGATCAAGTGCTGTTTACCATCGCCACTGGGATCCATATTTATTCACACACACACACACACACACACACACACACACACACAATGTGAGGGCTCTCCAGGAGATAACCGTAGTTAAGTCGAGCTATTTCCTTTTCCTGTTTGTGCCAGGCGAGCCACCCTGCTGCCACCGAGGAATGTTGATAATGCTGGCCCTGGGCTTCAACGCACACACACACACACACACACACACACACACATATACTTAAACACACCAACACACACACACACGTAAAGAGGCGACGCCCATGTTTCTCCACCAACGGCTAAAAAAACTGAATACATGTAAACATGACGAGGAATAAACTCATCGGAAAACAAAAAAAAGCCTCCAGAGGAGAGGAGACTTTGAACGACTTTGACCCGGCACACAGACACACACACTCTCTCTCTCTCTCTCTCGCACACGCACACACACACACTCACACAATACCTTCCTCTCACTCTCCTGACCTTCCAGTGTGGTTGGATGGAAAGAGACAGCGAGCCCACTGGAACCTTGGGCTGAGTTATGCAGGAGTGAGCTTTGAATAATTGTCCCGCAATATGAGTGTCTCTGATTAATTGCCTGAGATAAGGTCTGCTTGCCTCCCCCCTCTCCTCCCCATCCTCCTCCTCCTCTTCCTCCCAGGCCTGCCTCCCCCTCTCCCATAATCAGCCGCGGACTACTGAGACAGAAAGAGAGAGAGAGAGAGAGAAAGTATTTAACTGACCCTGTCATCTCGGAGCACGATGATGGCTGTCCTAATTACTCAACAATAACAAAGGGCCTCATTTAGCTGTGACGGCTGCCTGCAATCAGCACTTCTATGAATAACTTAACAAATAGGAATGAGGGCGAAAAAAAACGTATTTACAGGCACATTAATTCAAGGCCAAAAGACAATACGTGTCACCTCCAGCTAACTCGGGATTCAGGTGACAATCAGGAGGTAGAGGTGTGTGTGTGTGTGTGTGAAAGTGTGTAGGCATGTGTGCGTGCATGTGAAGCTCCTACATGAGTTAAAGTTTCTCTAATGAGACGTAATTTTTCGTCTAATAGAAGACGTAATAAGTCTGAGTGATCAGGAGGAGATGTGGCTTAGTGATAAGTTTTTAAACTCAGAAAACTTGTATAAATATATATAGAACGAAACCCTAAAAACGTGTGGCTTTCATGAGCTTTTGTTGGAAAAGGAGTCAGCTCTGTAACGAAGTTAAAAACTCCAAGATCTTAAAATAATTCAGGCGTGATTACAGCAGGCACTAGCATGGATATAATTCATAAACAAAGATGAAACATGTTGTGCTTCTCGTATGAAAGCAGCATCCAGTAATTAAAGCTACTGTAAGGAATTTTCTGTTTGTGTTTTGGTGCTTCTCAACCGGTACCTGGAACCTCTCTTCGAGGAACTCACTCCTGAAGTCCTGTAAGGATTGTGCAAATCAGGCCAGTGATGTACAGAAATTCTATAAAAGTAACTGCACTTCAGCTCCAAAACAGTAGATAGCAGTAAGAAAGATAGTATGACCAAAGCAATACACATAAAAGTTAGCATGTTGGGGCTGCTTTATCGGAAAAAGCTCTCCATTTTTAAATGCAAAAGATGGACCACAGTTTCAGTTTAAAGAGCAACCGTCTGTGTTTTGATCATCACTTTTTTTTATGAAGACTTTTGGAAATTTGAATGAAGGACTTCCTCTGTGTTTAAACAGCTGTTATAAACCTGATATCCACCGACACGTTCAGCTGAAGGTCACCAGTTTACAGGGTCACTCTTTAAACTGGAACACCGAGAACAGACACAGACAGATTCTTGTTTAGGAGGTACTAAACCAAGTCCATCACAGCTGGGGGTTTAGCTTAACGTGGACGGAGGGAGGCGGAAATAAAAACACTTTGGATGCTCCAGCATTGAAACATCCTGCATTGTAGGCCCCGCCCCTAAAGTGAACAAATATGTCGTGAACGATTCAAGCATTTAAACATACAATAGTAACAATAGTAATAAAACTACAAAATATATATAATAAAATATATATATAATAAAATTAACCTTTAAAAATGAGTTTACATCAATTAGAGGGCAGAGTAAGCAGAATAAAAGAGGACGATTATTAGGGGGGGGGGTTAACTTCCTGCGCTCCACAAAAGGTCTCAAGTATCCATGGAAAGTTCCTGCTGTTGAAAAGCACCTTTTAGTTTTGGTGCTCCTTGTGGACCGAGTGCATCCTGCTTCACTGAGTCATATTTTCTGATAAAAAAAATTATCATTCATCCTTAATTTTGCTGTATAAAAGAAATAAGGGTGCAAGTGTGCGGATGAAATCAGCTGCGTTCATCTGTCAAAGTGCGGATTACTAATCTGCTCATAGTGTCGTCTTTGCAAACTGTCAGATAAGCGCACGTTATCGATTTGCTTCCTGCAAACCCCGAGCTTTATTTCCATCATAGAAGTCAGGAGTGTGTCTGACACTGACCACACCTGGTCTGATTTTATTTATATATTTATATATATAAATATATATAAATAATGAAAATATCTTCCTTACACTCTGCTCTGAGTCCGGCCTGTTTTAATTGTGTCTGCAGACGCTGTGGAAGACACCCACAGCTCAAAGTGTCAGCTTCTGTGGGCACAGATAACACCTGCACTTTGTTGAACCGAATATTTACATATCAAACACCCCCTTTTCTCCTCCCTCGCTTCCTCCCTGCGTGAACGAAAAGACATTTTCTGCAAGAAAAATATACAAACTAAACAAGGAAGTGAGAAGAGTTATAATGGAAGCAGGCGGACTCCGTTTACTGATAAACACAGCGGTCCTTTATAGTGTTACAATAAACCAGCAGACCTGGACACACAAACAGAGCAGCGGGGACGAGTTGTGTAAAGTTTGACTGGAATTTCAGGAGGGAAGATAGAGGGGGAGAGAGAGGGGGAGAAAGCTGAGCGTACTTGACACTCAGCTAATGGTAAATCCTCAGCTTTATACTGTAATTTACTGCAGAGCCTTCAGGCCAAACTGCCTTTGAAGTGCTCTGAAATGTCAAATCAATTATTACTTAAATGAAAAAAAGAATTCAATTTACGCGTTTCATGATAATCGCTAACATTTCATGATATAAGGGAAAAAAAAGCAAAGCAATTTGAGACGATTTGAGGCCCCGGCTCCATTTCCTCTTTTCTACTCGCGCTGCTCAGATATGCTGATTGGAATATAAAGTTGTTGATGATTGCGTCTTTTCTTCTTCTTCGTCTCTTTTCTTATGTCATCATGATCGCAGAGTAAGGAAAATCAATTTGGGGGTTTAATACTCTTCATCAATTGGAGCTGGGTGATAATGATGTTTTACACCTGTGAGAGAAAGTGGCGTGGAACAATCGTCTCCTTCATGATTCATTACGTTCTAATGTCGCTGCACGGATAAAGACGCGCTCTCTCTTCGCACTAATGGCTCTGAAAAATAGACCAAATCTTCGTAAATGCAGGCGTCCTCCTCTGTACACGGCTCTTTGTTTGTGGACAGGTTGAGCAGACGAGCTGTGATGTGTGCAGCCTTTCTGCAGACAACAATGATGCAGGTTTGAATCTGAAACAGCATTTTTACATATGCTTACACAAAGCTGTTATAGCCTTCTTTTAAAAGAGGAATGATTTTACCGTCATCTAAAGTCTGACCTCAAACTTAAAGCGTGCATGGCTGAAGTTTCTCCTCCTCTCACGTTGAAGAAGGAGAAGTTCTCAACTCCAGTTCGTCAAAATCAGGAGCTTTGTTGCCTTAAAATTAAAGATGAACAAATAGTGAACTTGTTTATTAAAAAAAAAAGTTTGTCAGCTTCTTTAAATGCGACCTTTGACTCCCAATATGACATTTGAACTTTATCATCGTATTTTTTATGGCTGCACAACATACGTCACGTCAATAAATGAACAGTTAATAAAGAGAACGTTAATATTTAAGATAAACGTAGCATCAGAACAACCAGTAAAAGTGTCTTTCATTTATTCTGAAAGAAGTTGACTTAAAGAGAATAAGACGTGCAGCTGCAACAAGCTAAATTTGAATCTTTTTCACACTTTCAGAGGATAATAATCAAAATAAGAAGCATATCATAGTAAATACAATTTATTAAAGAAGTCATGAATACTTCAGCAAAGGATAATTAGAACAAACTATATACAAAGCACTGAGAGCTAAGTAATATTTTAGGGTGACTGTACATCCTCTTTTCCCCAGACGTGTCCTTCTTTTTGGTCGTAAAATTATGTCTGGAGGATTTTATGATGTTCCCTTAAATGTCCAGGTTTTGCTCAGCTTGTTCTACAGACCGTTAATATTTATACCAAATCCTGTTACTGGGTTACTGGCATTATTCTGATGAACCTACCTGTCAAGATGTTGATCATGCATGACACAAAAGATCCAGGTCGCTCCTTCTCTTAGATCGAAAGCAGAAAAAGCAGAAAGAGTACCCCTCTGTCTGTTGTGGTCGTGACCTGTGGGAAGCACTGTGTCTGCAAAGCGTCTTTAATTTAAATACCCCAAAATCTTAGTTAAACTTTAACAAAGATTTTAATGCATCATCTATATTTTTGCACAAGATAAAAATAATTTTGAGCAACGAGCAACCTCTCTTTTTCTTTTAATCTTAGCATGTTGTGACATATTATTAATGTTTATTTTCACTTAAAAAAAGAGGAACGGTTTAAAGAAATGCGTGGTTTATAAAAAATACTTTGTTGTATTTGAGTATCTTTGAGTATTTTTGCAGTTATCTTTAAGAGTCCAGGTAGGGTGTCATCTTTTTGGGCTGTCAGAATATGGTCACCCTATAATATATATTAGTATATAATAAAAGTGAAGATAATGAACAATGTGTTCCATAGTTATTTAATGCATGACAGGATTGAAATTTTGTAAAAAAAAAAAAAAAAAAAAAGTCCTCGACACAACAAATCTTCAAAGTCGCCAGAAAAGTCTTCATTGCAATCGAGCTGCAGGAAGTTTAGCAGACAAAAATTAGTAATTTGCAGTACCTGATAAGCCACCTTACCCTGGGGTAGGTGGGTAGGTATTCTGGTCATTTATTATGCATTATATAATACTGTAAAAAAAAAAAAAAAAAGATTACAAAGCAAAAATGTTGTAAGCTTGCTGGTATCAGCTCAAACAAACCCACTTCCTGCATCCCATGTATTTTTTATGGCCCAATGCTTCAGATATACACGTATATAAACGGGCAAATTTTTCTTTCACACGTCACTCTTGAAATTCCTGGCGTCAGATAGTCGGGCTCCTTGTGGGAGCGAAAACGGTCACATTTTGTGGACTTTCAAAAAGGGAGAGCTGATGATGGCACTGACGTCAACAGAATATCTCAGCCTTATGTCCTTTAAGGCTTTCCTTAGCTGCCAGCACATCTCTGACATGGTCACTATGATAAAAGTTTGAAAGTCTGATATCAATGGCAGGAGTCATGCACAAGATGAACACACCTTGATGAGAGGTTACCTGTGTGAGTCACAGAAAGGTGACAGTCTGAGTGACTCCTGCCCTGACTCAGCTCAAGTCTGAGTTTGGGAGGTTGAAGAAGTTTGTAAGGAGGTCGAAAAAAAGAAAAAAAAGGGGGCAGCCAGACCCACTACCAAGCACCCACATCTCTTTCTCTCTTTGCTCCCTCGCTTTGTGCACCGTGTGGAATAACATACCTTTCACCCCCTCCTCCCCTCGCTCTCTGTGAAGCGATCAGGGCCCCTGATAGAGACGGCGATTACAAAACCGCAGAAGCAAAACAAAGTGTTTTTCAGCTCCTGTTTTTTCAGGGCCTGGCGCCACCCGGAGTCCTGTAAACAATAAACACAGGCCAACTGGAGGCCGTCCTGCGCCTACCTGATTCACCTCGCACATATCATCGCAGGTACAGTGCGTCATTGTGAACGATCGGCGGTGCATTCAGGGGCAGAGCGTGCAGGGATGAGTGACAGGATGAAGTCTGAACACTTCCTGTAAACTCCTCGTCAACTGAACACACGCAAACTTTGGCTTTTCCACCTCTTATCGACCTCACCTGTCCTTCTGTTGACTTTTCCCCAAAATAAACACTTTCACAAGCTGGTTTCAGAAAAATTCAAGAGTTCTTTTCCATCCTGGGACTCCCTATCTTTACATCTGCAGTGGCCGGCTCGCAGCCCAGGCTTGCGTCGGAGCAGTTCTGCTAAACGGTGGACTCGCAGCAAATTGACTATTACTTCAAAGTGGGATGTGATTATGTCCCTGAGTGATTAGGGGGGCTGTTAAGAGGGAGCCACTTGAGCATTGCCAGTGAACCCATGAAGGAATGCCGGCTCAGTGCCGACCGGCGAGGGAAAACGCCGCCAGAGACGCACAAATCCCACAGAGGCAAACGTCTGTGCAGGAGAACTTTGAGCGGAGAAAGAAAGAGGAAGAAGTTTTTTAAAGTCAATAAAAGATGTCACAGAGGTGAAATAAAAGATTGGAACTTGGAGAAATAGAAAGCCCACCTCGAAATAAGTCGAAGGAAATGTTATTATGTGTCAGTGAACACGTACGCAGGGTGCACTCAGGGCGGCGAAATCATTAGCTAAGCACATCAGGGGACAAGACCTCCAAACACTTCCATTACATTCCAATTGTTGCCAGATTTCCAAACTTTTCAGCACCAAACTGTTCTTGTTGCCCTTTTTCCCCTTCATCTCCACATCAAACGGACAAAAGAGACAAGCAGGGAGCAGAGGAGGAGGAGGGATGAAAGAGAGAGAGGCTCCTGCAGCAGAGAGACCCGCGGAGCGAGGCCTCGAACGCCCGTTTTAATGGGAATAATAAGCTTCTATCTCAGGCAATTAAGTCTGCATTCGATGCTTATCTCAGAGCAGAGGTCCACTGTGCCATCTAAAGAAAATGTTTGCGTTTGAAAAACTCCATCACATAAACAAGATAAGCGGGAGAACACGTATGCGTGCTGCCTATCGTGTTCAACCTCGGCTTTGTTCTTGGACGGATAAATGACGGCGAGGCAGGTTTTTCAGGGCTGGGTTGTGTCCTCCGTCCCTCTGAGGCCGATACACAACACTTGCTGCCAAGGAAAGGAACAAGACGGGAACGGCGAACATTTACACATCATATCACAACAACACGTTTGGTCAAAAATGTACTGAAAAGTTAATATTTTACATTTACATCCAGCAGAATTACAATAGAAAATATGTACTGGGATCAAGCGTTAACATCTGAATATCTCGTCATTTGAATTAACATTTGTGTCACTTTCCACCTTGACAGCATCAAGCAGTTTCACAAAAGAAAGTGAGAAATAACATAAAACAAATTCTGCAAAATTTACTTTCTGTCAATTTGAACGTTTTTAATTTATTGGACAACCCTCAGATCAGGTGCAAGTGATATAGAGTAAAGCTTCCGTAGAGGACGTTAAGCCTGCGTTGGCTTTGGTGCCCCCTGTATGCAGGAGAAATAATTGTTCACATTGTTCCATAACTTTCCAAACAAAAATCTTACTCTGCTCTCTTGTAACAGTCAAAATCAGTGGTTTACAAATTAGAAACACTAATCAGAGGGTCATGAAATGCCTTCTAAATCAAAAACTATTTATAACTGCATTTTCCATCCATTTATGTAAAAATATCAAGAAAATAAGGGTTGAATTTTGTATAAAACCAGAGAAATATGAGCATATGTGTAGTGTCATTTTCTACTATTTTTTTTTTTTTTTTTTTTTTTGTCTGTTCTTGATTGGACTATTAGTGTTTTGCCACAGCAGTGGGTTGCAAGTCTCTGGTATCATTATTTTGGGAGTTGCTGGCTAAAAAAGTTTCATTTAAAAAATAAACCTTTCTGCAGAAAAACAAAAAAATGTCTGGTTAAATCATGGGCTGTTAAATACACCGCCCTACATGACATCACAAAGTCTGCATTGCCTTGCATATGTAGCTCTTGAAGAAGCATCCGTTTTCAAACTCATTCTGTGTTTTGTCTGGCTGAAAACTCTTCAAAGGAGCTTTAAGTTAAAAATGGTGTATTTTTGTATAACTGACATAAACAGATGCTTTTTCTTTTTCTTTTTTTAATTCTTTATTCTGAAAGGCAGACATCAAGTCACATCATACAAATGTAAAATTGATAATTTCCTCTGCAATTCAGTTTCTTTTTCTTTTTACTTTAACCTAAAATTAAAGAACTAAATGTAACATGGGAGAGGTAAAAGTGTGCACAAATAATCAAAAATCAACCAAGAATACAGCAGAAATAGTCTCGAGAGGCAGAAAAATAAAACAAAATGATACTGCATTTAGAGGAAATTAAATTGGACCATAAATTCCTTAGATTGTCACCTCCACAAAGTATTTGTATATATATGTATATGTGTATCTTTATATGTATATATGTATCTATGCATATATGTATATCCTTAAAATGAGGAGCTTTGTGCTCTATTGTAAAGTGTCTTGAGATAACACTTGTTATGAATTGGCGCTATACAAATAAAGATTGATTGATTGATTGATTGATTGATTGATTGATTGATTGACAAAGTCCATCTGAATGAGTTTCACATGTTTGACCCAGTTAGTCCTCAGTTTAACAAAAACAAACTTTTGTAGATGTAAACAGAAAGTTATTTTTTCCATAGAAT
Organism: Labroides dimidiatus; assembly: GCA_030710495.1. Lineage (NCBI taxonomy): Eukaryota > Metazoa > Chordata > Actinopteri > Labriformes > Labridae > Labroides > Labroides dimidiatus. The sequence continues at coordinate 1,704,668 of CM061162.1, read as the reverse complement.
AAACATCATTTACAATTTTAATCCACTCCTGTATTGTGGGGGGTTCAGGAAGTAACTACCGCCTCGTGATAGTTTTTTTACAGGCAGAGATCAAAATGTTGAAGAGGTATATATCACTATTTTTTATTTGAAAGTCAACAATTCCTCAAAATAAAGTGGTAAACTGAAACAGATGCTTTTTCAAGCTATTTTTGTCCGTCTAAAGAGCAAATCGCCTCACAAAAAAAAGAAACAGAATAATAATGTAAAAAAAAAAAAATCTACATTTGAACCTTTATTTATAACAGCAGGTAAATTTCAAGCAGCACTCCAGAGCTGACCTACGTTCACGAACCATACACCCCAATAACTTCAAACATGTAAAAGCTGAACAAACAGTTCTGATGGTTTGAAGCTTAAAGATAATGGTTATCTTTATCAGTGCAGACACCACAACAACATGAGCATCTTTCATTCCTCTTACTCTTCTGTCAACGACCCAATCAGTGAGTCACATCCTCAAGCTTTGTCTCCGCTCAGGTCACGAACTCTAACAGCCCTCCGTCACATTACACTCCAAATCCTGAAATTCAGCATTTCAGACACTCAGAGCTGCAGAACAGAGACACAAGGTCGGCTTACGGTTATACACCAGTTCCAGCAATAGGGGCATGTTGGTGTACATAGTGTACATTTCTATTTGCACACCATAAGTAAACTGACTGCACAGAGATTATCTCTAAAAAGAAAATAAATAAACAAGCATTATGAAAGTATTATGATAAATGAGTGAAGTTTAAGACGTCTGAAACCAGAAATTAAAACTATTTACTGATTCGCCTCATAAAACAATAGTTTTGAGTCTGGGTATGATCATCGTTACGGGATTAAACCAACGTACAAATAAAACAAGAAAACTAAACTTTGTAGAATTTATGTAACAGTCATAAGAGTTGAGGTAATAAAACAATATTTACTTATTGAGGTAATTATTTTAGAAAAAAAAGTCCAAATTCTCTAATTTCAGCTTCATAAATGTGAATATTATCTTCTTTCTTTGCTTCTCTATGGCACTCCTGGCACCATTTGATGATGTCATCTTGGAATCCAAAAAATCATTGACATTTTTCACCATTTTCTGAAATTTTATGGACCGAACAACTACTCGATTAATCAAGAAAAAAATCGAAAGATTAATCGATTATGAAAATAATCGTTAGTCGCAGCCCTAGGGTTTTCAAATCCTTAGTTTTCTTTACATTTTATTTTTTTTAAGTTATAAGCATGATTTGATTGCTTACTTTATCATAATACTCTTGAATAATTGAAAAGCAATGAAATTTTTACTGTAAACCTCCAATTCTTAATTTTAAAACCAGCGGTGACGATAGTGTATTTTAGAACTTAGCTTTTCTCTGAGTGGACACTCCAAGTGTCTTGATTTTTTATAAAAATAACTGTAAATATCTGAAATTTTAAGACCCATCCCCTGATGACAATAACAGATATTGCTAAATTGTTGAGACAATGATAAAAAATAAGCAAATCTAGATTTAAAAAGGTAAAGCTTACTGTCTATGAACCCCCCAACTTTTCTAAATCTGAATGGTTCCATTTTTTTCACAATTCAAATATAAGTCATAAATTTCTTGTGAAACCCTCTTCCAGATTGGACCTCTGTACAGTTTAGTCCCCTGGTCTAAGACAAAGCTATGTGAGTGAGTTGTGGTCTGACATCATCTTCAGCGGACTGGCCCTGTCTCTTTATTTTGTGTGTTTTCTTTCGGGTCAGGACACAGAGGCCAAAACAAAACACTGAGGCCCCTCTGACGCTGCAAGTCGAGGCCAACATAAGGTCACGACCCCGGCCAGAGTGTGTGAGAGGTCAGGGGGTCAGGTCAATCAGAGGGGAATGTTATCCAAAGCATCAGAGTTTATTTGTTTAATTTTCCACCAAACCCCGCTGTCTGCCTCTGATCAAGATGACTGCGGATTACGAGAGGAGGAGAAGAGAGAGACAGGGAGAAACTGGAGGGAGAGAGGGAGCCTACTGCTTCAAATTAGGCTGGAAAAATAATCCTGTGTTACCCTCAACTAAACATCGCGCTTTAAACTTATTGTCAAAAGTCAAATAAGCTTTACAAACCACAAAAACACTCAGCTGAAGGAGGCCGGGATTCACACAAGGGTCACACCGAGTGTCGTGAATACTTTCCCGCTTTAAAACCACTTTCTATTTCCTCCCTGTTCGGTCTGTTAAAGTACTCACACACAGAGAGGACCAGACAAGTGTCCGGTTCATAAACACTGATCTGATCTCTCACGCTGGAAATGAAAAGCTCACAGAAAGACGAGTCCTTCAGGTTTTCACACAATATTAAACTTCCTTTCAAGTCTTTACGGGGGATTGAGAGTTTTGACTGCAAACTGTTCCTCCATCCCAAAGTTATTTTACAGGTCACATATTATTATACAGAGAAAACCTGCTTTAACAGTTTTCCTTTTGTAGATCCAACAGTCTTTTACCAAGACCGTTATTTTAAAAAATAACTTAACAGAAATGTTCAACCTTTATGCTGACGATCATGTCATCTCTTTTAGATTATAATAACATAACATGATTAATTAAAGACTGTTCTACAGCTTTCTAAAATCTCCTCACAGGAGCTTTAAGTCCTATTTTGATTAAATATAAGTTCTTGGTAGGGCTTGGGGTCACATGACTATCATTATGTATACAGGTCTGCTTTAACAGGATGTATTATCTGGGTAAATGCTGCTTTTATTCCCTTCTCAGACAGGATCTTACATATTTTATTTTATTTTGTTGCTTTTATCCTTTTGCAATCGTTTTATTTCCTTCACATCTGTTTAGCTTTTTGTATTATTTTATTCTTTCTTTTAATCTTAATTTTATTTCCTTCTTATTTCGTTCAGTGATAAAACTTTTAGTCACCGTCATCCACACATTTGTCTTTTACTTTAATTTTCCAAAGCACTTTGAAACCATGTTTGGAAATGTTTCAAACATGCAAACTTTGGTATTATTGCTAAATTATAATTTGTGTGCTGCGTTGCGTTGTTCAAGGTGAGGCTTTTGACGTAATCTTCAAAACTTTTCTCTTTTCTTGTTTTATTTTTTGAAGACTAAACTTAAATATAAGTCTAGAAAAGGGAATTCATTTTTTCCCAGTCGACTTGATTTTTAAACAAAGTATGATGAAATTTCAACTTTTTCTTTTTAACCTACATAGAAAAAAATATTCTGACAGCAAATAAAACAACAAAAAGAGACTGCTGCGTCATTAAAATAAAAAAATATGTTGACTTCACAGTTATTCATTTTAAACAACTTTTTGTATTTCAGTCTCAAACTCTGTTAATTGCATTTTTATGTTCTCATGCTAAGATCATGTCTTTTTTTTTATTGTCAAACATGCAGAATAACTTTCTTCTCTGACTTTTGAGCTGCTATAACAACTCTCGACGGTTAATTTTCTATCTTGATCTCACATTTCATAGGATTCAATCAGTACGTTATAAAAATGTTTCCTCTCATTATTTTGCTCTAAATAATCTGCTAAATCTTTATCAGGTTTTGTTTTATACGTCTTACCCTGCATATGGACCAAAAAAGAGCTGACACAACAAACCTCCTCCTTAAGGTGCACAAAGATCACAATAAACTATCTGGTAAACTTTTCTATCTGTCCGCCTCAGCAGCACAAAGACTCAAACCCTTGGTGACCTGAACCCTCATATGGTACAACAAATAAACCTCTGAGTGACTTTTCACCCCCTGGATGGTGGAGGCAACGCAACAATACGCCTAATTTGCTGTGTGAGTACCTGTGTACCTGCGGAGGTGTGTGTGTGTGTTAAATGTGTGTGTGCTTGTTTTAATGTGTGTGAGAAGATACAGCGAGAGCCCAAACAGTGCGGCGCCAGCAGTCTGCCCTTCCCTTGAGAACGTAACGGCTGAGTGCCATCGGAAAGAGAGACCAACGACGGGAGGGAGGGACGGGGGAGGAAGAGGGGGGCGTTTTGCTTAATATGTGTACCATGGAGTGAAGCAGGTGAAGCCTTTCAGGTGATGCCACTTTGTCTGCACCATCATAGGTATGACATGAAGTGATCACTGACTCAGGATGACGAACTCATTTTTGTTAATCACCGAGAATTTACACGAGTTCATTCATGAAATCAGAAACTCCCCAACACTCCTCATCCACTAAGAGGAATAAGAATCTCTCATTTTACAAGAGGATGTCCAGCACTTATAAAAAAAATTCACTCCATCTCCATATTCCTTCTCCCTGAAAACCCCTCAGTGCCATATGATAATCCTGCCAATGCAGAAACTCTCATTTTAATCTGCCGAGGAGGGAAATGGATGTATGAGAGAATATGAAAATAGGGTGAACTCCAAAGCCCCCTGTGCTTACTCCGTCAGAAATGCATTTCTGCTGTGCTCGGCACAATCCTAGTGCCAAAACATTTTACCCAGAGTCCTGCTGGCCTCCCCCTGACCAGGCTCCACGTCACTTCTCTCAGTTTTCAATCGTTTTTTATTGTTTTTTAAAACAAAAAGAACCAAAAACAGAGTTCAGGAATGAGCCAAAAATGACTGAAACTCAATCTGGTTAGGGAGCACTCTGTGTTTTCTTTGACTCAGAGTGGATTCTTTTGATTCACTAACTAGTTCGACAAATACAAAAACCCTACAGGGTAAATATTTTCGCCTGTTCGTCCATATTTTTCCGTGGCCTCTCATGTAAGATGTATATGACCTCTACAGCTTTCTCCATGGGGGAGTTAAAGTTTCATCCTGGTTTCTTTTTAGGTTTTGAAGTTTTTAAAGGGGAAGTTTGAGACTTTTTTAGTTTTTACCAAAAAGTAAAAATGAAAAACTCTACAAGGTTTTTCTCACATTACGTGAGGGGCGATAGAAAAAAAAGGTCTTGTTGTTTTTTAACACATCAAAAATGGTCAAGGATAAGGAAATTGCTGGTACATCTGGATGAAAAACAAAAATTAGAAGTGTAAGGAACCAAAAAATTATCTTAACCCACTCTCTCAAAATTATTAATTTTAAGTCACGAGCAAAATGACAAATTCAAAAATATTGGAGTGAAAATTTTTTTTGCAGGCTGGTATATATTTGACATGAGAGGCAACGTAAAAAAATGGATGACCTCTTCAGTCTCTTCCATAAGTGGGATAAAATTTTTATCCTGCTTCCTTTTTGTGAGTATCAATACTATTTGCTGTGTTTTCACCTATTTCTTTATGTTTTGGATGTTAGTCCATGAAAAACTTTGAAGAAAGTCTTTTTTTTAATTATTTTGGCGTGTATGTGGTTTCCAGTTTTTCCTCAGCCAGCCACAAGTGGACACTTAAAGAAGTTTTTTAGCACTTCTGCAAACTTTGAAAGTCTTCAAATATTTTTACTTTTTACTGCAAGGAAAAAAATGCAAGGTTTTTGTGAGAGTGTATAAAAAAATTGATCTCTGTCTGCAAGACTTGATAGAGTTTTACCCTGCTCCCTTTTCTTGTTGTTTACAACTATGAAACTCTTTTGAAGGGACGGTTTTGGGATGTTAAGATCGCTGTCTCTTCAGCTCCAAAGTGGGGAGGGTAGAAGTGTTACAGGAGCCATCTTTCAACAGGACAAATCCAGAAACCTCAAAGGAAATACTTCCACCTTTTTGTTTAAATTTCACACAAGAGGCCAAGTAAAATTAGACTCCTCCATCTCTCTCCACAGGGGGGATTCAAGTTTCAATTTGCTCTTTTTCGATATCAAAACTATCAAACTATCTTAAAAGGGAGTTTGGACGAATCAGCAGGGAGTCTGTCAGCATCCTCCCCATCTCTCAAAGCTCAAGCTACGCCTGTCAACTTCATTCTCTCCAGTCCGAAGACAGAATCCAAGTCAAACCTTTGCTGATTCAAGCACACAGCCCTAATGAAAACAAAAGCAGCGCTGTTCAGTCGGCTCTGATTCCCTTGACAGTCTTCCAGCCAGTCCCACTTGAGGTTATTAAGGGCTATAAATATGCTGGTTACTAGGGCTAGAATGTCAACGCAGTTTGCCCTCGTTAAGACACATAATTACCTCATTTACATCTCGTTTCCTTCCCAAAATCGGATGCCATTATGCACCCACGCACTCGGCTTGCCCCTCTCGTCTAACAACAAACCATTACAGTCATCATCCAATCAGCTTCTGAGTTGAGCGTCAGGAAGGAAAAACTCCCATGGTTCAGACCAGGACGGAGAGACTGACCGAGGAGAGGCTCATGGGAGATGATGTGCTCAGACAGGAAAAGCAAGCAAAGGATGTTTCATGTACTGAGGATCTCAGTGGAGCCTGAAGACTGTGGCGTTAGTTCAAACAGGACGAAATCTACTTTTCAAAGACGAGTTACTGTGTTTGGTGACATGTTTAGAGCAAGTTTCAAAGAAAAAACGCGTGAGATATCAGTGCTCAAATTTAATAAATGCCCTCTATGTTGAGCTCGGTGGAGTGTGCTTCTTTTATTCCATAACTTTAAGGATAAATCAGACAAAAATACGTAGCTTCCTTTCAACAATATATTGTCAACTTTCTCACGTCTTTAGCTGGTTGTTGAGTAATAAGAGTCATAATGGTCTGTGTACAGGGGGGTCTCACTTTTGCTCACCCTGTCAGGATTCTAATTTGCATAAAACCCTTTAACTATAAATTATCCCTCATTAAACACCCATGATCTTGTCAACAATTTAAGCTTTAGAATCTCTCTTCTGAATCACGTTGATCTTTCAAGTTCTTTGAACTATTATCAGTCTGTTGTTGTTGATGTTGCGGTCAAGCTAAATTCAATCTGGATTTGGCACAGTTTGTTTTATTTTGAAAGTCACTTGGCATTTTTAGGTGGTTTCCGTGCACGACTTCCTGTCCTGCTCCATCTGTGTTTTGTAAATTGATGTGTCACAGCTCTGAAATCCAGCAAAAATAGGAGCCTTACGTATCTGATGAAGTAGGCTACAACTTGCCGGAGCTGGGACGTAGCCAGGACGCCTAGCTTTTTCAAACAAAAACCACAATATGTAGTTGTTCTACCTTAAAGCTCCTGTGTGAAATATTTAGTGGGTTCTGAAATGGACCGAAATGAAAAGTGATGCCTCTTTCCGACTCACCAAAGCAAACGTAACCATCAGAAAGACGATGTCTTTGTGGTAATTTTTAAAGTCTGAAAACCGCTGAGGAGGGGTAGGTGTCACAGGAAGTGACAACACACGCTGCAGAAAGACTTTTTTTTTTTTACAGCAAAGCTTGTGAAGAAGGACACATTTGAGCGTTACAGGAACTCAATAAGAGATTTTCGTTGAAATCTATTTACTGTGTCAAACTGACCTGGTGCCTTCAGTAGCTTTTCACTACCTGCCGCCTCTTTTCCTGTTGATGATTTGCATGACTTTTTTAGACTTAGTATGTTTACACTTTTTGTGACCTTTAAAACAGTGATATAATAATTCCCTTTTCAATGTTATTTAAATACCAGGGGAAAATGTCCGCCTTGTGAATTATAGTTTTAGAGTTTGTGACATAAAACCATATATAAGCCCTTTGTGCGCCAGTTTAGCCGTGGTATAGCCGAAACATTATTTCCTCAGCAGTAGCAAGGAAAAGTCCCCGATTTTCATATTTCATCCATCATGACCCAAGAGTAACCTCTGTACCCCTGAGCACGGAGACACACAAACACAAAAACCTTCATATTTACAGCACTGCAGACTAAACAACACTATGTGGAGCATGCAGGGGGAGATACGTGTGTGTCAGAGGACAAAATAATCTTTGGAGGAGATCTGAGAGGCTTCATTCCTCACATCGTTGACAGGTTCCAGCTTCTGTCTGTCCACATCAGGCTTCAAAATCAACAACAACGAAAAAACAAAAACAAACAGCGTCACATTATGGCCGCTTCCCTTTTCCTTCTTATCCCGCTTTCAATGCTGTTGCCTCCTTCTCTTCATTACTCCTTCATGCTCCCTCCTACAAACTATCTTTACCGGCTTACCGTTATATGGTGGGAGTCTGGTATATTGTGTGTGTGTGTGTGTGTGTGTGTGTTATAACAGTATTACAGCAGTTGTGTATGAAAACAGCAGATAAGAGCGCAGGATGATGAAATGTGAAGCAACAACACATGACCCAGCTTAAAGATCTCTGATAAAAACAAGCACGCTATATACTGTATCTGCACACACACACACACACACACACACACACGTCTGAGCACACAGACACTTCAACAGATGAATACACACAAGCCACAAACCGAACATAACATACATTCATTGAAGACGAAACACAAATGTCGCCTGTACTCGTGAATCCTTGCGTGTGAACACAAACGTTTGGGAGTCCGTGTGTTCATAACGACACGCTGAAGCCAGTTCAGCATTGTAAATTAAAAAAGACTCGATAAGATCACCACGACGGGCAGAGTGACTCGGGTTTTATGTGGCGAGTGGAGGATGGTGAAAGCAGAGAGGATCATGGGAAAAGGCATAGAGGTGTGTGGCTAAATCCACTGTGGCAGCAGAAGAAGAAAGACCAGGTGATATGCTTATTTAAAACAGTAATAAGCTCATTTTGTGAGTAATTGACTCAAAGTAGGAGGCCCAGCTTTAATATTGTCACATGGTTCAAGAAAGTGCACAAGAAATGAAATGTGATGGATTTTTAGGAGCGTATGTACGTATTTTTTTTTCTCACTAATGCAGTCAAGCATTGAAAACAAGCTAGCTCTTTCATTAGCTATTTACTTTGTAAATTGTGGACATTCTCTCAAGCTGTCCTTCCAAATTGAAAAAAATCAATGTTCCATGAGCTGCAAAGATTTATGAACATTTGTTTTTTAGCAGCAGGCTAAAAATGTCTTTAAGTTTCCTTTGCAGTTTTCTTATGGCACAGAGGTTACAGTTGGAATCTGAATACTAGGAGTAAATATTTTAAACATTTTAACTGGGCAATACCAACTTTAAAAAAGTTCTATTATATTTTCAGCTTTCTGATGATATGTGGAAAAGAGGAGACTAAATATTGAGAAAATGGGGACGGGACTAGATAAGCTCTGCTTCTCCCGTCTTCCCTTTCGGACATGTACAATTTGATCAGCTGTTGACAATGTGTGATGTCGTATAAGTGTGCTGACGTGACCGAAATAAATAAATAAAAATAAATAAATCTTTGTTAATTGAGTTTTTTATTGACTTTGTTCTAAAAGTTCACAAAATGTATGATTTTAATTTGATTGGTTTTCTCGATAATCAATTAAGGATTTATCTAAGACGTCCAATTTGTTTATCTTTAGTTTTCCTCTCAATTCAACATTTTATTTTACCTTCAGTATTTTTTCAGCTCAGCTCTGGCTTTTATTGAGTCTTTTATTTTGAAAGGCCTTTTTTGATGTATTGAGGGCTGGGATTGGAGAGAATGGGATCTTATTGTTTTATTATATTACTATTCATTTTTATTTTGAGCTCTTAGTGTTACACTGCTGCATGCAGTTAAGTGTTTTAAACAATAAAGTAGTTTATTTCAAGATAAGATGAAGTGGTGTATGACTGGGAATTTCCAAGATTAAGGTCTTTATGGCAAAACAATGAAATTAATGACTCTTCTTATTTATTCATTTATTTAACCTAGTCATACCAGCAACAGCTCCAGTATTCATCCTTGGATCATCCAAGTGCCCCTTAGCTTAAATACTTCCAATATTGATTCCACTAAATATTCCTTTAAAAAAAGAAAGAAAGAAAGAAAAAATCCCTTTAGTAGTTTTATTTCATGAATGGAAAAAGTGTAACAGATTGATCTCTGAATCAGTTTTATCTGTGTATTTATCAAAGCAGTTTCCATTCAGCTTCCCTCTTGTCCCAAATTCTGTATTGGAGTGAAGAAAAGCCACACACACTCTTACAAACACACCAATCAGTGGCTACTTCTCTATCTGATGTTGGAGTTGATCATGGTGGCATATAGACAGTCACCTCACACACACACACACACACTAACACACACTCAGCAGTTTGGTCTGATAACGGCGGTTTGGGGGAGAAGGGTGAAGCTGAGGGACGGATATGTTTTTTTTCCGGATGGACAGGTATGGTTTTGGCCACGCTCTGCTACTCCGGGACACCTCTGTGATTGGCAAGAAGGCCGGGTCGCCTCTTCCTCTGACAGATTATTCATATCACCTAGTTAGGTTTCATGAAGCAATTATATGTCTTCACACTTCGCCAACTTTGGGAATGGCAGACTATAGAAACACACACTATACGGTCTCTGATGGTGGGAAATGCCTGTCAGGAAGGAAGAGGGGGGGTTTGTTGAAGTTCCAGCTCTCAACAGGGCATTAAAGTAACAGTATGAGAGTTTTTTTCTGTTTAAAAATAAGATTTCCTGCTTGAATATCTTTGATCAGGAAAACCATAAGAAGTTCTATGGAAATAAAGTTACACAAGGATGATGTAAGAATGACTAACCAGGGTTTTTATGACGCCACACTTTAACTTCTTCATCAGAAATTCAAAGAAAGAAAATTCCCATTCTTTGTCTGGGAAACAGGTTATTCTAAGTAAGTGAAGCGGAGTAATGCCTGAGGCAAAGATGACAAAGTGGAAGAGTCGCACCGTGAACTTTTACATTCATCGTTTTTGTATTTGTGTTTTGAGAAAGAATTCAACTGAAACTACAACAAGGGTGTACGATCAGTTTGGGGTTGTTTGCAGTGACACCTGTGGCCAGAATCGTTAGTGTTTTTCTGAAATAAAGACTGTGTCCCATGAGCACTATCACCAACTGTGGCTCAAGGCATGGGGTATTTTTTTGGAAGGAATGGACAATAGATCTTTTAACACCACTTTTCTTTGTTCAAGACAATTTTTGACAGGATGCAGACAGTAAGGTTATTTATTTATTTATTTAAGTTACATAGCATATTTTTAGCTTTCTTCTGTCGTTTATCTTTTGGTGAATTCCAGTTGTACTCGGAAGTCAGGATTTCTGAGTGGGAAATTTCAAATAAAACACCCCCCGAGATCAGAATTTCCCTACTGGGAACTTGGGGATCCTCACCAACCCTGAGTTGACAATCGAAAATGGCTGTCGGCAGTGTAAACAGTAAGTGAGCTCCAGTAATATTCTAGTTATTGTAACACTTAATGAACCAGTGTAGTGTCATCAGAGGAACTTTCAGTCCTCGTGCCATAAATGGTTTCATTTTCACCAACGGATATCTGGCTCAACCACAAATACTAAGAAATAGCGTTTAGAGACAACTGATTTTGGCACTGATAATTTCATTTAAATCATGAGATATGAATAATATCACTTTAATTCACCTTTCCGAACAAATAACACCCAAAGGTGTCATGTTACCTGTTACAAACCTCTCAAACGCTTCAGGCCCCGAGCAGCAACATTACCTGTAACTCTATACATTGTAAACTAAAACCAATTAAACAAGCCTGGTTTCCACAGCTGTCGCCAAAAATAAACAAGCTACCACTCCATGTGGACGCACTATTAACCCTGCGGTGCAGCTTGCAGTTAAAAGACACATAACGTGCTTTTATATGTCAGCATTAGGACACAGTGTTTCCACAGAGTCAGCCTCTGATTACTCAACAACTTCAGCAGAAAGTCGCTGAAGCCTGACTGCTCTGACAGAGTCGTTGTTCGCTGCTGAAAGACATGGCAGCGCTGGCAGAGCCTGGCACGTACGCAGGCTGCTGCCAGCTGCAAAGAAAACAGGCAGAAGTAAACTAAACACACAAACAGAGCGGAGTTTTAACGCACGGAGAAAGCCGCTGCAGCGCGAGTGACGTCATGGGAAAACTGTCAGGTAGCAGGTTTTATTTTTGGAATATACTCTGACATATAGACAGAGTTAGGAGAGCTATTTTAGCTCTTAGTCTCGTCCTTTCACACACACATCAAAACACACTCTGCAGCGTGCACAGCCCCGGTTCTCACACCATCAGCTGTGACCTGGTTAGCTTTAAGCCGCTGTTTGAGCCTGGCCCTTAGTTGAGGTTGGCTGCTCAGACAGGGCAATAGTTTGTGCTCACACTCACACAGAAACACACACACACATACACACATGCTGGACACTGAGGCTAATTGAATGGCCAGGGCAGGAGGTCCAAGTCTTTATGCCCACAGAGAGGAGCCATGAATATTTTCTGTTTCATTTGGACTTCGCTCTCTGAGATGGTGGGAAAAAGGTGAATGACTGTGGGAACTGACAGCAGCAGGGTTGAATATTTACCTTCCTAAAAACCTTTTTACTGTAAGACTACTTTAATTCTGCATCACTGAAACATGTCAGACTCTCTGCGAAAAAGCTTTAAACCTGAACTACATCTTGGTCAGATGCTGCAAATGTGAGTAAACGTTTTTATCTATAATTGTCATAATTGTTGTGGTTTTCTTTAATTGTTTACAGCTAAAGTTTCACTATTTTCCAACCTAATATTCTGTATTAGTGTTGTTTAATGATCTTGAAGAAAAACATGCTAGCAAGTAGTTATCTTGTACATATATAAATATTGTCAAATTTGACAACAATTTCTTTATCTAGTGCAATGAAAACCAAGATATATTAAAGTGTATTCTGTTTATCAGTTTTGTAAAGTACTATTTTGAGCGTTACATTCCCCTTTATTCTTATTGATGTTTGCTAGCAGTGTGATATTGTTATCTACAGTGTATGTATCCAAAATAAAGTAGGAATGATTAATGTTCACACGAAATGTGTGAAGATTTTCAAGCTGCTACATATTCATATGTTGTATAAATCCCAGATTCAGTCTGTAAACTGATCAAAAAACAGTACGCTCTAAAAATCTAAAAAACTGCTTCGCGTGATCTTGTTGAAATGATGATTATTGATTCATGACACATTTAGAGAGAGAGAGCTGGCCATTCAGAGGGAAGGGGTTTTGTTTCTTAAAGAGACAGCAGCTAAAATAGTGTATTGGACAAAGGCTGGATAAAGACTAAGAAAAACCACCACCTCTTTAAATACATTCAGAAGCCACAGCAGATGTTCCCATGTTCATGATTGTTAAATTTAGTATCCGCCATACCAAAAACAAAAACAAAAAAAAAAGGAAACAAAGGTTTCATTCTTGTCGCTTTAAAAGCATTTGTTCAAAGCCAGGTCTCACCAAACTGTGACAGTGCGCAACTGAAAGGGAAAAATGTCCAATTTAATGGGTTTTCATTCAGGCCTCGAGGGGATCCATAACTCAGCGTGTGTGTGCTGGTTCAACCTGAGTATCAGTTCATGTACAGTACACATCTTGGCTTTTAATCGTTTTCATGCATGTATACATTTCTGTGTGTAAACATTGTTTATGCATGCAGTCACCCTGAATCTAAAGGGGGGGAGAAACGCAGGTAAAAGGACAGGAATGAGGGAGAAGGGAAATGAAAGCTTGGAGCAGAAGTTGAGGAGGTGAGAGGATAAGAGCGGAGAGATGAAGAAAAGGAAAATTTAAATTAGGGGATGACAGAAAAATCAGAGGCACGGGAAAAGATAGTTTGCTTACAATAGACTCAAATCTTTGTCAAATAGCATCTCCTTATGAACATCAACCACTCTTTTAAGCTATTTACATGAAGAGACACCTAAAAGGTACCAGCATGTCCAAGAGGTAAAGTTCAGAGACTCAGGTTGTCTATGCTGATGTCCAGCAAACACCTAACAGCTCCTACATGTCATCAAACTGGCCACCCATTTGGTTGATTTTTTTTTTCTTTTTCTTTTTAGACTCAGATAAAAATTTGGGCCCTATCCAGTTTTTGGGGTAGTGAAATAACAAGTTTTAGACACCAAAACTTTTTTATACCCTTGTTTAAACTTGTTTGACTCTGTGTTTTAACACAGGCTCTATGGGACCTGATTTGCTCTTGGTGTCAGCCTCCAGTGGCCATGTAAGGAACTGCAGTCTTTGATACTCCTCATACGAGCTTATTGTCTCACCTAAGAGGTTTCTGCTTGGTTTCACTCATCAAGTACGGTCAAAAGAACTTAACTTGAAACCTTTTCCAGTCATAGACCTTAACTAAATCAAACACACACACGGTGAACTCCCACGCTGCTCTGCCTCATATTTGCAACAAACCTGTGCAAACTTATTTCCGTATGATGAGACATGGCTCAAAACTGAAACCAGTTAACAAATGAAGCAGAACTTAATGCAGCACAGGAATGCTTCACACACACACACACACACTGATATACATGCCACACAGTCACAATAAACCTTCTGATATTTATGCAGGACGGTACAGCAGCACTCTAAAGAGCAAGAGGGAGCCACTGCTGCTAGCGCAAACACTGATGGGAACACACACACACTACACACACTCACAGAGACTTTTATAAACAAACAAATGAGAGGGAAGTGAGCATCATTAGTGCAGGACTCCATGTCAGTGTTAAACATGGTGATTTTCAACGTTCTCAACGGCTGCTTTGTGTAAAACTGCTTTTAATCACATCTGGTGGATAATATAGTGATGATTGGATATTATTCTCAATATTAAGTGGATGAAAGATGATAAAAAAAGCCTTTAAACTTCTTTTTTAAGGTGTTTAGTCTGTTAATAAGTTAGTTATATAAGTATCTTCTTGCTTAATCATATTTATTACAAGTATAAACATCACAGCTGTTTATTAGTTTTTAATACTGTCTCTTTGGTACACCTGCAGTAGCTTCACATGATTTAAATCCTTATTTTTATCACCCTGGTGTTTTAGATAACCTTTCTTTCAGCTTCTGTCTGAAACGCTTCGTTTCAGCTGTTGTCTCCTTTAGGAAAACCCCCCCTTTCCACCTGAAACTGTTAAAAACAGAGCATTTTTAGCAGTTTATAGACAGATTCGGGGATTTCTACAACGTATGAATAGGGCTATTGATAATGTGACGTTGCTTCAGAAATGTACAGTATGTTAGCTCTAAGAATATATGTCCACTGTATGAAGACGCATCCTGTAAATCACCAACAAACTACATTGACCAGCACATTTTGTTTGCTAAGCTAGCTTAAATCCATAGTAAATTCAAATTCAGATGTGGTAAGATTTTAGAGTTGGAATAAAGGTTTTCAAAGGGGTGGAACAGAAGTTAAAGGGGGCATCTATGTATTAAGACAACACTTGGGAGGGTTAGTCGAATAATGAAAGGGTGAGACAAGGGTTAGGAGGGTGAGACAGTAGCAGGGAGGGTTCAAATTGTTGGTTTAGCCCCGCAGGCTACATTCGAGCCTCTTGGGTCTATTTTACATACTTTTGTCTCAGACCAAATAAACAAACAAGGAGCCCAATTAGACCCATGTATGTTCATCTGAGTGTGGGAGTTTAGTTACATGGACATGTGCTGCACACACACACACACACACACACACACGCAGGGTCTATGCATGTTTTGTAGACTCACTTAACATAATTTTTCATAACAGTCTAATATGGTTCATTTCCAGCTATCAAAACACACATAAAAAGAGAGTTAACGTTGTCAACAAGCGAGCACGGGATGTGGAACCATCGTTTTCATTCTCAATATGTCAAGGTTAGGGTGTATTCCAGCGGAGAGCGAGGGAGAGGAGGAGAGAGAGAGGTAGAAAAAGAGAGGGAGAGGGTTAGAGGGGGAAGGAGTGTCGTTCTCCATCCTCTGCTCTCCAGAGAATCCCATCATGAAACGCCAAAGCACAAAGAGCTCAGAGCCTCTGACTGAAACCGAGGGACCTTTTTTATCCAAAAGGAAGAGGGCATGGCTGGGGCAACAGCGCCACCCAGCACGCCACAACTGGTACTACACCTCTTCTAGAAAAGAGAGAAACAAAAGGGACAGTTTTGCTATTAATTCAATGATCAAAATAGGCGACGGTGAAGTCAAATCCAGGCTCGTTTTTTGACTCAACCGCCCACCAAACACATGAGAGAGGTAATCAAAGCTGGCGCTGTCTTTTTGTGTGGGAATCTAACCCTTAATGGGCTCCACCAACCTCACAGCCAAGCGCACACACACACACACACACACTCAAACACACAAAATCAAACTAATTACAATTTGTCCTTTCTCTTTTGTCCTTTTCACAGTGCTCCCTTTTAATTCCAACCAAGAACACAGTAAAAAAAAGAAAAGAGGGTGTGTGTGTGTGTGTGTGTGTGGAGAAAAGCAGCGGCGAAAGAAAGAGGAGGGGGGGTGTATTGAGGGATTTTCCAAAGTGGCACAGTAAAATAACACACTGGAGTGTATATCGGCTTCCACTCTCCCTCATTTAAATAAGCGCCAACACTGATTTTCTAACAAAAATATGGTACTAGTATAATAACAATGAAATAAGACCCTGTGAAAACTCGCAGCCTGCAGCAAGTATTTAAAATATCATTTAAAAAGGGCTGATCTGTAATTCAGAGCGGATATGGTATCAGACGGCGTGCTTGTCATTCCCGGCTATAATCTCCACTACGCTGAGAAACACACTGTCTGCTGGCAGAGCTGGAGAGAGCGAGGAAGAATAGGGAGGAAGAGGAGGAGGAGGGGGGCAGCGGGATTTGACTACTTATTTTTCTTTCTCCTCTAGGTGCCGTGAGTTTGTCAGATATCAGCGGAGAAATCTGAGGACATGTTTTAAGAGAAATCGCGGGAAAAATCAACAAAGTTCGAGCAAAAAAACTCAAAAATGTAGTTTATTAAATGTTAAAGAAAACACACCAACAACTAATATAAAAATGAAGTTCAAGAAAACCAAATAACTAATTTTAATATTTTATTTTTCATCCATTTTTGATTGTATCATCCTCTCTCTGAAATAAGTTCTTTTGTTTATGTGAGTCTGAGGTGTCACTTTGACTTTTCATCCATGTGGCCTGATTTGATTAATCGCGGTTGAGATGTCCATTAAGTAACTGTTATGAATCTCTTTATCAGATAATACCCTTTGACCCTGATCAGATTTCCATTTTTGAGCACATTGAAAAATAAAGTACGAACCAAAAGTAAAATTATAAGACAGAAAATGATAATGGAGATGGAGGAGGTAAAAAAAGTAAAAAGGATATGAAATTAATCCTGATAATCGATTAATTGTTGAAGACACAGACTGACGTGAATCTCTTGGGACCACAAGCAGAATTTCACCCCAGAAAACACAAGGTATTAGATGAAAACAAAAGTCACTCTTTGCCATGGAAAACCTCAAAACCAGGTACTCTATCGTTCATGAAGTAGCTGTTTGACAGCTTTCACACCACTAATTATCAAAGTATCAAGGTGTAAACGGTCTCATCCCCAAAAAGTTTAAGTGCAAAACAAGAAAAAACCAAGTCCTATCATAGGAAAACACAAAATGTACACTGAAATATAAAAGCAACGGAGAGTCACATTATAGTATTTAAAAGATTAACTGTACCAGGGACGGATGAGATTTTTTTCCCCACTTTAAATGGACTTAATCTGTGAAAAAGAAAAACTTTATCAGTGTTTGGGTCAAAAGTCAGATTATCACCACTGTCCCCAGATATTTAAGATGTTTCGACATCATTTTTGACACCGATTACGAACAGAAGTCTGTGTTGTGATCGTGACCCCCCCGTTTCACCTCAATTCGTAAAGTGAAGCACAGGCAGACACAACAAACTTCAGCAGAAATGGTTAAAAACAGTGATTCTGAAAAGCAAGTTTAGCCTCAAAGCCTTGTTGGATGGTTCCTTCCAAAAGAACCATTTGTTTTGCGTTTATTTTCAATGTGAATAGAGTTGCTGCCAAAGTACGCCGAGTCTCGAACACAGCAGCAAGCCAAACACACAGTTGATGCATAACAAAGACTCGATAGTTGACAAGAATATTAGAAAGCTGCTTGAATCCTTGTATTGTATCAAGAGATGGATGTGCTTGTTAATGATCAGCCTTCCCCAAGCAAGCAGGACAGAGTTGTCACCTCTGGTCACTTTTCACCTCCTGTCGGTTTTTCTACAAAATAATTGACAGGTTACTCAGAAAAGTCATCAATAGGTGAGCTGATCTCTCTTGGATTCAGAAACTTAGGTTTTAAACGACTTTTAGGTGTATGAAGCAAAAGATTTGAGGTCACGTTCAGCATTTTTTGTACAAATTTTTTGTCATTTTAAAGATTAGATAAGAAATCAAGAAATCAGGGAACAAATCCTGGACACACACACTCATATGAATCCACACACAGACGTGTAAACACACATTGGGTTTTGGTTAGGCGTGTGGTCTGGACAGGAAAGGGCCGGGGCCGACACACTCAGCAGGACATGGACCTCAGGCACTTCAAACCACACACACACACACACACACACACACACACACTGCCAGGCTGTGTCTACCCACCTATCCTGTTGCAGTAGGGGGTCGGAACCGGCCAGACACACACACAGGATCACACACATCCTCATATTCAAACACACACACTGGGTTGGCGGAAACTGGCAGTGACATGTTGTCGGGCAGCTCCGGTTCGCAGCTCTGAGGTTGGGCTGAGCCATTTATCATACGACTAAAACACTGAAACCAGAGACATGAGTGACAGCAGATCTCTCGCTCTCACACACACACACTTACACACAAAAGAGGAAGGGTTGTGTGTGTATTCTTTCAAACAAAACCAAAAACACGCCACTTCATATGACGCTTTGATAAACTCATTCTGTGAGCTGAATCTGATGCTAAAGCTAGGCAGGTGAGCATGAGTCAGCGCTTCACCTGACAGCTTTCTGCCTTGTTACTGTCAGAATCCCTGACATTGTCAAACTGCCATGTGTTCGTAAATTCTATGAATGAAAATTTCTGGCATCACATATTTTTGTGTAACTTGGAGAATAACTTGAAAAACGATTATCGAAACCTTATGTTTCAGTCAAATACAGGCGTCTTCACATCTGTATCTTATAATCACGGCGTTAAGAGATGTTTCAACTTCTCACCACAAGGTGGAAACAGCATGCCCATAGTCAAAAAATTCACTGTCACGAGTCACGAGACTCACTGCTTCATAACAGATTAGAGGAGTGGGCCTCAACCACAAAGGCCTGTCCATAGCTCCCCCAATCCAGAGGGCTGGTCGATCAGAGTGAACGGGGTTGGTGGAGTGGAGTTCCTAAAAGAGACAGCAGTTTAAAGTGTGGACCTTTTTTGAGCTGTCAATCATGTAAAGCTGCTACGGGGGCACCAGAGGGACAAAATAAAGTCATTTGTGGATTCCTTGTGAATAGAGAGGTAGAAAACCATTGATTTAATAATGATTGTGTGCAATCCTCTATCTGGTTTCCGACATCCTCGGTTTCCTTTTGGATCCTTTTGTATTTTGCAATATTTTTGTATTTTTTATTTATTTTGCTGTACTTTTGCAAAGGTACAGATGTGTTGTCTGACTAAATATACAGTAAAATCACTGATACCTGATGTAGCATTTCAGCTTTTTTTAAAATCAACATCCTTTTTGTCATCTTAAGAACGATTTTCTTCTGACCACTTGGCCTTCCGCTCAGTCTGAGTAAGTTTCCTTCTCCACAGGTAAACCCACCTGTGAGTGATACACACCAACACCTCCCCTGTCTGAATCCCTTCCTTTTCCCTCCATCTGAAGGCCTCACTCCTCTGAAACCAGAGCCGAACAGATTGATGTGTGTTGGACCCTCATTTGGACCAGGAGAAAAGTGGCCAGTTTAAGAGCTGCTGCTGTATTTTAAACGCCACGGGTGTTAAAGAGACTGATGAGCCTGCTGGAGGAGGCAGAAACGGTGACCCTCCCTCCCTCCTGGATTGGTTTGAAGCCCAAATGGGCGACTGAGAGAGAAGAGAAGGAAGAACGAGGGAGGATGAGGGAGGGAGGAGGGAGGAATAAATCTGCGTGGCGGCAGGAATCGATCGTTTCTCCCTCCCTTCCCGCGCTATCTCATCTGCGGGGGCTGAGAGAGGCAGAGCGGTTTAAACGATCCTGACCTTGTCCGACATAAATAGTCAGAAAAGTCCACGGAGCAGATAGCTTTGTGTGAGGATGGGGGAGGGAGAGGGGGGAGGAAAAAAGAGGAAGCATTGAGATAAGAAAAGAAGGAGGGGGGTGAATGAGATAATGCTCCGGCGTTACTACATCAGAGTCCAGCCGACGCCGTGGGAAACAGCCTCGGCCTCGCTTCCTGTCTTCCCTCCTTTGGTTGCTATCTTCACCTCTTTTTGCCTCTCTGATTAGAAAAAGAGAAGAAGAAGAGCAAGGAGGGAAGGAGGAGGAGGGAGTCTGAGCTCTCATCTCCTTCTGTTATTACCACAGAGGGGTGGAGAAGTCTGTTTGCATCCATGAACGTCTGTCCAGCCCACCTGAAAAGGATGTAAACGCTTCAGAGTTAGGCTGAAACACCTGTGCATGATTAATCAAGAAAGAAGATATTAGACAAAATAAAGCAAAACAAGGCTTGTGTATTAAAATAGAAGTTGAAGTTACACGTCCATAAATCTTTTCATTGAAAATCAGCAAATAGACGAGCTAACGTACAAACCTTATGACCGATTATTACTGAGATCATAAATACAGGGCTGATGTAAAGACCTGCAATGCATGAATGTAGAAAAATGAGACAAACCAAAGTTTTTACGCAAGAAAATAGATTTTAAAAAATGTGAAATGGCCCATTTGTTTGCATTACACACCACATTCATACACTGACGGCAGAGTCGCCAGCAGCAATTTGAGGTTCAGCGTCTTTCCTAGAGACACTTCGGCACTCCATCACTGAGCCACAGCTCCTGTTAAAGAAAAGTTAGAAGTGCTTAAAGCTACAGAACAAGATCAGGGAACTCTAAAAAAATGAGGGTTGAAGTTTTTCTTTCTCATATTTTTGACTTTGAGAAAAAAGAATATCGTGGCGCTGGTATGGCCGAGTGGTTAGGTCACACGTCCCATGAGGCTAGCCAACCCAACCTGCAGCCTCTGACCCATGTCACTTTCTACGATAGATAGATAGATAGATAGATAGATAGATAGATAGATAGATAGATAGATAGATAGATAGATAGATAGATAGATAGATAGAAGTCATTATTTTCTTTTCTACCAGTGACATTACCGTATTGGCCCGAATATAAGACGGTGTTTTTTGAAAAAAGTGGGGGTCGTCTTACATTCGGGGTCTAGACATTATACCCATTCACAACGCTAGATGGCGCCAGATATCTCTAAAGCGAATGCTGAACTTAACTCCCCAGGCCAAAGCGAACCCCTGTCACGAAGAAGAAAAATAAAAAATAGCGGTAAGAAAGAAAAGAGAAGAAAATAAGAGAAGAGATAAAAAATGGAGAAACGTAGCAACAATCTGGAGAACAGTGGGTCGAAGATCGGCCAGGCCATTGCAAAGTTTTTCCTTCTTCAGATTTGTTTTAAGACTACAGTTACATTTAGACTTCACTTTGATGGTTAATGCAGTTATTGCAATTTTGTTGTGTTATCACAGTAGATTGGTTTATTTACATTTCAAAAACCAGAAGCCATTCATTTACACTTTAGTTTACACATTTAAACGTTCAGATATTAAGATGTGATAGACAGTTTTTGCATGATTTGAATGAGGCAAAATAACATGCTTTTTTTCTCGAATATATTGTTATGATCATTTGTTTCAGATGTACTGTAATTATTTTCTGTATAAAAATTAAATTTGGTGTTCAAAAGGTCTTTTTTACAAACTTGAGTCTTGAAAAAGAGGGGGTCGTCTTATAATCAGGGTCGTCTTATATTCGGGCCAATACGGTAAATACTTTGATAAACGTTTGATGCGACCCAGGTTTCAATAGTTCTTGTGAATAAAAACATTCTAAATAAAAAATCTTAATTGCTTAATATTTTTTTTCCTTCCATAGGTCGTAAAGAGACATCTGTGAGCAGTAGGATTTTGAAGCTGTTAAAAACTCCTTACAAGAGCTTTAATTGTTGAAATCCTGAGGTTGAGAGGAATTATTTTTATTTTAAAGACGGTTTAACAAGAATCAACAGAATTCCAGGTAAGTAAATAAATAAATAGGACGATAGAATCAGGTGAGAATAATAAAAGAAGAGCTATATGAAGAGAAGTATGAGTGAAGAGGAGGAGGATAAAGCTGTCCCTCTGAAGTTCTCATCTCTCCTCCTGTGATTAGCATGCAGACGGATGGAGGGATGGAGGAAGTCAATTGGCTCCCGAGAAGAAGACGTGAGTGTTTTAAAGTCAGAAAGGAGCTCTTTTGTGCGTCGTCTTTTCTTCTGAGTGTAACGCCGCTGTACCTGACGGAGGTTTGTGCCCCGGGTAAAGGCAGAAATCTCTGCCTCCATTGTCACCTGTTCCTCTAATCATTTTCCGCCCTTCATGCCACAATGGAGGAGGGCGATAACGATAACGAGGTGAAGCTAATACAGAGCACCGTCTGGGCCCCTGAACACAATGTTCAGATGTCTTCACTCGCTCACACACACACACACACTCTCTTTAATGCATTGATGTATGCACACACTCACATTTTGGTCCTTTTTTCTTCAGGCACTCGCGCGCAAATGTTTGAGCCGTTTAATTTTCACATCACTGTCTCGTTACTTTCACAGTTTCATCATGAACATGATGAGTGTGTGTTCCTTTCTCCAGTTACAGTCCAGTTAGTGGCTTATAACCTGCTGCTGGTGTCATTTCGGTTCATTTTCTGAGTTCCGCCCGTTGTTCTCATGTTTATTTCTGCAGGGTTTCTTCACACCGCTGTCTCCATTTCCTGCACAGTCTTGAGACTCTAAAGATCAATCAAACAAGTCTTGAGACGAACAGAAAGGCTTGAGGCTGCTGGAGTTCTGATATCTGTTGATGGCCCAACATTTGCAGAGACTGGACTTAAATATATCAAAATAAATCTGAAGAGAGAAGAGGAGAGTTACAGCTTTCATATAAAAACAATGATTCCTAGAAAAAAATGAAAACATAACAGATACATGTTGTCTAGTTGGCATGTTTAATATGCAGAGTATTTCTTTCTGACATGCATATTAGATTAGATTAGATACAACTTTACTGTTATTACTGTTAATAATTAGCAGATGCTAATTAATATTATTAATATGGCATGTAGGAATGCTAAATTATTGAGTAATAATAATAATAATAATGTGTATTTTAACACTGATTTATAATTGACATGCTTTAGACAATATGAACTGTAACACAACGACCAACTCGGGGTTAAAAGTCTAAAGGAGTTAAAGGGAATAGCATCTTGATCGACTATTAAAGCCTGACAAATGTTAGCTAGCCAGATGTAAATAAAACAAACAATAAAAGCATAAACTGGGCCAATGTAGAAACCTAATGAGTCAGTTTAATCTTTACAAATGATCCCCAACATTTAAAACTTCTCCATGCCGCCCAGCTACAGAAATATAACACTGGTTATTCACTGATTAGCATCTTGAGGCTAATCGCTCAAAAGCAGGTTATCAACTTGACTTTACCTCTTTCTTTCTCCTGTTTTCCCTCTTCTTCTTTCTCCGGACAGTTCAGGTCGTTTTGACGCGTTTACAAAGTTCTCTGGGGTCACGTCGATAAATTCACCTCTCCGTGTTCAGAGAGCAAGCAGGTACCGTTCAGCCAGGGGTGTGTGGGAGGACTTAACTGGTATTATCAACACTCTAAGAGTTAATAGTGATAACTAGTTTGAAAACAATTATACGTTAGGTGAATTTTTTTTTACCGATTTTGTGGCGCCCCCTGGAGGCCACTGCGCCCTCTGCATTTGAAGGAGTCCTCCAACACTTGCATAAATGTTGCTTATTTTAGGCAAGGCAAGGCAAGTTTATTTATATAGCACATTTCAGCAACAAGGCAATTCAAAGTGCTTCACATAGCGGCAAAACATATTAAAAGAAACAATTTAAAAATTAATTAAAAGAGCAAAAAATAATAATAATTATAAAATAAAAATAAAATAAAAATAAAAGAAAGTAAAATGGCAAAAAAGAAGGGTAAAAGTCACAGTGCAGAATGCAGAGGTGTGCAAGAACATTGATCTTAAAATGATTTGTTTGATTAAAAGCAGCTGTAAAAAGGTGAGTCTTCAACCTGGATTTAAAGGAGCTGAGAGTTTCAGCAGACCTGATATTTTCTGGAAGTTTGTTCCAGATATTTGGAGCATAAAAGCCAAACGCTGCTTCTCCATGTTTGCTTCTAACTCTTGGGACTGAAAGTTGACCTGATCCAGATGACCTGAGTGATCTTGATGGTTCGTACTGGATCAGAAGATCACTGATATATTTTGGCCTTAAACCATTTAATGTTTTATAAACCAGCAGAAGTATTTTAAAATCTATCCTCTGACAGACAGGGAGCCAGTGTAAAGACCTCAGAACTGGACTGATGTGATCCACTTTCTTGGTGTTTGTGAGGACTCGAGCAGCAGCGTTCTGAACCAGCTGCAGCTGTCTGACTGATTTTTTAGGGAGACCTGCATTTTAAGGCAAATAAATGTGTTTTACTCTAATTAAAACAAAAACTCTGGCTCAGTTTGGAGTTTCTGACATGTATGAATGCCAAAAGTGGTGACGACAACATGTCAGCTTCTTAAAGTACAATTACAACTTCTTAAATATGTATATTTTATTTATGAATTGTGTTGACTCTGACTGTGATTACAAAATTTACTTAATTCTACCAGAAATGCCGCCTTCAGCTTACTTTGAGCTAACCTAAAAACAGCCAAAGAGATGGAGCAACAACACACTCACCTGTGGTTCAACCAAAGAAGTTAATTATGCATGACTTTTAGATCCTTAATTTAATCAAAACACATGCATTATATCACATTCACTTCCTGTACGGTCATCAGAAATAAAAAACTGAGGTACAGAGACATGACCTGCAGTTTCTTCAGAGAAGGAACGAACTGCAGTTGTTACATTTTCACTTCTAAAGATTGTAAGAAGACCGACAAATAATAGCTACTTCAGATTTCAATAATTCAGATGTTGTGAGAATTATGACTCGGCTTAAAGGTTTGAAAATAGGACTCAATAGTTTATTTTTGCAAAGCCTCAAATCTTGAATAACAAACTTTTCGAAGAGCCAATAAAATCTAAAATCAGCCCACCTTTATCCTCTGTTAACTTAAGTTTACCTTGAGAAGTTATGGTTGTATTTATTTACTCAGTAACTTGGCCTTTCTTGGACTCCAACTTTAAATTTTGACACAGAACTGTGCATTAATAACGTGTTTGTTTCGGCCTTACTGGTCAGCATCCTAACCCACTTCTAAAGGAGGAAATTACTGTAGTTTGTGGACTGTATTACTGGGCAAAATTGACTGTTTTTCAATCCAGAACAAAGACAGAGGAGAGAATTATAGCTGCAGAGACACCTTCAGACTTCATACTGTCCCGTCTCAAAGCAGAATGAACCGCTGAGTCGTCTCTGAGGCTGATAAGACTTCTCACCGGACTCCCCGCTTCCTATTTCTCCTTTTTACCAAGACCCTGCGTCGACTTTTTCCACAAAATAAACATTAAAACGACAGAAACAAACAGACAATCTGCTCTCATCTCTCATAGTTGTGACCTAGACTCTGCAGAAAGTCTCCCTCCTCCTCCTCCTCCTCCTCCTCCTCCTCCCTCACCCGTTCCTCACCCACGTCTACGTGATGTTGAGTTTGGGGTATGTGCAGCGTGGGGGAGACGAGGAGCTCTGCAGCTCTCTGACTGCGTTTATCAGAGTCTGGCATCGCTGTAATTTCAGTGTTCAGATGCAATCGCTCAGCTCTCCCCTCAGGAGTAAACAATAACAAGCACAAACACAATAGACAAACAAGGCCTGCAGGACATGTATGCACACACACACACACACACACACTCATTTATGCACACACAGACGCTCCGGACACACAAACGATAATAAATGCAAACCACTAACCACAGCTTGTGTCCTGGTTTCTGTCTTTATTCTGGAGGAAATTATAAAACTAACTTTTGCTCTGCGTTAATATGAGAAACCACATTTTTAGCCCAAAAATCTGACCTCAGATCAGAGGTTTCATCTGAATAAAGACGCTAAATTGACCAAAACTAAACCCTTACACGTGCTGCATGTGACACTTGGCTTGAAAACACTCCTGCTAAGTTTGACTGGCGTTCAGGTTGGTCCTGAAGACTCAAAGATGGCCCATACCTTATCAGACAGCACAGCCTGGTGGACACTTTTTGTACTGCAACTAACAGATCAACTGAGACCATCAAGACGAGCCTTTTTTTAATTAAACATTTCATTAAACATTTTGTTTATCGATCCATGTTTTGTTTGTAGCCTTAACTTTTACCAAGAGTGTCTAAAAATGTTTTTGTTCCTGTGTTTATGGATTTAAGGATGCAAGGCTGTTAAATTTTCATGTCAACACATGCTGCCATACAAGCTGGAATGAACTTTAGTTTTCAGGTCCCACTTAAAATGAAAACAGGGAATACGAGAAGCCAACAAAATAAGAAATAAAGAGGTATTCAAAATTTTATGGAACCTATTTATTAATAACTTAAAATGAACACAACATTAAAGTGGATATTACCAACTTGTTGCCGTAAAATTGGGACTAAAGCTGTCGGACACCTCACCTAAAAAGAAAAAAAACCTGTAAAGGAGCTTTCTTGTGTTATATAAAAAAAATAGATTATAAAAAAGGCATACTTTGACCCTTTGTTTTGTTTGTTTGTTTGTTTGTTTGTTTGTTTTTAACTCTAAATTGTGAAAACATGCCCTTTACACCTTGGTTTTATTTAACTATTCTGCCCCTTACTTGATTCAGAAATAGTGAGCTCCCTGGTTCTGTGGTTCATTTGTTCTAATAGATAACTGATTGTAAAAAGTTTGAAAAAGTTGGGGAAAAAATATGGAAAAAGACTCTCAGACTTTCTACACCTGTAAAAAGAGAAAGGATGTCTGCTATGTAACTAAAATTATATGTATCGTAAACCAAACTGTGTTTTTACTAATAAAAACACAATTTCAAAAAAAAAAAAAAAAAAAAAGAGGCATACTTTGACAAGAAAGAGTTAAATTGAGAACATTTAATGAATAAAATATTCTGGATGAAATTTTGACAATTTTTTTGTCACGATAATTTCCATTTATTAACAGCTTAACTACACTAGACTATATGAACACACTTTATAGCACTGAGTATTTGCCTCTGGTACTGTATTTTATTTTATTGTATCGTATTGTCATGTCTTCTTTTGTCTGATTTAAGGGGCTGGGTACTTTGCCTCCATTTTTGCCAAGGGTGTACTCAGAAGTGAGAATAGTATTGCTTCTGATTGTTAGTGCTCTCAAAGCTGAAAACTTGTTTAAAGGGGCACTTTCAGTGTATAAAATGTAATAATATGCACCTCCTGGATACTATTTTTATGTTGTGTTCACATTAGACGCGTAAAACAACATTTAATCACATCACTTATTTGATTCATGCATATTTCAACGCCATATTGTGTTTCGGCGCGAATCTCCACAGGCACTCAAAGACAGTTATGCTAATTAGCGCGGTGCTAGCATCCTCGTAAAATCGTCAGGAAGAATCAAGTGACGGACCGAAGTTTTCACAACTTACCCCATTTGCTCTCCTCAAAGAGAGCTCCTTTTTATTTCCGTTCCCGTACAAATACGAAGAGTCACCGAGTTCATTAAGCTGCTGCCACGATTTCAAGATTTTTTTCCTCGACGTTTCCCAATTCATGAGCCGTTCGGTCTTACGTCACAGGAGGATCTCGTCTCAATGATCATTGGCTGTGGAGGTGCGAGTGATTCGTAGATGATCAGATTTTTCAACTCGCACGATGACAAACTATTCCTGGCATCTTTTACTTTCGTTCGCGTTACTGACGTTAATCAAGTGTGGTATCAACACAACAGCAAATAAAACAACATAATAAAGTGGCTTTATGTTAGCTTAACCTTACAATGTTTGGTAAACTCAGTTTAACACCTCAGAGGGTCGTTTGGCTCTGCATCGAGTCGGTTATTGGATTTTTATTGAATCGTTTTGTTTTGAAGTGAATGACAGTTTAAATTTTAATATATGCGCTTAAAACAGGAGCTAAACTCATTTTTCATTAATTATATATTAATAGTATTGTGCTTTTCTTTCACATTACTAATTTTCTACCTCAAATGGTGAAATAAATTTTAACCAAAGTGCACAAAACTCAGATTCAGACCATATGTCGTTAAAACGGAGCCGTTTCAGCCCGAACTTAAAGAGAAGAAGACTTAAATAATATGAGCCAAGTGGTCTTAATGTATGGATAATTGATGTAGTTGAGATTTTTTTTACTACAGAAATACAAAATTAAACTTCAAACATGTAAAAGAAAATTTTACACTAACTTTAATTCCCGAAAGATCAATGCTACAGAAGTGAAGCATCAACATTTCTGGTTCTTGGTCATCAGGATTTATTGTGAGAGACATGTACAGGAAGGGTTGAGAAAATGAGGAATCGGTAAGAGGTTTATTTTCTCCTAATATATTTTACAAATAGAAGCACAAATGTTCATAGACTCTCGACAACATCGGTCTGAAGTACTTTGAAGCGCTGGAGGCAAAGGGAGCGATGAGTTCACCCGTTTATCTGCAAAGACAGAAACGCAGGGATGTGAGAGAATGAACACTAAGAGGCCTTTAACAAGCTGAAATCTGCACTATTACACATCAAATTAACCAGACGAGACTATTACAGCAATAATTAGACACTTCTATTCTTCTAAAGTGCTCCACGGAAGAGATCCTAACATTACAGTCTGCTCTACAGCGTTACCTCCTCTGTTAAAACAAGCTTCAGTTCCTGAGTCGAGCAGAAAGTGAGGATCAGGTCAGAGAGGAGAATTAGACACGAGAGAATGTGACAGCTTTTGGATGTTTTAACACACAAAAAAAAGACGTGAATGGAGGGAAAAAATGAGGTCTCAGAGGTCAGAGAAGTTAGCAGTAGGAGGATAATGAGCCAGAGGAAAATGTGCAAATGAAGAGCAGGAAATTGGAGACTTACAGAGCGGCGGCTCCAGAGATGATCTCAATGAGCTCCTTGGTGATGACAGCCTGTCTGGTACGGTTGAAAGTGAGGGTCAGCTTGTCAATCATCTCAGCTGGAGGAGGAGGGAAGGAGAAACACGTCAGTCAATGTCAGGAGGTAAACTTCAGACTCGGAGTGGAAGAAAGTAAATATTCCAAAGTTAATCAGGACGGACGTGAAATGTGTTAATACTGAAGTCTTACAGGCGTTCTTGCTGGCGCTGTCCATGGCAGTCATCCTGGCGCTCTGCTCGCTGGTGGAGGACTCCCTCAGAGCCAGATAGATGATGTTGACGAGAGCGAACTCCTGGTAGTTCCTCAGCACATCGGCATCGATGTCATCATACACGCCCATGCTCTCTGTTAGAGAGGAACGTTTGTTACTCTGTGGCTGAGTTTCTAACAGTCTGAGTGAAGATTTATCAAACAAACATCTTTACCTGCGTTGGCCACAGAGTCGTTGGAGTACAGAGGCTTCTGCTCCGCCTTGTATGAGATCACAGACCTGCAGAAGAGTAAAAGGAGGAGGGTTACTCATCTTTTTAAACAGTCTACTTACAAGAACTGCACAGACAGAAACATGACGTATCGTACCTGAATCTGTTGAAGAAGACGGCTCCCTGGTCAAACTCGTATCCAGAGTTCAGCAGCTCAGTGGCGACGACTGAAGCATCGCCGAAGCTCGGGGGCTTACGGCCGACTTCCTTACAGTTCAGAATGATGTGCTTTCCGTGAGTTCTGATGAGAAAAACAATTGATTTTACACTCTGATGATGATCTGTTTCAGGATTTCCAACATGAATAATGCTCATAATCGTCTTAAATCAACTCTTTATTGGAAAGATGTTCAGAAACTCAGACGTGACTCTTAAGTTTCCTTCCCGGTTTCTTTCTAAAAGATAAACAAAGCCATGAATCCAACTGGTTTTACAAAACCACTAATTTTATTGGATTTTCACTCCTTCTTTCAGCGGCTACGGCCCCAAAAAAACTGCTTCAAATTCTCATTTTTGAAAGTAGGAGATTGGCAGAGCAGTTGATAACTTGTATCCTACTAAAAGCTCCTTTCTCGTCATTGACGCCATCCAATTTTAAAGTTGCATGGCCCAATCCACCAAAACCTTCCCTCCGTACCTGTGCAGCAGACCTCTCAGCTTGTCCCCCACGTTGATCACCATCACCTCCTTTCCAGCATCGGTCAGGTTGGCGATCTCGTTCTTGATGGCCTTGGCGATACCAGAGTGGATGGCACCGCAGAGTCCACGGTCGGAGGTCACACCGATGATCAGGTGCTTGTTGGCTTTTTCGTCCACTTTGATGTCAGCCTTCTCGTACAGAGCTGGAGAGCAGAGAGGACACAGAGTTTAGTCTTGAGACGGATTAGATATTATTTTTGGAGCACGGAGGCGAAGCGTACGTACACAGAGCGCCGGTGCCGTAGACTCTCGCTGGCTTCAGCTGCCTCTCAGCACGGGCATACTTAGCAGCGGCCACCATCTTCATGGATTTGGTGATTTTTTGGATGTTCTTGATGGACTTCAACCGGATGGTGACTGGAGAGAGAAAAAGGAGATTTTGCCGTGTTTGCTCTGAAATTTGGTTCAACGGGTTCATCATTTTAAAGCTCCTGTGAGGAATTTTGTGGCACCTCATGTTGACTCGGCAGTCCTGTACTTTTATATATAGTGTCTCTGAACAGAAGAACTCTCAATCTGCCAAATTTAAACAGTCAAAGGGAGAATCTTTGCAAAAAAGGTGACACTTTGTCTGACACCTACCCCCCACCAGAGGTTTCCAACTTCAAAAATTATAATATAGAAGTTAAAATGTCTTTTTTCACTGATCTTCTTTGCTTTTATAGGCCATAAAGAGGCCTGATTGGTCTGATTCACAGCTATCAAAAACTCCTTACAGGAGCTTTTATGAAATAAAAAAAAAGCACAAACTCCTTTGATTAAAGCTTCCTGTTCTTCTTTTATGATGCGCGCTTGCTGCTAAATAAATTTATCTTTTTTTGGATCAGACGGTTTTAAAGATTTCATCATGAAAAAAATATTTATTCTGACCATTAAAACCTCCCTCAGGGGTTTGTAAGATACCCAACACAGTAAAATTACATCCTTGATCCATTATTGACAAATTATAAACAGGAATGCAAGTTACCTTTTGAATAAAACCATGCAAATAAAAAAAATGTTGAATCTGTTTTCCATTTTTCTTGTTGCCACATGACCTTTAGGTGATTTTAGATTTCTATCTTTCTACTTTAGGCTTTAGTGTAGCTGGGTCAGGGGTCCCTGGCACAGTTATTTATGGGGACACAGCCTGAAAAATTTGGATTCCCCTGTTAAACGCCACATGACTACTCGAAACATTTAAAAAAAGGATGACAACACAACTTTTCAGTCATGAAAACAAACAAGATCTACACCCAAGTGTCTCGCTTTTTAATCATCTTCCATTAATCCTTCACTTGTAGAACTTCTGCCAGCATTTGCCTTAAAGGATTTGCCCTCCAATGTTGTTGCAATCACCTTCCACCAAAATAGACCACAGCAAATGGGAAGGAGCCAAAATATTTTTGAAATGCAAAATTAGTGAGTAAGTTAGCATGTAAAATTTCTGCAACGAAACCAATAAAATGCTGATAAAAACCACATTTTTACAGCTTCATGTACATGTTACCACCTGTAAACTGCCTGCAGACAATTTATTCCCTGCATTTTAAGTTGACACTGGTAAGAGATGCCGTCTTACAACAAGCTGATTTGCTGTTTTCTTCTCATGTAAGGGAGAAAAACAGTAAAGTACTTACTGTCCTTCAAGGTAGCCATGTTCCTGACCTGCCCCCTGTGAACAGAAATAGTGCATGTTAGCCTAAGCTGCAAAAATCACCCACATGAATCAGTGCTACGAACAAAGTCTTGCAGTTACAGAAGCTTCTGGATTAATCAAGTGAAGTTTAATTGATTTATAACATTGCAAGCGTGCTAGCATCACTTAGCTTCAGTGTGCAAGGAACGCTTTGATGCAAACTGAGCATAATGTTGTAGTTAATGTCTTCTAACTGTGTAGTAACTGTTAAACAATGTCATTAATGATGTTTGGTACTCTCTGGACCAGTTTCTCTCTCACTGTCAGGGAACTTCAGCCTGTAAATGTCATCTTAGCAGCACACCGCTGTCATTCATTAGCTGCGGCCTCCACGTTAGCATGTCCTTGCATTCATACGTCAATGAAACACAGAGCAGGAGGAACACAT
This sequence comes from Labroides dimidiatus, assembly GCA_030710495.1. Classification (NCBI taxonomy): domain Eukaryota; kingdom Metazoa; phylum Chordata; class Actinopteri; order Labriformes; family Labridae; genus Labroides; species Labroides dimidiatus. The sequence goes on along the minus strand of CM061162.1, from coordinate 1,672,286 downwards.
CGAGTCTAATCACGGGTCTAAAAGGAGTTCGTAAGTTAGTTTAAAATTAAAATCATTGTTAAAAGTGTTTAAATATCTTTAATTTACCATTGTGGGGAGAAAATCAACGCGCTGCTCCTGGCGAACATGGTTACTATGAAGGTCAGACACGCAGGACTGCGCAGGCGCAACTTAAAGTCGAAATGGATGAATGCTGCATTTATGAACTGCCAGAAAAATCGTAACAATGAGTTTGACAGAAACGGACACCCATTGCCTCAAAAATCATATCCTAGTCTGTAATACTAATTTCATTTTTTTTTCCTCATATGTTATTTTTTTCTCAGTTTTTAAAAGTTTTTGAAAATGATCAACAAGTGAAGACAAATAGTTTTAGTAGTACAGACTCAACAACTTCTGGTTGTCATGTATGCCCTCTAAAAGTTTCAGCATGTTAAAAACACTGTTTGAGTAGAAAATTCAAAAAGGTTCAAAGAAAGAAATCCAGATAAATACAAACTCAGGAGAATCTAAAACAATGTGCAAGTGCAAAAAAAATGCAGTTCTTTGAGTGGCCACCGGTGTCCACTTGAGGTCGACTGCGAAAAGACTGGAAAACACATACACACCAAGCCAATATGGGCGATTTTACAGGATTAAATAAAAATATATATATATTTACAGCCTGGTTAAAAAACAGTTTGTGTCTGAAGAGCTTATTTCAATATTGATACACAGTGTACAAAGGTTGATTTTTTTTAATTGTTAAAAAAAACAACTTAGCAGTGTAGAAGATATTAACATTGTGTGTTTAACTGAAAGGCAGCCACACTGCAGCTTTAAGTGAGGGGCCTCAAAACCTGGTTCTTGGGTCAGCATTTTCAATATGATCCATATTGTTAGTGTGAATGAAATTATAAACTCAAAATAGCAAGTTTAATGACAGAAGTACGTGATTCCAGCCACAGACAGAGACCATCATAACTCATTAAACGGTCCTTGAAAAATACAGCATTACAATACTGTGTCAGTTAAACCAGAATTGCCAGCGACCCATCCTTCAGTCTGTAAATAAGAGAGACATCTTTTGTAGTACAGACATTTTTTTGAAGTTGCAGCTTTTCCAGTTAGCCTCGGCTAATCCATTTCCTTTAATGTCGATAATTCACATTTTTTTAAACAGACTCACCGAATGTATCATTTAATTTTAGTTCAAACATGTTTATTTCAGTCATTTGAGCTTAAAGAAAGCCTACAGGAAGTCCTTGAACGCGTCTGCAGTCATCGCGTTCTCTAAACAGTCGCGCGAGACTTTGACGCTTCACGTGCGGAAACTGTTTACCATGTTAGCGGTTGCTCCGGTTTAGCGTCGATTCGAGGAGAGTTTTCTTCGTTTTAGCGCTACAAACGGATAAATATTAAGACTTTTGTTTTAATTTTATGAGGCCAGGATGGGAAAGGCCGATTTTCTGTCTCCAAAGGCCATCGCCAACCGGATTAAATCCAAAGGACTCCAGAAGTTGAGGTGGTATTGTCAGATGTGTCAGAAACAATGCCGAGATGAGGTGAGATGATTTTTAAATTCACTTTTTTTTTAGTGTTTCTGCTGTTGTTGGTTATTTAAGTGTATATTTATGTGTTTGTCTGTTCACAGAATGGCTTTAAATGTCACTGCATGTCAGAGTCTCATCAGAGACAGCTGCTGCTGGCCTCAGAAAACCCAAACAAGTTCATGGACTATTTCTCAGAGTGAGTTCAGCTCCATGAGCCTTTTAATAAGATCTGAGAAACTACAAACCATGTTCTTAACCTGTTCCCAATCTGTCCTCCCTTTCAGCGAGTTTAAAAGTGATTTCTTGGAGCTGCTCAGGAGACGGTTTGGTGAGTCCTGATTCTCCAAACATGATCCAGAAGTTTCTCCAAAAGCAGCTTTAAAATCAGCATCAATCTGTGTTTCTGCTTCCTCCTGCAGGGACCAAGCGTGTGCACAACAACATTGTCTACAATGAATACATCAGTGACCGAGAGCACGTCCACATGAACTCCACACAGTGGGAAACACTCACAGATTTCACCAAGTGGCTCGGCAGAGAAGGTGGGACGATGATCACAAGAGAGGGACGAAGAAGATGATAAATAAACAAATGAACAAATAAACAGATATAAAGACTAAAACTGAACCAATAACACATACTAAAATCATACTACCACTCAAATTCACATAAAAGTTTAAATCAAACCAGTAAAATATCAGAATTAAACATGCATAAGGTGCAGATACATATTTACATTCGGTAAATATTTATTAAACCCAAACAGTTTTTTTTATAATAAAGATTAAAAACCTTGATATATTCAAATTTAATGTTTAAAAAGTTGAATTAAACTATATAACATTTAATTATATTATATAATATACTATATAAATATATATATATATATATATATATATATATATATATATATATATATATATATATATATGTATGTATATATATATATATGTATATATATATATATGTATATATATATATATATATGTATATATATATATATATATGTATATATATATATATATGTATATATATATATATATGTATATATATATATATATGTACCCTGCCTCTCGCCCTCAGCCAGCTGGGATAGGCTCCAGCCACCCGTGACCCTGAACAGGAGAAGCGGTATAGAAAATGGATGGATGGATGGATATAATATACTGTATAATAATTTAAAGCAACATGCACCTTATATTGAAATGTATCTGCAGGAAAATGAAAGTTCAACCCTTAAAATGTTGGAATTAAACCTGCACAAAAAATAAACAGATGAAACAAGTTTCACTGAACAAATCAAATGTGAATATTAAAGTGGATGTTTTAGTGTCTCAAGAATCAGAATTTTAAAAAAGTAATAATAATCTAAAGAGTGAATCGATACAAAAAGTCAGGGAACCAAATAAGATTTTAAAACTAAACGGATTAAAAAGGGAAAACTCAAACTGTGCTAAAATCCAAGGAAGCTTCCTGCTAAGACGATATGAAAAGAAACTTCTAGGATCAAAATATCCTCCATAAAGTCTGTTTTTACTGAGTCTGAGCAGATTAAAGGAATAAAATAAAAGTGAATCACCGCTCAGAGCAGGAATGTCTTCATCAGCTCAGTCAGCCTGGATCTAAATAAACAGTCTTAAAGTTGGAGGTGTGACCTTCTGCTGATCATCCTGACAGGTCTCTGTAAGGTCGACGAGACTCCTAAAGGCTGGTACGTCCAGTACATCGACCGGGACCCCGAGACCATCCGCAAGCAGGAGGAGCAGGCGAGGAAGAAGAAGCAGGAGCTGGACGACGAGGAGCGCAGCGCCAAGTTCATCGAAGAGCAGGTCCGCAGAGGCCGAGACGGCAAAGAGACGGAGGTGGGTACCAGACCGACGGCTCCGCACGTGCTCAGATGGATCCCTGCTGTGTCTTACCTGAGCTTTATCTTACAGGAGAGTCCGGTTTTCACAGAGCTGAAACGAGAAAGTGAGGAAGAGAAAGGTGAGGAAGCTGCGACAGGCGGAATTAAGAGCGGAATAGGTTTTGGGTGAAAGAACGGAGATGTGAATATTTTCGCTCCTCTTTCTGTTTTCCTCCAGTTACGTTCAACCTGGGTGCTGCCTCGGCTGTAGCTGGTCCCTCCAAATCCAGGTACGCATGAGCATTCGGTTCATTCCTCTGCAGAATTATCGACACACGTGTATTTGTTTAATTTTTTTAAAGCTGCTTCTGTCTCTTCTCAGTTCTGCCCTGAGTGCCAGCGCCCTCAAAGCGGCAGCATCCTCCACCAAAAGGAAAGAGTCGTCCTTAGGTTCAGACTCCAGGGCAGAGAAGAAGAAGAAATCAGCTCTGGAGGAGATCAAGGAGGTAGAGATGATGATTGTTTTCTCTCCTCTTCCTTTATTTTTCATGTATTCTGTATTGAGGGTGGATTTATCTGGATCAGATGGAGGAGAAGAGGAGGATGAAGCAGTCAGTCAGGACGGATCACTGGCTGCAGCCCAACATCGTGGTCAAAGTGGTCACCAAGAGGCTGGGAGAGAAGTACCACAAGAGGAAGGCCGTTGTCATGGTAACCACACGAGGTCTTTACTGTCGTTAACAGGGACGGTAAATAAAGGTTTGTGATGCTAATTGTTGAAGGTCCTGATTCTGTAGGAGGTGAGAGACAAATATGGAGCTGTGGTGAAGATGGTGGACTCTGGGGACAAACTGAAGCTGGATCAGAATCATGTGGAGACGGTTATACCTGCACCAGGTGAGCCTGACGGAAACGTTCAGCAGATTAACAACGTCAGTCGGGTCACACTGATCTGGTTTTTCACTCGTCCTGCAGGTAAACGGGTTCTGATCCTGAACGGTCCGCACAGAGACACAGAGGCCGTGCTGGAGGGGATAGACGAGAAGAACTTCAGCGCTTCGCTCACGCTCCAGTCTGTGAGTGATGAACTCAAAGATCAGAGCTCCTTTTCCTCCGTTTCTTTTTTCTTAAACTTTAAACGGAGAACAGAGTGGATCAGATGTTGGCACCAGTTTGGTTCAGGCCCCCAAAAGCCTCAAAAGAAAATTAAATCTGATAAGATTTAAATACAAAGAAAGATAAAGGCCACTGAAAGTTGTTTTGTTTTTTGGAGGAAAGTTTATAAAACATATTTTATTACTGAGCTTAAAGTTTGTGTTCTAACTCAAAATAATTCTAGAATTTTCTAGAAATTTGACTTTTCTGGCCAAAGAATCTCAGATTAAATTCAGATGTTTCACCATGTTTACATCCAGAAGAGGAACGGGGGTTACTTCAACCTGTAATTCTAAAACTCTGAGAGAAGTTTCTCCTCGTACTTCTGGAATCCTAAGAAAAAAAAAGGTTGAATTCTTACTTTTTACTAAAAATTTGAGATTAAATTCACATATTTATCGGATATATTCTCTGGAAAAAAACAAATTAAATAAAGAAAGAAAGAAATCAGAAACTGGGTTCGATTATTTTAATTCTGGAACTCTTGGAAAAAAATCTTCTTGCGAGTCTAGATCCCTCCCTCAAGATTTAGTCATTTTTTCTGACTCAATAGAACTCTAGAATAGAAAAAGGTAGAATTCTGCCTTTTTTGTCTGAGAATCTGAAATGAAACTCAGTTATTTGATGGAAGAGGATCAGAGTTTGGCCTTTAAAACAAAGAGAAAGAAGTCAAACTTCATTGTAAAAAGTTAAAATTCTCACTGGCTGGAGCCTCTTCATCGAACGTTTTCCACACGTTTAAGATGAATCATCTGATTTGTTTCTGTCTGAGTCTTCCCGTCTGTCGTCCTCAGGGTCAGCAGAGAGGAAAGAGAGTCGACGTCGCCTACGAGGACTTCTCTAAACTGGCCTGAAGCGGACTCCTTCCTGTTTTAATCTCAGGCAGCCGCTGGGCTGAAAGACTCTACTGTGTCAGAGTTTACCTCCCCTTCACTCACCTGTACATAAACATATCCCACAATGCAACACCAGCGAGGTAATACAGAGCGACTACGAGAGCAGTGTGTTCAACTTGTTTTTTTTATTTTTTATTCATGTTCAAGTTGATCCTAAATTTGACGATGTACATTTTCTCCAAATAAATGTATGAAAAGAGACTCCTGGTACTTTTTAGAAAACGATTAAGAAGGAACATTTTAAAAAGAAAGACTGAACTCATGCAGACGCTAACTCGGGGGAGGGGGATTATTAGCAGCAGTTGGTTCTTGAACGTCTCTCAGAGCTGCTCAGTGCGTGTGCAGGAAGCTGTTGAGACTCGGGACGATGTAGTCGGTGTAGTGGCCGTCGATGAAGCCCTTCCCGCTGTTGTGGATGAACCAGCAGTAGACGTCTGAGCCCAGCTTGTTGTCCCGCCTGTAGTCTTTCTGCCAGCCCCTGAAACACAAACACAAGTTCACGTCATCAGGAAGAACAAGTTCATCTGAGCTCTTTGCACGTGAGTGTAACGCACCTGGTGACCTGCAGCCTGTTGCCCTTCACCTCCATGGTGGCCTCTTTCTTCAGAGGGTCGGCTCCTTGGCGCATGTCGTACACGCTCAGTTCAGGCTCTCTGTGGAACTGACCTGTGAGGCAACAATGGAGGGTTTTAGAAAAACTGCCCAACACATCCTCACGCATCCTGGTGGTGGTTTTGGTTTTCTGTAGAGGGGGTATCGTGCTAACTTTTAAAGCTGAAAAAACTCCCCTTATCTCTGCTTTGACTCTCAAACACAACTACATGCCGTTTGCCGTCTTTCCACCACTCCCTACTCTCGTTTCCTGTCTTTCTCGCGCTATCATGTCTAACAAACACACCAAAAATGGCCTAAAGATTTTTTCTGGAGGTGCCAGAATCACCCTAACCAAAGCTTTCTCTCATAAAGTGGTTCTGGATTGTTGATTGCTGAGTGTTGACGTACCTATGAGTCCATGGACCAGCGGGGAGTACTGGTTATCGTTGGGAATGTAGATGCCGAGGAAGTCAACGTTGATCGGGTGTTTCTTCCACACACGGTGAAGTAACACCATCACCTGGATGTTATTGTTTATGACGATGGTAACGTGGGAGTTCTTTACGATGGAAATCCTCACACTTGAACAAAAACGCATAAAAACACTAAAGCACTCATATGCACAGCTGGTGATCAAGCCACAAGTTTGACAGACTGTTACCCGTCCTGTGTGATGTCGGCCGTGGCCCCCCAGGTAAAGGTCTGGTTGTTTATGCCGTCATTCATGGTGATGTTGTTGGTGCTGATGGTCACTCTGACTCCATCAGGCTGGTAGTAGGCTGAGATGGTGCCAAAGTAGGTGTTCAGTTTGCTCTTTTTTAACTTCTTTGAGCCAATCAGCTGACCGTTTACCACCAAACCTTTAAGACAGAAGTTACGGTTAAAGAACAGATTTGTTTAAAATAATTTTTAAGGCTACAGCTCCACTAAAATAGATGTAATAATAAGAAGAGCTGTAAAATTACAGGAGAAAATCAAGTGATGCATTATTTTGCATTTTTTTTGCCATCTGATAGGTGAGTGTCAACAATAGTCTATGCATACAACTTCTAATCAAAGATAAACGGTTAATTTAAATTAAATTTAATGAAAAATTAATTAACTCTTTTGCCAGGAGTAAGAGGAGCAGTTTGACACCTTACATGGCTATGTCTGTCAAAAATGGTGCAGCAGAATGCAAGTGGTTAGCTTGTAGCTTAGCATAAGGGTTCAGAAAAAGCTAACTTGTATTTCCAATTTAGAATCTGCATTAGCAGTTCGTTAGCTGTGGTTTTATGTTTTTGTGAAACATGCTCAACCTCTATCATATCAGATCTCATCACTTTAGCGCTAATAGGCTAATAATTGCTAACCAAGAAAAAACAAGCTAGAATGATCTCTGTTTCACACTGTGTGGCAGCAATCGCCAGTTTTGACTTTAACGTGGATAAATATATTTTGTGAGAAATGGCTTTAAGTAGGAAATGTGAGCAAGGCATCACCTGGAATTCTTAACACATTTAAATTAAGTAGCTAAACAACAGATATTTTACACAACTTAGAGTTTACCTGTTCCAGGGTCGGAGACGAGGTTGAGAATGTGCCCCGGTTTGGAGTCGATGTTGAAGCAGACGTACGTGTCGCTTCTGCGCAGGTGAACGATGAAGTGAGGGTCGTTATCCACAAAGTTCGTACCTATGGTGATCCGGCCAGGCACGGCCTGCTCCTCTGGACCCTTGGCGGCCTCACTTGGGGTCGCTGCGGTTGTCATCTGGACCCAAGGTGGAGGCTGGTAGACAACACGGACTGGAGCCAGATTAGAAGAAGCTGAGCCACCTCCTCCAGGTCCTCCAGGCCCTCCACCAAATCCTACATCCCCAGGATAAAGTCGGGTATTGTCAGGTTTATCCATCAGACAATGACCTCCATCAACACAAAGAGAGCAATTTCTTGTCAGGCACCTGAGCAGCAGCCATGTTTCGGGTCTTTGGGGAAGTCAGCCAGCAGCCTCTCGGTGCCATCCTCGCTTTCCACCAGCATAGCCGTGAGAGGAGTGACAAACTGATGCTCCTTAGCTAGCGCCATGATCTGTTGCGTGATTTTCCTTTTCTTGACAGCTGTGGGAGCCAGTGCCCTACAGGAGCGACACATCGCAGGTCAGCAAACACAAATACTATCTGATTTAACTTGTTTCTAACCTTTTACACGCATTCATTTCCAATTAATCCCCTCGTCTCTTACCTTTCAGATAGCAGTTGTTTGACGGTCATGTAGCCCCACAGCTGCCGAGCAAACCCTGTGAACGAATGCTGATGCTTGACAAGCTCCTGGTCCAGCTCCAAGGTGTCAGCCTCTGTCTCCAGTGTGATGTCCAGACTGGCCTGCAGCGCAGAAAAGGCCGTGAGTACTACTACAAGTATTTCGGGTAGATGTAAATTCACAGGTGTGCTCGTTCTACTCACAGCAGCCGCCGTGGTGAAGCTGGTCAGGGTGTTGCTGTCGGATGGCACCACCTTTCCAGCCACGACGATCTCTGAGCCGCCAAAGTATTTATCAAAGCTGTTCTGAGTGACGTCTGATACGCTGTCCTCTGGGAACTGGATGGTGATTTGTCTCAGGAGAGGAGACGACACCTGGCTGTAAAATGTCTGCAGGGAAAGAGGAGGAAGGAAGAGGACGCCGATTTCTTTTGTGTTGCAGCAACATCGTAGTAAAGCGAACTTAATCCCTCAAGACAAAGAAAGGTTGTTGTACCCGTAGCTGTTCTGCAGCGTCATGGTTCGCGTAGATTCTCTGAGCCATGCCCCTGTTCTCCATGGCGATACGCTCCAGGAAGTCGTAGTCCACATCGAAGCCAATGCCCAGAGAGAAGAGCGAGTACTCCTCCCTCATCACCCGCTTCACGTTCTTCTGGATGGTGCTTAGCTTAATCTCACCTGGAATGAATCAACCTGTTATCCCTTGGATTTGGTACTTGTTCCCGATGTTGTTGACTTATCTGTGTTGAGTCTTACCCACGGTCGGGTCTCCGTCAGACACCAGAATGATCATGGAGACTGATCGAGCATTGATTAGCCCCTGATTGGACGCTTTCACCAGCATCTGAACTGCTCTCATCAGCGCCTCGTTGATGTTGGTACCTGGGGTCAAAAGTCAGGACAGTGCGGTCACTTCTAAGGTGGAATTTGTTGATCAGGGAACTCATGAAAACTTTAAGACAGCAGAGTTAAATCCCTCTCACCTCCGTTGGGTTTGATGTTTTCTACGTAGTTCTTGGCGTCTTGAATCTGAATGGAGGAACCAGGGACGAGCTCCTCACTCCAGCAGCGCACGTTGTGGTTGAAGTCAATAATGCTGAAGTGATCATCAATGGTTAGGTCACTCAGAATAGCCCTCATGGCCTCCACTGTCTGTTGGAGGAATTACGCTTTGGTTGTTTATGGTTTCAACAGTTCCTAAAAAGTAGTATGGGAGTTAGAGCGAAGAATCCAGCTTACCTGCTTCATCTTGACTCCCCACATGGATCCGCTGACGTCGATGACGAATACGATGTTTTTGGGAAGTGGTGACAGGTTGGTTGGAGCGAAGAACTGGACAAAGTGTCCATCGGAGACCTGGAAAAAAAATCACAAAAGCTTGATTAATGTATGAGTCAGTGGTGCTTTAAATGAGATGCCGTTGTCTCGGTGCATGTGATACCTGTAATTCCCCGGCATTGCTGTCTCTGTTCACATCGTATCTCACGGTGAAAGGGCCGTCTATTCCACTCTCGGTGCAGTTGTCACACTTTTTCTGCTGCTGCAGGTTTGGCTTGAAGGTAATATGAGCCTGTGGAAAGAGACATGAGGTATAAAGTGAGATTCAGAAGTCACCCAGGCTCTGGCTCTCTTCGGTCTTACCTTGTCTTTGGAGGATGTCATTTTGATCAGGTTTGAGAAATGCTCTCCGAGGGTATTTGGCGTTAGAACCATTGAAATTCCCTGCGGTTCATAGATGTACACATCCACCTAGAGAGAATACATGTCAGAGTGTGTTACAAGAACAAATATACTGCATCAAACACACTCTGTCATGATGTTCTTACCTGGAACTGTGGCACAAGCCTCCGGGGCTGCAGGTACACCAAGTGCTCATAGAAGCCCAACTTCCTTTGCATCAGCTCCTGGTAGTGGAGCTCAAACTCAATGTGACTTCCAGGAGGGACGTGGACTTCCGTCTTAAAGGTCTCCATGTCCAGAGAGTTTGCCCTGTAATATAGAATCATCAGAGTCTGTGAGAAGCTCTTGAAGGTTTGCTGAGGTGAGAAATCCCAGAGGTGATCTGGTACCTGACGATCCCTGCCGCCTTGCCTCTTGCTCTGGCCTGAGCGTAAAGGTTCCTTGCGACTGTCTTCTCTTTAACCGAGCCCATAAATGTGATCCCGTTCACATTCCTGCAACAAAGAAGCACCAAAGTTAAAACCCCCTCAATCCAGAACATATGTGGGATTGTTTGTTTTGTTTTTTGTTGGTCTCACATGGTGAAGTTGGTGATGAACGCTCGTTTGGGGATCTGGACGTTGAAGCCAATGCTCTGAGCTTTGGAGCCCGAGTTGACCACAGAGCTCCTGACGGTGGTGTGGGCGAACCGAGACGTGATGCGGCTCTCCACCTTGTAGCTCTTGACGGTGATGTCATCTCCACGGATGGCCTGGGCGGGAAAAACAGGATAAGGGAGGTTTCTCAGGACCAGGACTTTAATTTGTTCAATTTCCCTTTGTGTTGATTTTGGCGCCCCCTGTGGACAAACTTCATTGTAGCCATGTAGCCGTGTGTATCAGGCTTAGATCTACACACTGACAATTCACTGGGACCCCAAATTTAATCAGAGGTTTGATAGTTTTAGTGAAAGTAACGCTTTTTGGTTAGATTCCTTCGTCTTAGCTTGAAGCAGTTCCTTGTGAAGCTGCTTTGAGCTTATTTGTTTTTGACCAAAGCTTTTGCTCCAGGGGAGTTTCCCGTCTAGTTTCTCTGAGCGCTTTTTTTTTTAATTATAGAATTGGCTTGGTCTCATGAGAGTAGCTATAGTTGATATAAATGTCTTGATTCTGTTATTTATAAGTTGTAAGTTCGGCCGTATGGAAACTCACACAGTTTCCAAAACTAACATGGGTTTATCAGGTTGGGGGTTTAAAAACTACACTTTCCTCTCTGTTGTCTCAACTCTGAATCTCATTTATTTCAATAAACACCCAAAAAATTCCAATACTCTGAAGTTAAATTCCAAAACTCAAGACCCAAAATTCCAAAAATTGGTGCTTAAGGATGTAAAGTTGCTCAATTTGAAAAATAGCTTGATATTTTGGGCTATTTTGGCCTGTAAATGGAATACAAATGTATAATAATCTGATGATATGTGGAAAAGAGGAGACTAAATATTGAGGAAATGGGGACGGGACTAGATAAGCTCTGCTTCTCCCGTCTTCCCTTTCGGACATGTAGAATTTGATCAACTATTGACAATGTGTGATGTTGTATAAGTGTGCTGACGTGACCGAAATAAATAAATAAATAAATAAATAAATAAAAGTACAATAAAAAGGTTTTCAGTTTTCCTTCAGTTTTGGCTAGCTTAGCTTAGCTTAGCCAAGCGACTTTAAACACAGGAAAACAGCTAGCACGATTTTGTTTAAAAGTTTTTTTAAAACATCACTCAACCAAATCTACCAGGAAATACAAATTTATTGAGCGTTTGATCCCAATAGAAACTAAATTTGCATAAATATAAATTCCTTTTTTTTTTACAGTTGCATAAAGTAACAGCGACTGTTTCCCAAGTAATGTTCCAGAAAGATACAAAGATTGGACTGGATTAGTGCCGAATAAAGTCAATAACCCGACAGTCACGAGAATCTCTTCAAACAGCTGAATATTGACCGTTAGAGGAGGTTAAAGTCTGTCACTGCGCAGAGGCTCAAACAACACCAGGAGTCATACCTCAAAGTCTTCCTGCTCCTCACTGGTCAATATCGCTCTCTGAAACACACAAACAAACAAATCATCAGCTCAATCTACACCCAGAGCAGATTATAATTTAAAAAAAACTGTTTGATTAACAACGAGGACCAGAGCGGGTTCCTTTAACGTCACTTTTGTGCAATCAGAAGGACCAATCAGTTACTGCAACATCAGAAGCAGTTGAGCCCTTTCTGGAAAAGATTGAAAGATTCAAGAAGAAATCTCACCTTGTGTCTCTCCTGATGATCGTGAACGTGCGTCTGGAAGCAGAAAACAAAATTAGGATTTAAAATCTTTGAGTCAGTTCGAGTAAAAAGGAGGAGAGTTTCTGGAGAAATATCAGACGAAACAGCTCAGTTTTATTTTTATTTATACTGAAGTTACAGCCACAAAAGTGAGTTTGATTGGGCATCAAAGGTCCTGAAGGTCAAAGGTCAGGGCCAGGGACTGGGTTAATTTTGTTTGAGTAAAGAAAAGTCACAAAACCGTTTTTTTATCATGAGAAAGAAGAAGAAGAAGAAGAATCTGACCTGGATCATGAATCAAATCTTGTAAAAAGAATGAATATTTCTAAAAACTGGACTGACAGTCTCTTAAAAACATTTTTATCTGTTTATTTCATTTAAATCAGCAAGAAAATATCACTAAATACTGTACAAAGCAAAGATTTTCAAAATAAAAGTTGTCAAGCCATAATTTGTCCCATCTATCCACATTTGAAGAGTTCAGATCATGTTTCAGCCCTTTTATATAAACCCACAGAGTTCACAGTGTAATTCTTGCTCTAATCCGATAATCTGTGACTGTAAACAATGGTTTAGATTTTAATCTCTCAGTAAAAAGTTTTGTGAAGAGTATTTTTTAAGCTGAACTCACCGCCTCGTCCTCCCATTCCCCGTCGATCACAAACTCAAAGCAGCGGCCCTGATGGAGCAGCAGGAGCCCCAGAAGCAGCAGCACCAGACGCCTCATGTTTCCCCGTCCTGTGGACTCAAACACACACTCCTTCACACACACACATATATATTTAAAAAACACACACACACAACACAGCTGCTGGGACACAGCAGGGACGTTCCTTCTGCTGAGAGCCGAGCTGAGAGCTGAAGGTTAAAATCCACTGAACCGATCGACTCCGGCCCCAGTCAATATTTGTTGTGTTTCATGTGAGCCGGAGAGGAGAAGGAAACTTTGAAACTTGACCTGCAGTGGGCCGGGTAAATAGGACACATCAATCTCATTTAGAGATTAAACACATCAAACACAGACTGTTTGTAGTCTGGGACTCTGAGGTGAAGTCACAACCCGGACAGCCGGATGCACATCCAGCTTTCTCACCCCTCTGATGGTTTTCTCACTATGAAACAACATCTTTTTAAAAGAGCAGAGACGGTTTAAAGACGTGAAAATAACCACAGCTCGCTTCCACAGTGTGACTCCAGCACATGTAACGCTGCAGCGGGCCCACAAGATGGCACTAAAGTAGGCCAAACTGCTGGCATCCACACCTCCTCTGTCACAATAAAAACCTCAAGACATCAGTGCAGCGTAGGCAAAGAAACCAGACATTTAAAAGAAGAATCTCTGCAGCACAAAGACTCAGAACGGATCAGACGATGCTGAGTTTAAGTTTGGCAACGAGGAACGACTTCATAATGAGAGAGAATTCAGAAAGCAGTCTAAAAGCAGTCTATTTCCTGTGTTTAGGTGCGTGATTTACATGCTGAGGCAGCAGGAAATGAGCATTGGAAAAAAAAGGTGCTTTGCTCACATCAGATCAGGCAAAGAAAGTCGATTTCTGCAGCAGGTTTTATGCACAAAAACACTCACACAGCTTTACACAAATAAAAACAAAGAAGAAGAAGAAGAAGAAGAAGAAGTGATGAGCAGCTGGTTACAGTGAAATCTGTTTATTATAGCTGGAGGATTTGACCTCTCACATGAAAAATATCAGACTGTTGACTCCACTTTGATTGAGAACAAACTGGGAACAAACTGGACTCATGTCTTCCACCTAGTGGACACAGCTGGTAGCACACGTCTCCTCTCACAGGTGGTCTTTTATTCACCTGTGGTTGATTTGAGTTATTGGGATGGTAACAGATGTTAATATTTTTTTTTATTGATCAAGATCTGCTTTTTATTTTGTGACAGGTGCTGAAATTTCAGATTTTCTTTGAACTCACCTGAGCGTAACAAAATATAAGGATAACAGCTTTAATAACAAGGGAATAATCCAAATAACATAACAGGAAATGGCTCAAACAACGAGGAAATCCACGAGTATACAACAAAATCAACACAAGAGGATTTTAAAGAGAGATAAAAGGAGCTTTTAGCACTAAAAACATTAAAATAAAAAAATCAAAACAAAAGCTTTAAAGACTGAAGCGATATAAAAACATTGAAACAGATTTAAGAAACCACTAAAGGAAGAGTGAGCCTAAAGTAATTGTCCATTACTGTCTTTTTTTAATTTTTCGTTCACAAAATAAGAATTAATATCAGACTAAATGTTTATATTTCTCATATTTATTCATTCACTGTCAAATTCTGTGAGTATTTTGAAATTCGAGCTCTTGGTTTTCCGTATTTGACGCGTTTGGGAAGCATATTTAAAGAAAACATGACGTGTAGATAAAGTTGAACTGAGTTAAGTGAGGTGTTCAATTGAAGTTCTGTAATTATTGGACAAAAAAACGAATAAAATGGGTCAGTTTTTGTGCATATTTTAAGGTAAAAAAGTAGGAAGACTTGATTAAAATCCATAAGTGAGGGTTAATTCTCCCACAGTCCCTGAATGCAGCAGGAAGCACTCACTCACTCACTCACTCAGAGGGACTGAACCCTCTGCATCTCTCTCCTCCAGTCTGTGGGCGTTTTTCTCTCCCTCCACACCGAGTCCCGCACTCCACACCCGGTCACTCTGATCCGGACTCTCGGAGACGTCGCTCGGAAATACTTCTAATAATATTATTTTATAATAATGTTAAATTTATTATTTTAAATCTGACTGGAGAAGGATTACAAGATGCTGCTTTTTGCTTTACTGGTTTGTTTCATCCCAAACGTCCTGGGGCAACTGGGGGAATCCCAGTTTGGAGATGAAGTTGATTTCGACCTCGCAGACTTTGATTTAGACATCGTAAGAACATTACAAACGACATCTGGTATTATTTTCTTTATTTTGTGATCAAGATTAAATTTCTGATAAGTTTTTCTGCACACAGGCTCCACGCAGGGTCCCGCGGCAGGTGAAAACTATTCTCAGCAAGGTGAGGAGGGATTTTTTTTTTTTTTTTACACTAATATGAAGATATTTCAGAATTTGTCTGTTTTGCTCTTAAATTTAGAAGCTTAAGTATATTTGAACTTTATTTTAAATCAAATTTCCATAATTAAAGTGCCTCATTAAAATAAAGATCGGTGATAATTTTGCACATGTGATAAATCTCGATATTGTCCGTGGATGATGTGACCGTTTAGGAGGAGTTTAAAGCGCGCTCTCCTCCCTTGCCTTAAAGAAACACCTGATTTTAACGGAACTATATGTTTCTAGCAGTGACCTAGAATGCATGACCTACTTGAAGTTATTTACAAGCATATTTTGTCATCTCTAACTTGTGCCGTTTGGGCGTTACGCACCGGAGTTCAGCCAAGCGCGCAGATGTGCCCGAGTATCCAAACTGCACTGCGCTCATGGGAAGACATTCCTCTCGCTGTTCGGTTGTTGTAACTAAAGAGGAATTTTGTTTTCTTGAGTTTATCCAAAATAATTTTGGGAAGACGCGTCACGTCAGTGCCAAATTGGCGTTTCTTGACAAACATCTGCGTGACATGAACGTGGTTCAGCGCTCATGGTGCAAATTTGTTTTGTAGGAGACTAAACCTCACATCCAGGAGCTCTCCATCAAGACCACCATCATCTCCCGTTACGCCTTCACGGCGGTGTACTGCGCCATGCTCAACAGGCACACCGCTGCCTCAGAGGGCGTCTTCCAGTTCCAGGTCCCTCCTGGAGCTTACGTCTCCAACTTCACCATGTAAGACACAGACTGACAGAAACAGCTAAAATCAGCGTCTGTCAGAGTTGAGATTTCGGAATTAACTTACTTTAGAGTCTTCTGGAAACCTCTCCCACTCTTTTGGTACGAGATCTACCAGCTCTGATAAAAGAAATATATCGTTGAAACGTTTTATAACAACATTTGCAAGGACATAATATCAAAACGTAGGATTGTATTTGTTTAGGGAAGCTCTAGCAAACTTAATAAAAACAGGAACATCTCAAACCATACAAAATCCAACCTTTACAGTTAAACAGGTGTAAACAGGTGTTTTCCTGTAGATATTTAGTCACCTGAGGGGTCTTTAAACTTTACCCTGATGTAAACTCGTCAAATAGAGCGCGTTAAACAGCGGATCGTGGCCTTTGGTGGGTTGTTACCCTTTCAAATTACCTCATGTGGTACAAATTAGTCAAATTAACACAACAGAGCTATTTAAAATGACACTTTGGAACCTTTGTCAGTGCGCATTGCTAGTGCTTTATTACAATAACTTCATTGAAGGAAGCTAAATCATGTTAAAAATCATTTTTTGTGAAGTTTCAGTTCGTGAATTCGGTATTTTTTTCACGTTGAGATGACTTGCATCACTTAGTATTATGATAAATGCTCAATTTGGATGCTGTTTGTTAGTTTCGTTTGGGACTATTTGATGCCTTTGAGTTTACTGGACTGTTAACGGCGGAGTGATATCGTTCCCGCAGCGCTCGGCTAAATGTATGTCCCTTTTTATTCCCTTAACCCTCCTTCCAACGGTGTATTGAGTTAAATTTATTAAGTTGAAAGTAAAATAAAAGATAATATGATGTTAAATTAATAATTAGAGTAACACTAAAGTTACAGGGTTGTGCTGTCCAGCCATTCGTCTGTAGCTAGCAGCAGCTAGCTAAACAGGCTAAGAGGTCTAATTAGCGTTAATGTTAGCTCAGAGTTTACCTTAAAATACCATTTAAGCGCTAAACCCCCTCATAATAACATCATCCATCAGTCTTTCGTACAGGCTGTCCCCAGAAACTGCTAAATCTAAGCAGATTTATGCTGCATTGTTGGCCGAGAAAGGATTTATGATGTTTCTGTTGTTAAGGAGACGTTAGCAAAGAGCAAAAAGGAGGGAAACTTTTACACCGACCCATAAAAGGCCCGTATAAAGGTAACGACTGTGGTTTGAATTTAGTCCTTTTGTTCAAGAAAACCGGACTGAAATGTGACAATAGGTGGTCCTGATTATGAGCTCTTAATCCTCGACCTCTGGCCCCTGTGAACCAGGATCATCGGAGGGCGGGTGTACCAGAGCGAGGTCAGGCCGAAGGAGAAGAGGGTCAAACCGGAGAGCGGAAGAGGACGGAACAAAGAGGCAGGTGATGCAAGGTGAGAGGAACCCCAGTGTGTGTGTGTGTGTGTGTGTGTCCTCTAATTACACAGCAGCTCCTCTAACCCCTTATGTTCCTATTTTGCAAACAGAGGCCAATAGTAACCAGACTAAAAGCTCTTAGAGGCGGACACAGGCTCTGTGTGTCTGTAAAATAACATCATTTCTCCAAAGATTTGTTCACATAAACATCTGTGACACATGGAAGAAGTGACATCACGTTTCCATAAGTGACATTTTCATTGAAGGAGACTCGATTATTCAGTGAGTGGACTGTAAAGGGCAGAGGACACGAGGATGGAAGGAGTGAGATGAGAAGAAGGACGCTCTGTCATATGAATTATGTCACCAGTTGGATGGTTTAACAAACACTCCTCCAGTGGTTTCTTCCTTCTCTCCTGCTACTCTCATGATTTAACTTTCAGATTTCAGCCAAAAGGTGGAGTCAAAAAAAACAGCATCATGACAAAAACACAAACACACACACACAGAATCATTAAAAGCTCCCGTGAGGAACTGATCCACCCTCCTCTCTTCCTCTCCAGCCCAGAACCAGAAGTGGAGGTCTTCAAGATGGCGGCGAACATCCCAGGTCGCAACCGTGCCATCTTCCTCCTCACCTACGAGGAGCTCCTGCAGCGCCGCCTGGGACGCTACGAGCACGTGACGAGTCTGAGGCCGCTGCAGCTTGTCAGCCGTCTCAGCGTGGACGTCACCATCGTCGATCACTCGCCGATCACAGACCTCAAGGTGCTGCCGCTACGTAACGGCAGGAGCAACACCGCGGCCAACTCGAATGCACCAAAGACACCAGGTTTACGTTTACACATCTATCTTATTACAGCTTTTATACGATCCTGTAACTTTGCCTTCATACACTTTGCTGACAAACAGTCGTCTTCTTCTTTTATATTTTTTATGGATGTGATTTTCTCTCTTTGACCTGCATGATGCTATGACAAATACATCTGCTTCACAGAGATATTTTTGACCTTGAAAGCATGTTTCTAATGGTTTTATGGTCTCAATATTTATAGTTTGGACAGAGTTACTCTAATATCTTACTTTTTTCAGTAAACGCCACTTTGTAGACTTGAATTTAGCACGTTAGCTTGTGCATTAGCTTATTTTATTTATTTAAGAGAGTGGTTGAACTCAACTGCACTTAACATATTCATAAGCTAAGAAAACAAAATTATGTTTATTTTCAATGAAATATGTAAAGTTCAGTTAAATGAACATTACAGCATTTTTTTGCGAGCAATGTTTGTAAAGTTAAGCCAATAAATTTAAGTTTTTAAAGACTTTCGTTAACTTTGTTGTGGGTTAGCGACGTGCTCAGACTAGCATGGCGTCTGCGCTCGCTCCTACATGTCGAGATAGCGGAGCCTAGAATTGAGAGAAACGGAAACATCACGTTGTTTGAAGTGCGACAATAAACTGCAATAAGATGCATTAATTTTTTTTTTTTTAAGCGCAACATTTTTTCTGTAATTAACTCATCGTAAGTCATGGGTTAAAGTCCCAGTTCAGCTTTTATCCTGTTTTTTTTTCATGCTGCTGCAGCAAATGTTCCAAAGACATCAAGCTTTACCAAAAAAGAATGAAAGTTTGGGTTTGAGATCATAAACTTGTGGGGAAAGTGTTTATTTGAAAAGAACAATCAGTGAGAGAACAATCTCTCTGCAGTCAGTGGAGTCGCCCCCTGCTGGTCAGAATTAAAACTGCAGGTTTACGATAAAGAGAGTCTTTTTCTGGTCGAAAAAGGTGAACGTTTTTATTCTCCTGGTGCTCGAACGTCAAACTTTAAGCCTCACAGTGTTCCAGCCGTGGGCGTGAGAGTGGATACGTCGCTGTCTTTGAGCCAAATCCTCAGAGATCGCTTAAAGAGCCGGTGTACCGCCCCTTTAAATCCACTCTCAGGTCACGGTCACTTCTTCAGCTGTTTGTTGTCGATCCAGTTAAAACACAAACACACTTCCTGTCTTTGTCTTCCAGCCAAGCCCGAGCCTCCCATTACCACCGTGATCAAAAAAGAAAACAACATCTGCAAGATCACCTTCAGCCCCAACATCGTCCAGCAGGCCAAGATCACCACCAACGGCCTCCTGGGAGACTTCGTGATCCACTTTGACGTGCAGAGAGACATGGGGATCGGAGACATCCAGGTGATGAAGAAAGCAGATGGTTACAGAGCATAAAAATAGTTGTCATATTTTGTAATCATGCACAGAAATTGAACTACACACACACACACACACACACACACACACTCATCCACCCACCTGCTAGTCATTCATTTCTCTGGCTTCCTGCCACGACAGCCGCTGCTCTGCCAAACTCTGCTCCGCCTTAAGAATCGTGAAATGTTTTGAAATTCACTTCATCTGATCTCACGTGTGTGAACTCTCTGTCCTTCCCAGGTTTTAAACGGACATTTCGTGCACTACTTTGCTCCCAAAGACCTGCCTGTGGTCCCGAAGAACGTGGTGTTTGTGATCGATACCAGCGCCTCCATGCTGGGGACGAAAATCAGACAGGTCGGTATCATGAGTTTATCATCATCTTCACGTCAGACGTCTTTCTCTGCTGTTAAAACTATTCACATAAAGGTTTGATGGATGCAGCTTAAAGCTCCTTAAAGGGCCGGATACACCGGATTTGAACCTGTCCTTACTTTTCCCATGCGTCAGAGGAAATCTGATGAATTTCCTCGCCTCTTCTTGCAAAACAATTCACCTCAGACTTTCAGATGGTTTTATCGGATCAGAAACCTGACGCTCCACCTCCTCACTCCCACTCGGGGACATCAGCATCAGCTCTTTATTCCCTCCATCTGTAACAGCACGGTAATCCCCGCACTCGGAGCCGAGCTCTGCAGCTGCCGTGACAGAAAGCTCAGAAACAGAGACGCTGAAAAACAGATCTGCAGCGAGGAATGAAAAGTACAGACATGGAGCACAAGGCCGAGCTGTGAGGGAGGAAGGTCAGAGTCGATGGGGTAATGGAACTTTCTAGACAACAGCACCCTCGAGCCGTCGATCCGTCCTCCCGCCCATCACGGCCCCCAGCAGACCGCGGGGAACAGAACAACGAGTGTGTTTGGATGCGGCTCCACAATAGAGGGCTTCAGCGTAGGTCAGTGTGTGGTTCTGACCCGGCTGTATGTGGCACGTATAGAGACCTCTGTGAATCCCCGGAGCCAGAGGATGATTATACATCACACCCACGCTCAGAGCTGCAGAGAGAAACACAGACAAGAGGAAGAAGTTTCTGAGTCTGAAACACTCGTTTTCTGAGTTGGAAGTTTTATTGGAGCAGGAAACAGTTTTATTGGAAATTACACCAGATGTTTTAGGAGGAAACGTAAAAGCATTGTTGTGTTTCGGTCGACCTAAAACACAACTTTTTAAAACTTTTTCTGATACGCTGCAGCCTCCGTTTTCAGAGTTTTCAGTAGAAACGCTGACGTCACGTTCCACTTGGCACGTTCCACTTGGCACGTTCCACTTGGCACGTTCCACTTGGCACGTTCCACTTTCATTGGGACAGGACAACAACAACAATGGCTCAATGGCGGACTTAGCGTGTTGTGCTTGTGCTGCTGAGCATCTGTTGCTCCACTCCTGCACTCACATAAGATTACTCAACGTATCCACCTGTTTCTTCAGCAGCCTGTGGGTGTTGACTCCCAGCGACAGTCATCGACTTGCAGTTGCTTTGCAACAATATGGCCGACCACCACCGGCAAGCTAGCTCAAAACGACTCGCGTGAAATCACTGATGCTCGACCGGGCTCAGTGTAAACTTTCTGTCGCTTTCTTGCTGTTAAAAGACGGTTATTAGAGCGAGTATGACGGCTAGGCTAACATCGTCAGCTTTGTGGTCTCCATGGCGACGTAAACAAAACGATGAACCATGGGTAGTCAGGAAAAGACTCTACAGTTATATCGCCACCTACAGGCCTGGCATGCAAACTACAGCATCAGTCCATCAGCGTTTCTGCGTGAACAGATTTTTTATCTGAAACGCCGTCATATAAACGGGGCTTTAATGCACTAACGTGCTGTTTGCTGTTGTTGAATGTTGAATGATATTGCTGGTATTGATTTTTAGTTGTGGCTGCATTATTTAGATGGACTACTAAAGATAAACAGAGTGGGAGGAGGGGCTTGATGTCAGAGCACCTGCAGCCAAACAAACCTGAAGCACTCACTGAGGTTTCTCCTTCCTGTTTATATTCTTGCTCGTGTTGTACGTCTTTTTGGACTAAAGCGTCCGCTAAATGAAACTGTAGAATCGTTTGATATCAATACTACTTTGATTGAAATCTTTCCTCACCTCGTCCGGCTCCAGGACAGAGAAACCGTTGAAAACACTTTGAAATCAGTGACTGAAGCGTGACCCAGCTCAAACTCAAAGACAAACTTTCCCATCATGCTCTGAGTCATATTTGTTCACACGGAGTCGAGATTTGTTTTATAAACTCCTGACATGGCCTCACAGGCTGTGGGATTCCTGGGTGGACGAGAACACAGCAGCTGGCCGTCAGGCGGGGCTGTTGATTAACGGCAGCCGTTATGTGTTTGGCACCAACTTCTTCAGGACAATAAGACGTTGAAACCAAAGCGTCCGTGACTGAGAGTGTTTCTAAAGATCTGTTTTCATTTTTCTTCCAGACTAAAGAAGCTCTGTTCACCATCCTGAGGGATCTGCGACCCACCGACCGCTTTAACTTCATCAGCTTCTCCAACAAAATCAAAGTCTGGAAGCCGAATCAGCTCGTACCAGTGACCCCGATTAACGTCAGAGACGCCAAGAAGTTTATCTTCACCTTGGCGACCACTGGAGGTGAGACGTGACAGCCTGCAGGTGTGATCGCGTCTGCTCCAGCTGAAAAACAAACCTTAACTGCGTCTCCTTCTCTGCAGGCACAAACATCGACGGTGCGATCCAGACGGGCTCCGCGCTGCTGCGTGAGCACCTCTCCGGCCCCGACGCCAGCCCGAACAGCGTCTCCCTCGTCATTTTCCTCACGGACGGACGCCCCACAGTCGGGGAAAAGCAGTCCAACGCCATCTTGGGAAACACTCGCTCAGCCGTGCAGGAGAAATTTTGCGTCTTCACCATCGGGCTCGGGAACGACGTGGATTACCGACTCCTGGAGCGAATGAGTCTGGAGAACTGTGGGATGATGAGACGGATCAACGAGGACGCCGACGCCAGCGCCATGCTCAAAGGGTAAGGTTGTCAAACTCGCCCCTCCATGTGAGTGTGATCCACCTTTTTATTAATCAATGAAGTCCTCCTAATCCCTCCCTCTGCCCTCCGACTCGTCTCTCATCGAGCTACGAGGGAACGAGGAGCTAAAATGTGACGGTGCTGACAACAGACCTCTTTAATCAACTTCAAGCTGTGACAGCCACAGACTCACACAGCCTCCCTCTTTCTCCTCCACACCGCTCTCCTGTCCTCCTCCTCTCTCTCTCTTCCGCACTCGGACACACTCGGTGTTTGTTCAGCGGGGCAGGAATGTGTGTGTGTTGTGAAACCTGCATCGGGGTATGTACCTGGGGTTAAAAGACAGACTGCTCAGATAATAGCCCGCGTCCTGCTTGAACAAACACGCCGGTAAAGAGGTGAGGAGGTTTACCACGGCGTGACAGCGAGGACAGGACGCAGGAATCACACACACACATTCACACTCTTTTCTCTGCACACACTCTTTTATGAATGTGTGCAGAAACTCTGGAGCGGGTCGCAGCAGCTCTCAGAGGTCAGACGAGCCGGAAGGAGGTTCGTTTGAGTAAACATGAGACAACAACCACCTTAAAGACGACTTTAACTGATGTGAACTTGAGCAGCGGAGCTGGACGTGGGACAGTTTGGTGGCAGAAAGCGAAAAAATAGGAAAGAAGACGATTTTAGTAAGAAGGCTGTTCTCAGAGGGGGGACAGTTTAATCCCAGGAGACCAATGAAACATCGAGTCTTAAACCAGTACTAAGAACATTACAAACACAGAGAGTTACTGATGGTTCCTCTACAAACTCAGAGCTCTCAGGAACAACAGCAGAGGAGACAAGACGCTAAAGACGGACATTAAAATGTTTGTTATTATTATTATTATTATTATTATTATTATTATTATTATTATTATTATTATTATTATTATTATCCATGAAAGGGAAAAACAAGCTAAACAGCCATCTGTTCATTTAGGGAGAGAAGAGGAGAGACTAAGATATAAAACTTTAGAGTTCACAGAAAAAAAAGAAATCTGAGGGGAAAAGACGTCGTAATTCCAAGAAAAGTCTAAATTTTTATTTCTTGCATCATTTCGATAAAAAAAAGTTGGAATTCTGAGAAAAAGAAAAACATTTTTATATCCAACAAAGAATTCAAAAACTGGATCGTTGATATTTTGAGAAATTAAGTAAAATTTTGATATTCATCTTTATAATTAAGGAAAAACTGTTCGTAAATAAAAATTTACCCCCCTACCCAAAAAAAGGAGACAAAAAAATAATCGACTAAGAAACATTTAAATTCTGTGAAAAAGGAAGGAGTTCAAGAAATTCAACGGAAACAAAGTTGGAGTCATGAGATTAAAAAAAAAAAGTGACATTAAACAAAATTTTACAGCAAAGTCAGAATTTTTTGTTTTAGTTCTGAGACAAAATGTCAAAATATGAGATTAAATTCAGAATTATCCTCAAAAATGAGTCAGATTCCAAAATTAGAAGTTAGAATCAGTTGAGGAAAAAAAATAACATTTTGTAATTCAAGTCAGAATTTATTTAAAAATAAATTTGAATTGAGGGAAAAAGATTTTTAAAAAAGTAGATGGATCAAATTGTGACATTTAACTCCAGATTTTTCCCAAAAAGTCAGAATCACAAGAAAAAAAAAGTGGAAGTCACATTTTTGACACTCAGATCAGATTCTAAGACAGAAAAGAGTCAAAATTTTATCTCAAAACTCAAAGTTCTCAGAAGAACAAAAGTCAGAGAGCTGAGAAAAGAAAAAAAAACAGCTAAAAAAAAGAGAAGATTGAACGGGATCTTGTGGTGGTCTGATGTGGACCTGGTTTAGGCTGAGTTGCACTTAGACCCTTCTAATGGGTCCAGTTTAAGCCTCAGCTCGGGGGGAGTTGGTAAACCATATGAACTGAGTTTAACTGGTTTTACTGGAACCAGTTAAACCAGTTAAACCAATCATGGACGTCTTCGTCTTCTGTTCCAGGTTCTACGATGAGATCGGCACTCCTCTGCTCTCCGACATCAGGATCAACTACACCGAAGACTCGGTCCAGTACGTCACCCAGAATCTGTTCACCAACTACTTCAACGGCTCGGAGATCGTCATCGCCGGCAAGTTGAAGAACCAAAGCGCAGAATCTCTTCACGTCCAGGTCACGGCCAGCAACAACGACAAGAGCATCGTCCTGGAGACGGACGTACCGCTGCGACACCGACAGATGGAGACAGAGAAACACGTGAGAGCAGCCACGGCGGCCATGGCAGAGGGAGCCAAGGTTCTAGGATCCATCGCCGGGGACTTTGTGGAGCGGGTTTGGGGTTTCCTGAGCGTCAAAGAGGAGCTGAAGTCAAAGCTGAAAAGCCAAACCAGTAAAGAGAGAGAGGAGCACATCCAGCAGGCCACCAACCTCTCTCTGACCTACCACTTCCTCAGCCCGCTCACCAACCTGGTGGTGGAGAAGCCCGAAGTTCTGCCTGATAACACGATGGCGGCGCCACCGACCGTCAGCCCGGCAGGTGGTGAGGCCGACAACGACCTGCCGGGTGGTACAGAGGACGGGAACCCGCAGGGAGCCGGGGGGGGACCAGGGAGCCAGACTTCATCTGTGAGCAGCAACAGAGGTGAGGACGTTTCTCTCAACACGGTCTACGTGTGTTTTCACCTCCTTCAACCTTTTTTTTCGACGTTAGCAGAGTTTTGTCAGATGTTAAATCTTCTTGTAGTAGTATCTAGGGGGGTCAACTATTGGTGCCTTTCCACCAAGTGGTCTGGTTTGATCCAGTTCGGTTTGGTCCAGTAAACCCTGATCCTGCTCACGTTTCAACGGCTGCAAAGTGGCACCTTTGGGCTCTTCACAAAGGAACAAGTTGGCAGTTTGACGACTTCAGGATGACTTCATATGATGACTAAATGTGCCCGATCATTCAGCCAGTGGGAGGAACGTGTGCCACGTGTGTCACGTGTGTGTGTTGCATTGAAACCTAAGAGAACAGAAGACCTGCTGAGTTTTTGGATCAAATGGACCAAAGTGGACCAGTACTTATAAAGCCCCTTTCTAGTCTTTCTGACCACTCAAAGCTCTTTACACTGCTGGTCTGGTTCACCCATCCACACCACAATCCAGTCATACTCATTCACACACCACTGAACAACAGTGGGAGCAATTTGGGGTTCAGTGTCTTGCCCAAGGACACTTCTAAATGGGACTCCAGGAGCTGGGAATCAAACCCTTGACCTTCTGATTGAGAGACGACAACTCTACCACTGATCCACAGTCGTCAAAAAAACAGGTTTTTTGTCAGAAGTCCTTCTGCACTCCTTTTCAAAGCGAGCACCTGATCTGTTTCCTCCTCTTATTTTCACACCGTGCTTTTATTTTGAAGTCGTGTCCAGGACGTTTATTCAGTTGACAAAGGTAACTGGTATTGCGTTTTATTTGACATAAGGCTGAACTGTCATCACAAAAACAGCTGTCGAACATCTAAATAAAAGTAAATATATTTTGATATTGTGCGATCTTCTTCCCTTGCATCCATCTCTGCTCAGCTCACGTCTGAGTGAAGCGTTCATTTTTAACAAGATCCTTTCCCGACAGACTCTCTCTTCACCAACGAGCTTCAGCGTTCGAAGCTCCGACGCTGACGGTCCGATAGATACGCCTCATACCTCAACAGGAGGACGCCAAAACATCTGGATGAATAATTTGGTTCCTTTCTTAAGTTTTTCCAGTGAAATGCAAACATTGGTGCACCATGACTTCCTGAAGTGAACCAGGCTTTTCTCTTCGGTTGGATTTATGATGCGCTAGCTTTAGCCGACTCTTCTTTTGACCCCTTTTCGAAGTCGCTGAGTCGTGCAACACTGAAATTTGACCAACATCCAGCTCTCGGTCTTTCTTCTTCTTTGGTAATTTGACAGCAGTTAGCATCAGCTGTTGGATGGTAAACGGCATCAATCCTCTAACTGAAACGTCTAAAAATCCAAGATGTTTTTGTGCCGTTTCTGATCTTTCACCTTACTCTCTCCTTTCAGGTAACGTTCAGAGGAGACCAGCCAAGAAATCCATCACCATCTCCAAAACATCAGGTGACTTCCTCCCTCGTCTAATCAGCCCCTCATTTCCTCCTCCTTCTTTCATCTCACGACATCTAAACTCTGCGTGTTGTTAGCGTGTACGCTGCGGTTGGAGCCTCATACGGAGACCAAAAGGAAAGCAGACGGGGGATGTACAGTAGACTCTCTCTGAGTTTCTCCGAGCCGCTCTGTGGGCGGCCTGTAATTTGGAGGTTTGTCAGACAGCGTGACGGTTTGAGGGATTCCTCTGAACACGACCTGAAGAGAGCAGAGAACACACAGGGTCTAATTGAAATACCAACACAGGCTCTACGTGGCACTTTAAACATGCAAGTGCGTGTTCAAAAACACACACACACACTCACACACACACATGCAGTGAAGGATGAAGGTGGATGTTTGTGTTACAGTGAGGAGAGGGAGCCATCAGAGGCCGTTAGCGAGGGTTAATGACCCCGTCATTACTGGTGCTCTATCATCTCCACTCAGCCCGTCTCTGCTGGTTCTCACAAGACCGGGGACACCCCGGCTCAGACCAGGATCCAGTCCTGGTCCTTTTCAAAGCTTCAGGCTGATGTTTTATTATCTCACTCCTAACCTTTGATCGTCCTCAGCTGACGGCGACCCTCACTTCGTGGTGGAGTTTCCGCTCAGTAAGCTGACGGTTTGCTTCAACATCAACGGGGAGCCGGGCCACGTCCTGCGCCTCGTCTCCGACCACAAACACTCCGGTACGCCTCAAACAAACGTCCCCTGAACTCTTCATCATCATCATCTACCTCATGGATGATTTTTGTTTTATGTTTTACGTCACCAGGTGTGACGGTGAACGGCAAACTGATCGGCGCCCCAGCTCCGCCGGGCAGCCACAAGCATCAGCGCACGTACTTCAGCACGATAACCATCGTGGCGGATCGGCCCAGACGCGCCTACATCGAGGTGACGCCCAAGAAAGTCATCCTGGACGGGAAGGACAGGATGGTGCTGCCGTGTCACTCCACGGCGTCGGTGGAGAGCGGCGCGCTGTCGGTGTCCATCGTGGGAAAGAGTAACGTGACGGTGACGGTGGGCGGGAACATCAGCTTTGTGATTCTGCTGCATCAGTACAAGAATCCAGCCGCCTACCAGAGAGACCACCTGGGGTTCTACATCGGACAGAGCAAGGGGCTGTCGCACAGCTGCCACGGCCTGCTGGGTAAGAGTCACCGAGGAAAAGAGCCGTCTGTTTTTAAAACTCGTCTTAAAACCCGTTTTTATTCACCCAGTGTGAGACGCGGCTCCTGTTTTTACTGTTTCTATAAGATGTTTTTAGTTTTTAGGAACTGTTTCATTGTTTTTAATTGTTTTAAAAACAATGAAACATTAATTTAAGCGCTATTGTTTTGTTTTGTTTATTTATTTTTAATGCCTTTTTGTGCAGCACTTTGTTTCAGCTGTGGTTGTTTTTAAAGTAAAACTATAAATAAGCTGAGTTGAGTTTTGGACCTTTACAAGCCGAGTCCTGCTCACCCTGTCAGGAATCTGGTTTGCATAAACGCTCGGGATGCAAATTCAAATCAGTCTCTGTGATGATCTGCACCAGATCCATTTTCCGCCCTAACATTATATTTTTACATGAATATATTGAATGAAACTGACTAAAACAAAGCATATAGAGACGTTAAACTGTCAAACAAGCTGAGTGTCAGTCTCAAGTGGACCTGAAGTCCCACAGAGCGAGACTGAAACTACAGAATGTCAAACTGCCTAAACAAGAGTCTGACAGACATCATTCAGACTTATAGTGTCAAGTTTTCCAGATGCTTCCTCACTTAAAGGCGGGAAAGCTTTTAGTGACTCACATGACTGTAAAAGACTCATGCAGCGCTGCGTCTCCGTATGTGATTCACCAAAGAGTAAAAAAAACGCTCTCTAAGAAACAAAGAGCAGGATGTTAGCGATCGTTCACCGCTCTTTGATTTGATTTTGCACCTTAATTTCTTTTCCCTCCTGTCACAGGTGAGTCAGGCCTGAGTCGCTCTTCTTTCCTCCCTCTTCTGTTTCTGTTTTTGTCACAACATCAACTCTGAGTTTACGCTGCTCTCTTCTGGTACGAAGCTGCTTTCGATAAACCGTCGTTCACATCCCCCTCCTTCGTTGGAGTAGTGACGGAGAAAAATCTGTTCAAAGTGTCTTATTTATCTGATTAATAGTTCTGAATGAACAGTCGGGTTAAGTCAGTAAACGTCTGGTAAAAAAGTTCTCGCCGTCCGTGTTCATAGGAGCAACTTTTATGTTTGCATCCTTCAAAATAAAAGCTCGCAGAAACCTCGTGTGGCCTCCTGCTGAGCGTCGGAGAACCTGGACAGCGATTGGCCGGTTTTTCATTCATGGAAAACATTTGGTCCTGGAAACCGTGTCGTCATCCTGAAAAATAAAGTTTTGCTCACGCATGTTCGTCGTCACCTGATCTTCTGGAACAACGAAGGCTCACGTGACGCTACCAGCCAATCAAATTAGCATTTCCTCTAAAGACAAACTAGCGACTGTGGCCCCTGAGTGGGATGTTTGTGTCTCTCTGTAGCGGCTCTCAGGTAAAACTCAACTAAACTTCCATCACCGCCTCGGTTACTGAATATAAAATGACACTTTTTTAATCTGTACAGGTCCTACCCAGAAAATTAGAATATCCTGAAAAGGTTGTTGTGTTTCTGCAATTCGACTTAAAATGTGAATTTAACATATTATATAAACAAATAATATTCAAATCAACAAATTTCACGTTTTTATTTCTTTGGATTTTGCTGATCAGGTTTTGCAGCTTAAAAAAATCTCAAATTCAAAAACTCAGAAAATTAGAATATTACATAAAGTCAATGTAAAAAAGGATTTTAAATACAAAATGTGAGGCCTCCAAAACTAAACTCTTGTACCTGTATTTAGTACTTGGTTGGGCTCCTTTTGCCCGACTAGCTGCCTTTATCCGGCGTGTCATGGATGCTACCAGTTTGTGGCGTATCTCAGGGGTTATGGAAGACCAGCGAGCTTCAATGGCGGCCTTTAGCTCTTCTTTATTGTTTGGTCTCTTCCCGTACAGTTTTCTCTTGACGATGCCCCTCAGATTTTCAGTGGGGTTCAGGTGTGTTTTTCCCACCTTGTGGAGAGACTCAATGATAGTTTTTTGCACAACTGTCAGATCAGCAGTCTTCCTCATGTCTGAACTCTTCTGAGCCGACCCAAGACAGACTTTTTAAAGGCTCAGGACCCTTTTGCAGGTGTTCAGGATTACTTGCCTGATTAGAATTTGACTCTTTGAACCAACAAAACTGAAGTTTTTCACAGTATTCTAATTTTCTGAGCTTGTGGGTTTGTGGTTTTAATAAGCTGAAAATCTTAATCAGCAAAGTTACAACAAGGAACTGCTTGAGATGTGTCAATTTGTGTGTAATGCCTCAATAAAATTTGTTGGTTTTATCTTTTATGTTAAATTGCCAAAATAAAACAACTTTTACTTGATATTCTAATTTATGGGGTAGTTCCTGTACTTGTTGGAAAATTGAGCTAAAACGTCGTTTCCATCCTTAAATCCACCTGATCATTATACATCACTCCTCCTGTTGAAAACTGGTTCGTTTCTCTTCACTGGAAACACTAAAATAGCTCCAACCTTCATTTTTATTTGTAGGTCAGTTCCTGTACCAGGAAGTCGGCCTCGCAGAGCTTCCTGCAGACGGGGACACGAAACCCTCGACCGTCCTGAAGGTGAAGGACCGCTCGGTCCCCGTGGTCCGGAAGAGCCGCAGGATCTACAGCGGGACTCAGAGCGTGGACTGCTGGTTCGCTCGCAACAACGCCGCCAAGCTGATAGACGGGGCGTACGAGGATTACGTGACGTCACACATGTTCGACACGGGGGAGCGCGCACACGGGACGAACAGAGTGTGATTCTGTGGCGCCGTTTATCTGGATTAACACGTATCTCCCGCACATCTCATCCATCCTCCTCCAGAAACACTCCGCTCTGAATATATTTTTGTACCGTTTCTAATAGAAGTTTAATGTTTTTATAATATTGTGTGAAGTTTTTCTGCTGTTGTAAATAAAACGTGTAAAAACACTTTTTGTTTTTCCTTCAAGTTGAAGATCACACCTGGCCGACCCCTCGTCCCCACGCAGACCCGACACACACGACACAAAAACACACACACCGCTCTGTAGTCCTCCCTGTCATCAGCCGCAGGTCACAGGGCTGCTGGCCCCGCCCACACAGGTGTGCTGCAGCCAGGTACCGCTCAGGCTGTCTGTCATCACGCCGTCCGACGCAGGAATTCAACACCAACGCGCTCAAATCAGGTGTCAATCATCTTTATTTAAAGATACATTCATTAAGAAGCACCAAGGCCGTTTTTACAGCCCGTTAGCGACACTTCAGAACGAGACGTTTACGCCGTTTCATAACAAAAATACACCAGATATATACGTCAGATACAAAATGAAGCATTACAGATGAAATATGGTGACCTGTAAACCTTTAAAAACATCATAACTTCAACATCGATGCGTTTTGACGATTAATACATTTTTGCTTAAAACCTGCAAAATTCTTCCGTTTCCAAAAACTTTCAGATCCAACATTTTTTTACCACAGACTGGACCACAAAATATAAAACAAAATATGAATAAATATCATAAAATGTGCTGTATTAAACCCTACAGCCCCACTAAGAGCATACAATGAAGTATCTCAGCCACTTTAAAGGGTTAAAAAAAAAAAAAAGATTTAAGCGTTTAAAGCTCCTGTGAGGAACTTGGTATCGTTAGTGCCCCCGTGGACAAACTGTAACTCTCATACATCTTACCCTCAGATGTTTCACTCAACATGAGCACCTGCTGTTAAATAAAGGATGGAGGATCTGACGCCTACCCCCTCACACTGGTTAAAGGCATTAGAGCTAGAAAACAGTAATCGCCAATCTTTACGATAAAGCTTGAATCTATTTTGTGGGTCATTCAGAGGCATCTCTTTGGGTTTCAGCCTGTTTTATAACCAGTTCAAAAATCTTTACAGGAGCTTTAAGACAATAATAAAACAATTTTTGATTGGTTTGAGTAAAAAGCTAAATTAAATGCATTTTAAAGCTCCTGTAAGAAGTTTTTGTCTGGCTCATTTTTAAAGTTAACGGTCATTCTTCAAAATACTGTTGTTGCATTAGCGCTAAAGGTTCATAATACTTTGATATTTGTCTGTTAAGAGCGAGTCTATGGTTAGCTTAGCTTAGCTTAGCTTAGCAAAGGACCTGAGACACAGCTAGCCTAGCTCATTACACAGTAGAAATGTGTGCATTTCTTGCCCAAAAATGCCCAAAACTCAGTCAAACACATCAGTTCATCTGGATTTGAAGTGTTTGAAAAAACAAGAAGTTGGTCCCAAATCTAAACTTTATTTAAAAAGAAAAAAAAAATGATTTGGAAGTTTTCCACCTGAAATTGGAGAACCAAACTAGGTAGCTTTAAAGATGCTAACAAGTCGAATTTTATCCATCTGTTTTTGGTCATTATGCTAAGCTAAGTTTAGCCTCGAGACATAAGAGTGGAAAAAAGTGGAACTATTCCTTTAGATTTCTGACACTCTGAAAACAATTACGTAACGTTTCCTTTGGAATATCGTGTTTTGTTGACGTTTTGTGACTTAATTTGTGTAAAATCACAACTGTTGGTCTTCAAATTGAAATAATTTCTTCAGAAGTTGAAACTTCTTCCAAAATATTCCAACAAAGTTCTAAAAAAAATCTCAGTCCTTCCTCCCACAGTGGCTCAAACACTCCATCATACACAACAAACAATGAGACACAGTGAGACCTGGTCCTTTAAACCACAACATGACATCACTTCCTTTAAAAACAGGAACTAAAAACACACGTAACGAAGCCGCAGCAGCCTGTAAACACGGCGAGCTCACAGGAGCGACTTTGATTAAAAACTACAGACGAGGATCTGAAGAGATGACGTCTCGTCTCCCAGTGGAGGAAAACTGCCTCCATTTCCCAGAATGCACTTTGATTGGCATGCATACATGTAGTGCGGCTCTCCTTCGGTGCAGGAAGGCAGCTGAGGCTGTAGTGTTGACATTCACAGGTTGTAATAACCTTTAATTGTGCCTTTTCTTACAGGAAGCTGATATTTAGACCTTTAATCGGAGGCGAGGACGCACAGAGTTCTGTTTTTGCTCACTTTTAGGCTTCTGGGAGGTTTTCTGTGTGTGTGGATAGAAGACGAACAGGTGGGAGGTCACGTGACCCGGGTTTACACAACAACCCAGCTCGGTCTCAGCGGTCCTCCTGAGTAGTTCACAGGAGGAAGGGGGCGGACTTCAGAGGGGTCTTCTTCTCCTTCCGAGGCTTCGTCCGTGTCCGTGTCGACGGTCAGCAGAACCTGGAGGATGAAAACGTCGTCAGAGAGCGTGAGTGAAACGGTTTTCTTCTTCTTCTCATACCTGCACACTTTAACCTCAGACAGAATCAAAGCTTTTTCTTTTAAATGTTTGGATTTAATCTCAGATATTCATCCCAAATCATTCTGCTAAGAGTCACTCTGATCAGCAGGAAGGAGGGTTGATTTATGGCTGCGCGGCAGATTAACAGAGGAGGAGAGAGGCAGGAGGGTTAAAGTCAGAAAAAGGGGAATCATCTGCGCTCTACTTTACTCCAAAAGTTAATCACAAGCAGCTCTGCGAGGGACTCAAAATCTTCCCAAGAGTTTTAAAACCATCTGATCGGAAACGAGGGACGTGAGTCAGACTTTCTTGGAGTGGATTCATGATCCGGTTTGTTCCTCATGTGATCGAATGAAGAAAGAGAGAGAATCTTTAAGTTCATCCCTAAAACAACAGGTGCAGCTGACACCAAGCGTTTTCAGAGCTGAGTGAGATTTCTTAAAGCGAGGATCAGATTTACTCTGATGGAGGTCGAAATGTTTGATAACTTCAAACTACTCACATCATGAAGGTTTGTTTGTGTTCTAAGGATGTTTAATATTTTGCTCTCCAAGCGGAGTTTGAACCAAACTAATCATGTGACCTTCTGTTTATTTATTTTATAGTTTGTAGATCTGGGAACTGATGCACAAGTTCCTCTCAGGGTGACCCGCACAGTTTCTAAAGGTTAAAGACCAACAAACACGAAGCAGCTGATGATCTGAGCTGATTATCTCACGGGTCAAATAAGACGTTTTTTTAAAAAGTGGCTCCAACAATTGTCACGTAATCAAGAAGCAAACTCTGCTCTTTAAAAATGAAGCGTTTGCTAAAGTGTGGAAAAGCTGCAGTTCCTCGAGTGTCCACTAGAGGCTGGCTGCAGACGCAGCAGAAACCACACACACACCCATTCAAAAAAAGCAGATTTTTTACAGCAAAAATAAACATAATTACACAAACCCTGCACACTCGTGTAATTATTCTTCAAGTTAACAAAGTTAAAAGTT
Organism: Labroides dimidiatus; assembly: GCA_030710495.1. Taxonomy (NCBI): domain Eukaryota; kingdom Metazoa; phylum Chordata; class Actinopteri; order Labriformes; family Labridae; genus Labroides; species Labroides dimidiatus. The sequence continues at coordinate 1,638,060 of CM061162.1, read as the reverse complement.
ATAAATAAATAAAATAATTTTATTAAAATAGCACATTTTAAAACAGTTTACAAACTCCATAAAACAGAGGTCCAAGAACAAAATAATAAAAATAAAAACTAATAAAATAAAATAAAAAGCCAGCAATTATTGAGTGGAATAATAAAACCAAACTTTCACCTCAACATGTAGAAAATAAATAAAAACCCAACCGAGAAATACAAAAACAACCAAAAATAGGAAAGTTAAAAAAAAAAATATATATATACATGTATATATATACATATTTATATATATATATACATATTTATATATATATATATATATATATATATATATATATATATATATATATATATATATATATATATATATACAAAGATAAAAGTTGTGATAATAATAGTCAACAGTTGAAACAGTACTGATAATTAGCTTTAGCATTAGCATTAGCATTGGTTTGGAGTTTTGTTTTTTCTCACCCGTGACTCCTCGTTGTTCATCCAGGGCAGAGAGTCGGCCTTCTTCACCGAGTCCCCAAACGAGTCGTCCAGGCTCTTCATCGTCTTGTACTTCCTCATCATCAGGCTGTCCACCACCCAGAACATGATGGACTGCAGGGGGAGCCGGAGAGACCAGGTAACTAACACGGACCATTCAAAGGTAAAAACCGTAACAACAGGAGAGCCTCACTCACGTTGACGATGAACGGCACGATGAGCATGACGAGGACCAGCTCCAGCTGAGGGTTGGAGATGTAGCTCAGGAGCACCTCCTGCAGCTGGAGCAGAGAAACGGTTCATAGAAACTGCTCATTAATGAGCTGAGACGACAAAACCTCAGAGAGCGCAGAGACAGAACAAACACAGCTGGCTCTCTTTAGAAGGACACAAATAAAACCTATAAATTAAGAGAATCGGCCTCATCTTTATTCCCAGACAGACATCTGTTTCTGTGATCCTGCTGCGTTTCAATAAACAGAAATCATCTCATGTCGTAAAAACAAACTTTCCCTCAGAAACTTCACATTAAGTCAAAGTCCTGGAGGTCATTTTTTACCGTCCGCTTGTTTATTCTCTGTCGTCTTAACGACTTTAATCTCTAAACAACAAACAAGCCCCACAGAGACCGATTTTTAAACACACATTCATTCATGTCAGTTACGTGTTGATATTAGGAAGTCTTGGGAAAATCTGTGCGAGCGTCTTCAAGTATCATAACAGCGCTCGTTTTTCCCACAGGCCCTGAAAGCATCACATGAAAGCGTCTCCTTACTTTGGACCAGCCGGGGACGAGCAGCACCAGGCTGATCACGCCTTTCTCCAGCACCATGATGAGCAGGTAGACCCCGCACTGACCGAGCCACGCCGCCGCCTGAGGAGGGTCACCTGGAGGAGGAGGAGGAGGAGGAGGAGGAGGAGGAGGAGGAGAGGTGGGACATGGATCAGGAGGAAAAACACCAGGAACTGTTTGTCAGGCGGTCCTGTCGGTTTGGTTTAGGGTTCCTCACGGGGTCTTGATTCTGGTTTTTGTGGAATAATTTAGTTTCTGTGTGTAAAGTGAAATAACGTCAGCGAGGATGTTTGGAAAAGCTGCCCTCAAATACCTTCTCCTAAACCTTCTGGAAAGGTGCGTTACACAGGTGTGTCACCACAGCAGACACAGAGGAGGACAGGTCTGTCATTAGGACAGGAAGGAGGGAGGAGGAGGAGGACGCCACAGAGGGACACGGAGAAATGATCCTCTGCAGGAGCAGAAAGTGCTGAGGCGTGAAGTTAATCCAGGCGGGGCTGCAGCTGGAGCTGCTGGCTCTACGCCCTCTCTGCATGCTTCAAGTGGGACTACAGCGCCCCCCGGTGGCAGAAACACACATTTATCCAACTAAATAATCAGAATGAGAAAGAGGAGAAGATGATTTCTCACCATATTCTCCAAACATGAGGAGAGTCCACTCTCTGTACTCCACCAGTTTGGACACTAACTTCACCGCCAGCCAGATGACCAGCATGCCCAGCGTGGCGTCCAGGAGGAAGTTCATCAGATACCTTCAGAAGGAAGGAAACAGGCGTCATCAAACATGATCTCCAGCTTACTGTGACCTGATGTACGCTGCTAACTTGCTAACTCACAGGGAGCATGGGTCCTCTTTGGTGAGCGTGGAGAGGAAGACGTTGGCAAAGTGGATGAAAAGAGCACCGATGGCCTGTTTGGACGTGTCGAAAAACCTGCGACAGACGAAACAGACAGAGTTCAACTTCACGTCTGGAAAAACATTTCCAACAGATTTCAGGAGCTCAGCTGAATGTTGGTTTGCACGATTAACCCTTTAAAGAATTATGGTTCAACCATCATTTACTTCATGCTTTCACTTTTCTACATGTGTTTAAAATACAAAGTGGTGCAGAAGAAGAAGAAGAAGGAGACGAAGAAGAAGAAGAAGACGAAGAAGGAGAAGGAGACGAAAAAGAAGAAGGAGGAGACGAAGAAGAAGAAGAAGAAGAAGAAGAAGAAGGAGACGAAGAAGAAGAAGAAGGAGACAAAGAAGAAGAAGAAGGAGACGAAGAAGAAGAAGAAGAAGGAGACGAAGAGGAAGAAGAAGGAGACGAAGAAGAAAAAGGAGACGAAGAGGAAGAAGAAGGAGACTAAAAAGAAGAAGAAGAAGAAGAAGAAGAAGGAGATGAAGAGGAAGAAGAAGGAGACGACGAAGAAGAAGAAGGAGATGAAGAAGGAGACGAAGAAGGAGACGAAGAAGAAGGAGATGGAGAAGAAGAAGAAGAAGGAGACGAAGAAGAAGAAGAAGAAGAAGAAGAAGAAGGAGACGAAGAAGAAGAAGAAGAAGAAGAAGAAGAAGAAGGAGACGAAAAAGGAGACGAAGAAGGAGACGAAGAAGAAGAAGAAGAAGGAGAAGAAGCAGAAGAAGAAGAAGAAGAAGAAGAAGAAGGAGACGAAGAAGAAGAAGAAGGAGAAGAAGAAGAAGACGAAGAAGGAGATGAAGAGGAAGAAAAAGGAGACGAAGAAGAAAAAGGAGACAAAGAGGAAGAAGAAGGAGACGAAAAAGGAGACGAAGAAGGAGACGAAGAAGAAGAAGAAGAAGAAGAAGGAGACGAAGAAGAAGAAGAAGAAGACGAAGAAGGAGAAGGACACGAAGAAGAAGAAGGAGACGAAGAAGAAGAAGAAGAAGAAGAAGAAGAAGAAGAAGGAGACGAAGAAGAAGAAGGAGACAAAGAAGAAGAAGAAGAAGAAGAAGAAGAAGAAGAAGAAGAAGAAGAATTTCTGACCAGATCCTCCACGGTCGTCTGATCCCAACAGGCTCCCGGAATCGTTTCACTGCAGACAAAAACAAAGACACGATCAATACGTCGATAATGATCCTACAAATTTACAGTCACTTTGACTCTCAGACGACACGCAGACGACACGCAGACGATCACGCGTGTCCTCGTTTTCACGCCGCCACAGCATTTCCACTCCTCCCTGCCGGGCTCAGGGCGAACAGACGCCCTCTGTTCCTCTATCTCTCCATCTCTCAGGTCGCAGAATGTGAGTCGGCGTGTGAAAAACAGCATCGAAGCTTCCTGCAGATGTGTTTTCGGATCAGAAATAGCTCCAACCACAGATCAGCAGAGGGCCACATGCTGCAGCCACGGCTCCTCTGTGACTTGGCTCACCGCCACTGGGCTCATCGCTGAAGGGCCCATAATGCTCGGCTGCACTCAAATAATGTGGAGTAAATATTAACAGATGCACGATTAACAGAGAGGGAGAGAGGAGGGGGGGGGGGGGGTGTATCGATTTGTCCTCTAATGAGTAACAGAGAGCAGGTTAAAGCTCATTGATCTCACTCACCCTGTGAAGGCCTCGGCTGAGTCTGCAACACTTCAGCACTCTGACGCTGCGGCGGCTCTGAACGCAGCTGTTTGATTAGCTGATGAGATCAACTGGACTGCTTTGACCTTTAAATCTACCGTCTAATTACTAAATCATATCCCAACCAGATTAACACCAGGACTAATTATTTCTTGCAACGTTTGAGACTGAAGATTTAAAAGTTTGAGCACCAAATGTCCTAAAATAAGCCCACTAATTCATCAAACTGCAAAGAAAAAAAGCACATTTTATTAATTCTGTTGGTTCGAGCCTCCACTCCACCTTTGCATGCACTTTCCTCACATATAAACACATTTCACACCCCGTTCTCTGCAGAACCGAGAGCTGTAAGGCAGCCAGTGTTCTCCAAGTCAGCACCCAGTGATTCACAGCTTAAGTGGAAGTCAGTGGCTATTGTTTAGAATAATTATTGTAGTGAGTAACTCGCTGTAATGAGGAAGCATGTTGTTTGGCTGCTAATGGCATAAACAGTGTGGGGGGAAAAAAACAGACAGATAGCAACTCTAAAGTTCAAGTTTCTCCCAAATAATAGTGGTTTCTTCCCTCAATAGTGGCCTGTGGTGTGTTCAGTGCAGACACCTCCTTTAAAAAACAGTCATTTTTACTGCTTTTACACAAAGATGTGTAGTGGAGTATGTTACACTTTAATTGCACATACTTAACCCAGTTTTAATGGCCAATCGAAGAGAGGAGTGATTGTTTCAAAATTATGTTCTCACAGGAGTCAGTGCATCTGGAGATGTTTTTGTGTTGTTGTTTTCCCCTAAAAATGCTGAATTTATTCCGTAATATGTTCATTCTGACGCACATAACTAATGCCGAAATAAGTGGAGAAGCATTGCTAACATGAAATGTTTGACAAATACGTGATAAAATACAAGATTGTCGTTGAAGAGCAAGGAAGTTTAAAATGTGCAGATTTTTCAACGGAGTTTGGTGCCAGGCGAGCGCTGCTCTGCAAAAACAATGAACAAAACAGCTGATTTTGCTTATAATAATAAAAGTCATCATCATCTAACTGATGCCGAATTTAAGAAAATACTCTTATTTAGCTGAAATGTTCTTTAAATTTGAACTGGGGTGTTAAATTTTGTTAAAATGTGGGATAATGCAAAATCAGCACATCTTTAAATGGGGTTCAGCCATAAGAAACAAACGTCAACAAAACGCCACGTGGACAAGCGCAGTATTTAAAAAGCGAGTTTTATCACTACATGTTTATTTCTTCCTCAGCCTAATTAAAGATTACATCACTGATATATTCACATGTTTTCAGACACATTAGAGGTAACGGATCAGACACTCACACATCAGCGTACTGAAGGCAACGATCGCCAGCAATCCCTGGATGAGGACGCCGAACCTGTCCGTCAGAGCTCCGTAATCACAGCCGTGGGGACTCGCCTTGTTGATGTCAGACATGTTCGTCACCTCCAGGACGTCTTTGTCCAAAAACCTCTTCACCAAGAAGACTCCGCTGTATCCGTACATGTCCATGTTGACACGACGAAAACAACACACCCGCTGCAGACAAAAGGAGCTCTACCTCGATGGGCAAAGAAGAGCTTAACCTCCTTTAACGCCACAAAACAACCCGACAACTTCCGCTTTTAACCGAGTTCAGTCACCGGCATCAGCTCTGACGATTTCTATGATTCACATCCATTAATGTGGATGTTAAAAAATGTATATACTACTATACAGTCTGTGAGAAAAACAAGAACCGTTAAGTTGACGCGACGGTATTTGAAGCTTCCGGTGAAACCCCTTCAAAATAATAGGCATGGAATCCCGAAAAAAACAATAAACTAAATAAACTAAACTATTTATTTTTTCTTAATAACAATAATAAGAACGTAATGATAGTATTGTAAATAATAATGTTTTTAATGCGACTTAAAATATTAATTTGTAATTTTTTAACTTCCATACTGAATTAAAATAACTGTAAAGGCCAGGAGCAACATCCGGTTTAGAAAAGCTTATGTGGGAGAGCTAAAAGTTGCTGTTCATCAAGAATCCGCTGGAGGCTGGCTACAGAAAGACCGGAAACCACATACACACAAAGCAAATAAAAAATAAACAGAGTTTTACGGCATTAAAAAAAACATATTGACAGCCTGGTTCAAAAAAATGTTTTCTAATTCGGTGGTTCCGAAAAATATGAAGTTTGTCCAATCAGAGACTCAGCTCAGCTCATGTGACACAGGCACCCTATAGCTGATAGAAAGGAAGCTCAAAGCCCATGTTGAATCCAATATGGCCGGCTTAAGGCACTGTGAGGAAAGCGAGTGGTTTTCTGGGACAAAGACTCTGTTTCCCATGAGCAGCAGCACCCACTGTCTTGCCAAGTTGTGCGTTTGTTTTGGAGAGCAGATATTCTTTTTAACACTACTTTTCTTTTTAAGAAAACTTTTCACTTTCTGCAGGCGGCAAAGCGACATTATATTTATCAATCATCTGAGAAGTGACAACAATCAAACTTTGTAAACTCAGTTTTCAGTAAACAACAACACAAGCTGTTTGTTTTTTGTGAAGGACACATTTCTGTAGGAGATGAACGCGGATAGCGTAGCTTAGTAGTGACCATTTCCAAGAATTTTTCTTCAGAAGTCTAAGAAAGGTAGCTGTATCCTTCAAAATACTCCTTCTAACCTTCTCCCAAACCTTCTGGAAAGGTGTGTTACACAGGTGTGTCACCACAGCAGACACAAAGGAGGACAGGTCTGTCATTAGGACAGGAAGGAGGGAGGAGGAAGACGCCAAAGAGGTAGACAGAGAGAGGAAAGAGAGAAACTTTGTTTCCTGAAAACAAACATTTCTGAAGGATAAATATTAATATCTCTGTGAATAAAGAGAAATACAAGGATGAAACTGAAACTGGAGCCTAGAAAACTGCTGAGACTGAATCTTTCCACAAATCTTTTTCCATCACACAAGAAGAGGGAGAAAAAGACAAACACGAGCGGATTGAGTGAGCGTAATAACTGGCGTGAAGTTAATCCAGGCGGGGCTGCAGCTGGAGATGCTGGCTCAACGCCCTCTCTGCATGCTTCAAGTGGGACTACAGCGCCCTCCGGTGGCAGAAATGCACAGCAATTTCCAACTTTTTTTTTTATTTTTTGGAAAAGAAAATATTGAGAAGTCTGACTGGATTGTAACAACTCATTCATGCTCAGAATCAGACCTTAGAGAGGAAGATAAGAGGAGGTGATTGGATTTGTGATTTAAATAATCTGATGGAGGCCAATTTAGAGACCTCAGAGGATTATTCACCTGAAACTGGACAGACCAGGCCAGGAGCCAACATCAAGGCCAACAGGATCCAGTTTAGAGGAGCTGCTTAGGAATGCTCAAAGATGCTAAACTCACCAACCGCTTGATCTGTTCTTGAACTATTCCTTTAAAATGCTCTGATTCTTACTGAAGTTATGTTATTGGACATAAAGAGACGACGTCAGTTAGCATGCTCACTCTTTACTATAAAAAAAAACGTTAAATGACTAAAGTTAAACGTCACTTTTTGTTGTGAAAAGGCGTGTGTATCTCAGGTCCTAAAGAGGTCTGTTAAACATGTACACAGTCATACAGTTTTGGTGGTTGGCTTTTTAACATGTGTCAAAGGGACTTTCTGCAATTTTCCACCCAGCCTCTAGTGGACACTCAGGGAACTGCAGCCACAAGGAGATTGCTTCCTGTATAAAGCAGACGTGACAACTTTTAGATAGAAAATAACGGTGAATATCTCTTTTTTTTACATGAAATCTCTGGGGTCAGAGGTCAAGCTTGATGCCCTCGATAGGTTAGCTTCTAGCTTCTATTTTTTGCAGCCTGCCAAAAATCGAAGCATTTACTTGTGTTGCCAAAACAAAACCATCGTCCTCTGCCTCGTGCAGGGAAGCTGCCGGCTCATGCACAGGTCGAGCGTGTGTGTGTGTGTGAGTGTGTGTGTGTGTGTGTGTGTGTGTGAGTGTTATAGAAGGGGCGGGGAGGGAGGGGGGGGCATAATCCTTTCTCCCGCTCTCAGAAAGCCTCTTCTCTGGCAGATTAATGGGGCACGGCGCACGCTCCAACCATCTGTTCCTCCAGCGGTATCACACCCGCACGAGCGCAGCTTCTTCTGCCGTCTCCTTTGTGTCTTCATGAATCAGATACGCCTCCATAAACACAACACTGAGCAAGACTTCCCCTCACAGGTTTCAAAATAAAACACTGCTCTCCATTAACGAGCCCATAACTGTCAGTTCGCTAATTTATAGCCTGTTTTTTTCTGAATTTTTTTTTAATCAAACTCCTTTGATTTGAAGCCCCTGAAGTAAATCTACTGCCTGGAGGAAATAAAAGCCCGTTCTGTCCGTCAGATTTTTTTGATTTGAGGCCTGAAGATGTGACTTTTTGAATCCAGTTTTTGAAAAACAACAATAAATCAGACTACAGACGACTCTTTGATGGTAAATCAGTCAAAGAAAACTGTAAACTAGGGAGAGGACAGAGTATTTGTTTTTGTTTTATTCTTGGCTTTTTATTTATTTATTTATTTATTTATTTATTTATTTATTTATTTATTTATTTATTTGTTTATTTGTTTATTTATTTATTTGTTTTTTTTTCCTTCTGGGAAGCATGAAGACTTTAACCCCGTTCTGACTCACTTAATCTACAATTATATTAAAAAAAGTGTTTGTGTTTTTGCCTTCTTACAGATGCTAAATTATGAATCAATAGGCTTTATTAGTGGGATACAAAGGTCGTCCCTGACACAGTACGTCACAAATGAACCATCGTCATCAGCAGTGCGATCAAAAATAAGTTGCATCTCTTTTTATGTAACTTTCTCTTTATTGTATCCACCTGTTTCTTCAGCAGCCTGTAGGTGTTGACTTCCACCAACGATGGCTGACCACCGGTAAGCTAGCTAGCTCAGAACAGTTTGTGTGAACTCATTAATGCTCAACAGGGCTCAGTGTAAACTCTCTCAAACACCCGCACGATGACCCCACCTCTGATTTTTGTTCATTTTGTCGCTTTCTTGCTGTTAAAAGCCGGTTATCAGCGCGAGTATGACAGCTAGGCTAACATCATTAGCTTTGTGGTCTCCATGGCGACATGAACAGAATGTTCAACTGGAAGAGCAAAACTGGCAATGGTGGACAAGATAATAATAAACTGAACACCAACTACTTTAATGTTTAGAGCCCCAGCAGAGCACCCTGAGGGACCCCTGACTGAAACACTCCGGAACTTAATAAGAACGTTCTAAGAACTTTATCCCAAAAATGACTGGAATGTGTCTGAAACAGCCTCTCCTGAACTTTCTGATCCTTGTCCTCTTCTAACAGCCGTGTTTGTTTTAGCTGTAAAGATCAAAGGGAGTTAAAGGAGCACCAGGTAATCAGCAAGTTACAGATGTTGAAATAAAAAGTGTTACAGCCATACCCAGTCTCCCCTATTTCATCAAACATCCCACACGAGTTAGAGAAAATAGCTCTCCATTGGTTTACTTTAAAATATCTTGGGTCAGACCGAGCACTGACTTTCTCTTTTTGAAAACTCCTCAGTCTCATAAATTTGAGTAACTGAAGGGGGAACTTTCAGGGGATTTCCTCCAGATTGTGCAACGTAACAGAGCAAGCTCCAAAGTCCAGCACGACGGGAGCTGTAATCATTTTATTTCTATTTCAAGGGGATGAACTTCCAGAGAGAAGCTACTGGAATTTATCTCAAGTCCCAGAAATGAGAGCAGCAGATCTTCATGTTACAGCGATCACAGAGCGGGTCAGGTTTCACTTTCCATCTTGGAAAAATAGTTCCTTCATACGCTGAGAGTCCAGTTTCCCCAACGACAACAAAAAAAAATAAAACATCCACAGAAACTTTAGTAGCTTTTTGTTTTATATGGGGCGTAAATAAAGGACTTTATGGAGCTGTAAAGTTGAGCTGCCTCTGTCTGGTTATTAGAGGTGGTGAAATGCTGCGGCCACTAGAGGATACTGTTGACTTAAATAAGACGTTGCCATCTTAGAACAAGAAAGTCTCAGGCGGTTTCTCAGGGCAGTTTGAGAGGAGAGATTGTCAAAACATGCCAAATAAAATTACCCAACCGTGTGGATTGACCGGCTCAAAGGGCAAACGCTTACAAAAGTCATTAATTATTGATTTTCAGGGGAATAATTATGAACAGAAGTGAATAGGGAAAAGTGTGTTCTTCTTCTTCTTATTATTATTATTATTATTGTACACTGATAGAAATTTCAAATATTAAGTGAAATATCAGCGCTTTAATTGTGACATTTTAGTTTTGCTTTATGAAGCTTTTATTTTTCTTCTTTGGGTTGACAGTATAACTGTAAAGAAAAAAAATAATGAAAAAGGTGGAAATTTTCAGGGGAAAAAAATTAGATCTTTGACCCTTCGTCCTGGCCACGCCCACTGAAGTATGAAAAATCCTTCAATAACTTTTTTTTTTTTATTGTCAATGTGTCAAATATGTTGTTCAAATATTACGACCAATCACCAGAATTCAACTCAAATTTCTGGACTTCCTGATGGATTTCCACCTGAATAATAAAAGACTTTTGTTTGTAAGTGTTAGCGTGATAGTTATGCACGAAAAAATATGAATGCAGGTGAAAGAAGGTGAGGGAGCTGCTGTTTTAAGTGACTAGGGGGCGCTATAGAGCATGTAATGGCATAAAAGCACTAGATTTATAATTACTATTATTATTTTTTTTATTTAATTTTTTATTATTATAATTATTTTTTTTATTTAATTTAATTTATTCTCTTTATTATTTTTTGTTTGCCATGACTTAATTTTGTGGGTTTATTGTGACATAAAAGATGATGAAATACTACTAATAATATACACCGGGATCCATAAAGATATTCAATATTAAGGAACGATAATCTTTAAATTAGACAGCTCATTTTGTGGTTTTGTCAGTACTGTAACTGTTAAAAAAAAAAACCGTATCTGGTTATGTAACCGGTCGTTTTTACTGTGCTGTGTTTTTAGTAGGCGTCTTCAGTTCCCTTTTTTATACCAGGCTGAAGGAAACACTTTTTTTTCTGCTGCACTTAAAGGTCCGTGAAGGAGTTGGCTCGAAAATATCTGTAGATGTTTTTGGACATGCGCAGATGGGAGATGCCATATTGGAACGGGGGCAGCAGCAGCTGAAAGACGTCGCTCGCGCTGCTTTGCTCGGGCTCACGCGAACGAGGAGAAGAGAGAGAGAGAGAGAGGGAGAGGGAGAGAGAGAGAGAGAGGGGGAGAAAAAACAGAGGGGGTCTCGTGAAGGAGAGGCGACAAAAAACTTGGACAGGTAAGACAGGTGAAGGCTCCAAAACGCTCGCGGAAGGCTTTTCCGGAGGTTGCTGCGTTTTGTAATTTTGGTTGTGTCGACGAAATAAACACGAGGAGAGTTATCTTTCCCCTCCTTCTTCCCCTGAAGTGCTCCCGAGGCGGTTTCTGTAGAAACGAGAAAATAGTCGCGAGCGTTCGTTCACGAGCCCAAGTTGCTCAAAGTGTCTCGCACACGCCGTAATTAAGAGCTTTCACCGGCGGAGAGGACGCTGTCTCGTGGCACTCGCGGTAATAATTGCGCTGTTTTTCTCTCACTGTTTGCGCAGATATTTCTGCATGAAATAAGGTGAATTTCACAAACCAGCACGAGCGCTCGGTTAAACGTTAATTTAAGGCGGTTTAATATCGTCTTCAAAGACACGACGCAATTTTATTTGACGCGAACGCGAAGTTGTCCTCACGTTTAAAGGTGTGAAATCACTCATTGTTGTCATTTAGGCAGATATGAGTCAGTCGGGATTTTTTTTTAAGGTGCGTGAAAGCCACTGGAAAATACCGGACACTGCCAAAATGTCAAACCACTTTCAACATGGCGGGTTATGGTGTTCGAGGGGAAAAACTGCGCCTTAAAATCTTTGAACGAGGAAAAAATAAAACGACGGCAGATAACGCGCCCGGTTCGGTTTCTTTTGGTGGACACACACGAGGTTTAATGAATTAAATTCGAAGTGTGCATTTGGCGATTCCGTGGGAGTTTTTTTCCGCTGCAGTTTTGAGTGTGCAAAGTACACGAGCGGAGTGCCAGCCTGCCTGCCTGTCTGCCTGCTGCTCGGCTACACCCCTCAGCCTCATCTTCCTCAATGTGCACTCAGCGTTTCCTCTTTCACTTTTATCCAAAAAAAAAAAAACAAAAAAAAAACGCGTCAGCTCTCACGATACCGGTCACATTTTTTCCACGTTTATCAAATTAAAGCTGCCTTCTGTCACCTTTAGCGGACGATTTCACACTCGGAGTGCATTTCTCTCCAGTTTATTGTGTCTCTTTAGGGTAAATTCCCAATGATTGAGCAGATAATTGGATTAAAACGCGCCTATCTCTTTAATTATTTCTCTTTTTTTTTTGCGAGCGGACTGTAAATCCGGGGTTTCCACAGCTTTGCATTATTCCCGGATTCCTCCTCCAGATTAAATCCGTCACCATAATGAACAGAAACAATACAGACTGCACGTAACGCGCAGCTCTGCGCGGAGAATAAATCCTGCTTCAATACTTATTGTTGCTCCAAAGATATGAAGCAGACAAACGTCAGGACAGGAGAGAAAAAAAAGAGGCTCATTGACAAATTTTGCACAATGTTGGTTTGTTGTTGTTTTTTCTTTTAGCAGACGCACCCAACGGCCATGTTTTTTTTTGTTTGTTTTTTATCATTTAGCAGTTTGTGATGAGGCATTGTGTGTTAATCTTGTTGTGAATGTTTCTCACATCGCTGATGACAGAAGAGAGTCCTCACAGGGAAATAATCAAATCAATCTGTTTGCCCCTTTCTCTCCATTTTTCTCTCCTTCTATTGGATTTCTGTCTTTTTTCAGTTGTCAGTTCAGTTTTTTTTTAATTTTTAGTTTCCTTTCTTCCGGCTGACTCTCTTTCTTCATGTTTTTGGGGTTTCCCTTCGTCTTTTTCAGTTTGTCCATCGGTCGATCTGTATTTTTCCCTCTTTCTTTTTGTTTCTCTGTTTCTGTTTCATTATCGAATGTCTCCATCTTGTCTTTCCAGTTATCCCGTCTTTCATTCTGTATCTTTCTTTGATTGACTCTGTTTATTTTTTTGTTTTTTCATCTTTCTTTGTTTTTTTTTCTTTCCATTTGAACATCTTTTGTTAAATTTGTGTTTCTATTCGTTTTTCTGTTGATCATCTACGTCTCTGTTCATTTCCTGTCCTGCTATGACATAGTCGACCTTTCTTTCCTTCTTTCTTTCTTTCTTTCTTTCTTTCTTTCTTTCTTTCTTTATTTATTTATTTATGTCTTTCTTTCTTTCTTTCTTTCCTTCTTTCTTTCCTTCTTTCCTTCCTTCTTTCTTTCTTTCCTTCTTTCTTTCTTTCTTTCTTTCTTTCTTTCATTCTTTCCTTCTTTCTTTCTTTCTTTCTTTCTTTCTTTCTTTCTTTCTTTCTTTCTTTCCTTCTTTCTTTCCTTCCTTCTTTCTTTCTTTCTTTCTTTCTTTCTTTCTTTTCTTCTTTCTTTCTTTCTTTGTATTTCTCTTGGATTGTCTTTCCCTGGCCCAGTCTTTTTTTAGTTTTCCTTTCTTTGGATTGTCTCTTTCAGTCTTTTCTCTCTTCTTTCAGTTCTTCTGTCTTTATTGTCCGTTGTTCCTTGTTTCAGTCTTTCTTTTTTCTTTTTTCCACACGTTTTGTTTAGTCATCTCTCTTTCTGTCCATCTTTCCCAACCTTCTCTGTCTCCTTCTTTTCTTCTTTCCATCCTTCTTCCTTTTGTAGCCTGTCCGTCCTCTCTTTTTTCTGTCTTTTGTCTTTTTCTCAAGTTTTTCTGTCTTTATTTTGGTGTCTGTTTCTTTCTTTTGTCCTTTTTGTTTTTCTTTGCATCTGAATTTCTGTCTTTTTTTTTTTACTTCCTGTTATTTTGGTATCATGTCTGCATCCGTCTTCCTCTCGTTTGTCTCTTTGTTTTTCACCATCTCTCCATCTTTTTTTCCTCCTTCTTTCTTTATCTCATGTCTGTTTTTCATTCTTTCTTTCAGTCATTCTGTCCGTTTCTAAATTTCTGTCTATCTTTCGGTCTCTGCTGACCCTTTTTTTTTTGGTTATTTTTTCTCTCTTCTTTCTTTCTGTCTGTTAGATTTTCTGTTTTTATGTCGTTCTGTTCTTCGGTCTCTGGTTTCCTTTCTTTCATTAGACAAAGTAACTCTCAGCCTGTATTTGAATAAGAGGAGGACTTAGTCAAATATCAGATTCGACCTCTGCTGTTTTCATAGAGGTGTGTGTGTGTGTGTGTGTGAGTGTGTGTGTGTGTGTGTGTTTGGATGTGGTTCCCAGTCATTCATGTTGTAATAAGAAAATACTGGGCTCGGGGAGTTTCCCCCTCTTTGGCTGCTGCTCTGTTTTCTTCTTCTGCTGTTTTTTTGCCGGCGGTGCTCTCAGGGCTTCATCATTTGATAGTTAGCTGATTTCTGCTAGCATCACACGCCGTGCTAATCGGGCGTAAAACACACAGGCCGCATTGTGTCCACGTGTTAAAAAGTGTGCAGAGAAACAGAGGACAAATTGTTGGATCAGACCTCCTGTTGCCGAGAGGAAACAACTCTTGGATGGGGCTAAAAGAGGAGAACCTAATAGGCGGTAATGCAATAAAACCCAAGCCCATGCAGTGGTAGTTAATCTCCTAAATCCCCCATTAAATCTTTGGCATGGATGGGTTTAGGGAAAGGCAGGAGGACAACATGTGGATGCTCAGCGCCCCACTCGGGGCTAATCAATAAAAAAAACACTGCTCTCAATCCGCAGGGGCACAAATGTCCCGCGTCTGAGATTAACTCTCCCAGACCGGCTTAATCCCTGAGTCCCAATCTGGGGCTGTTTCCTCCGGGCCAGAGAGCTTCAGGACGAACAAACTCCATCAGCAAAACGCTCTTAAATAAGAGATATCTGCAGCCGCCTTCCGAACAAAGACTCTGAATGTTATTTCGTCCCTGAGGGTTTAAAACTTGTTTAACCAGCGAGCAGCCAAATGAAGAGACGACTCCTCATGCCGATGGTGTCGAAAAGGCAGTAAATTAGACTTTTTGGGCGTTATTTTCTTGTCAAAGTTGTTCGGAGGATTGGTGTTGAGAGATTAAGTTAAAGTTCTCATAAAACCTGCAGGGCCCGCCTCTTTAACCCTCTCCGGGACAAACTCTCCTTTTTAATGTCTTTGCACTTAAACTTCCACTCGCTCTGAAACCAGGACGTTCTTAGGACCTGCGTGAGCTGCGTTAACCTGATAGGGAGCGTAAAACATGTGACCTTTTCTCCAGAAGTTTGCAGATGATGATGAATAAGTCCGGGTGAAATTTGAGGGAAATGAACACTGCGGTTCATCAGCCTTTGGGCGATGACACACTTCCTGTTTTTGGTCTCAAACTGCAGCCAGAAGGATTCAAAATGCAGAAAATTGAACATTTTATATTTTGCGTAACAAACGCAGGAAAAGACGCCGTTTCTTTTTTTTATTGCCTCCAATTTCTGCAATGAGAGGGCTGCAGGCTGGACGCTCGCATTTGATGTGGTCGTTAAAACTTTCAAATTAAAGGTCAAAGTCAACACTTTAACTATCAGGTTGGTGCTGTGTTTCAGATGCAGTGTGCTGCAGCTTAAAAGCAAAAGCAAGGATCTACAGAGCCCATATTTTTACAGATTTTTTTTAGTAAAATGCCTCAAAACAGCAGAAAATGTTCCTAAATTCTGGTATAATACCCTGATAATCTGTGATTCATGCAACTGTTTGCACATGCGTGTTTAAAGACCTAAAAACGCCTAAAATAAGAGAAAATGTCCCTTAAAGTCCTTCTAACACCCAAAAATTGTTTAATTTATGTAATTGACTTTGCAAAAATCGTGCAAAAAGTTCACAAAAGTGCAGTGCAAAGACCTCAAAGGCTTGAAACTTTGCAGCATTTAGACATTTTCCTCCATTTTTTTGCATGATTTTTGGTAAAATTTTGGTAAAAATTTTTTCAAATGCCTGAAAACAGCAGAAGACGCTCCTCAGGTCTCGTATTATGTTTTAATAATGTTTGAATTATGCAATTAAATGTGCAAAATTCTAACCAAAGTGTTTAAATATAAGATTCTTCAGTGTTGACTTTGACTTTTGAGCATTTTTTAACTTTTTTGTCAAATTTCAGTAAAATACGTCATCATAAAGTTTTCAGCTGGTCCCAAAACAGTACAAAATGTACCTTAAATCTCCTTTAATGTCTTAAATATTGTTTGATTCATGTAATTAACAGTTTTAAAAGCTCACAGAAGTGATCGTATGCGAAGTTCTGCAGCGTAAAGACACAAATTTGGGCTTTTTTTCTCAAAATTTTTGGAATAATTTTGGTAAAAATGTGTTTAAAATGCCCTCAAACTGTGATAACGTTCATTTAGTGTAACGTTTTGTCTTAAAATTGTTCCAACTGTGCAATTAATCTGCCCGTAAGCTTTCGAAAAGTGTTTAAAATGCAGTAATTAATCATCTTTTTTCCGTATTTTGCAGGATTTTTGCAATATTTTTCATCATAGATTGTACAAAAGACCTGAAAATTTCAAAAAAAATGTCCAAATCGTAAAATGAACCGTGCAAAAAAACTTACAAAAGTGTTTAAAGTTGAAGATCCTGCAGCGTGGTTTTCACAGGACGTTTGGTAAAATACGTCATCGTTTAGTCGGCGTCAAATGTCCTGAAGAAATTCTGCGTTTCTTTTCTTTTCATTCACAGGATTTTGTCTCAATTTGTCGTCACAAAGTGTAAAAAAAAACATTAAAAACAGCAGAAAATGCTCCTGAAGTCCAGTTTGCTGCAGCAGTTCAGCTTTTATTTCAGATTTTTGGAGACTTTTTGTCGAACAGGTCATCATGTAGAGCAAAAAATACCCAATTTATGCAGCTTCACTGTTTTATTTGAAAACTTTCTGAAAGCAGCGTTTTGTCACATGTTTTGGAGAGATTTTTAGTAGTTCCATCCTTATCACATTAATCTCAGCCTGGTTTGCGTGCAGAATATTTGACTTTAAAGAGTCGCTTCATCTTTAAAAGGTTTAACGAAGCGTTGGAAGGATGGAAGGATGGAAGGAGCAGGTTGAGAGAGAAGCTTCGCTCCTGCCTGAACTCCTCCCCGCACTGTTTGATTCAGGGCGCTGGAGTGCACTTTAATGAGTTTTAATGAGCGCTGTGGAGGGCTGCATGCTGACGACAGCGATGTGTCAGTGCTGCTGCAGTCTGTGGGGCACCCAGGAGAGAGAGAGCGCCGAGGAGCAGGGGCGAGCGGAGCGGAGAGCAGAGAGCGTCATGTGAGCCAAATTAGCTCAGCTTGTTGTTTACGCAATGGATGTTTGCTGGAGCCACTGTGGGACGTCAGGGGTCTGTGTGTGAGTGTGTGGAGGAGGCGGGAGGTGGCACACACACACACACACACACACACACACACACACGCTGCCTCGCTGTAAATACACTGGGCTCAGGCAGCAGCTCCAGCATTGTCTGCATGCTTGAATTTTCTCAGGATTTCAGGCTGTTTTTGACGCTGGAGTCACTTCTTCCCCCCTCGGAGGATCGTTGGATTCTCACGTTTTGCTGTTTGTTCGTTTCCTCGGAACATCTCAGGATGCTAAACAACAATCCACGGATATTTTCAGCTCTCACGGACGTCGGAGTCGAAGGCGAGAAGCCGATCCCGGAGTTGTTTTTAGCTTGATTGAGGATCGATGTGTGACGGCGGCGTGCCTCTGTGATAATTGCCGGGTTGATGGAAGTGGGTGGAAGTCGTGGAGTGAGTCACTGGTGATGTGACTGTACGAGCCACTGTGGGACGACCGCCAGGCGAGTGACACTCCGGGTCTGTTGTTGTGAGGAGGATTGTTTTCATGCCTGATTGTGCTGCTTTTGTCCTGGAACAGACCCGTTTGGGAGGGAAACTGGAGTGTTTTTCAGCCTCTTTCTGTTGTGTTGTTGTTTTTCCTTTCATTTTTAAATCATCTGGTCTATCTGCCTTTGGAAACGGCTAACTTTGAGTGCTTGGATCAGACTTCACCTATCTTTATGACCTTCCGTTCTTGTCCTTTGGCAGTATTCTAAAACATAAATGACGAGTTACTCTTTCTGCGACGTGAGAATCTGTTTGTTTCTGACCTGAAATGTTTGGTTTCGAAGGCGATAAGTAGACAAAAATTAAATTAAATTAACATTTGTTACTTTTTAAATGGTTAATAGGATATTTGATTCACTGTTTTTAGACGTAATCCCCCTTTATCCAGGTGTTAAAGTCCCTGTCAGACTCGCTAATCAAAGAGATTAATAAGGTTTAATGACTGAACTAACCTGGATGACTGAGAGGCAGGGAGAGCACACCTCCCCTTTCTATCCTGTGCATACGTGAAAAGCAGAGGCAGGCAGAGCAGCAGCAAAAGACCCCAGAGGTACAGAGCAGAGCGAGCATCAGTGACGAAACATGAAATCAGACGCAGCAGAAAAAGAGGAGCGTTTAGCTTTCTTGCTGATTGGATGTGGAGGTCTGATTGGCTGATGTTCTGTCAGCCGAGCTTGGAATCAATTTAAAGGTCTGCTCTTTGGTTTTTGGAAATCAACCGTCTACAAAGAACCGTGCAGAAAAACTGGCACTACGGCCTCTCAGACGTCTCCTCCTCCCCAAAACAAACCGACTCGCTGAACGCGGTGGAGGTGAACTTACCTGAGTTTATAAATCTGATGATTTATCAGGTTAAACGACACAGAAAATACGTTGAAAGGGAAAATTTGTTGCTGTTTTCAGGTCTTTGAAGCACAAATTTTATTGCTGCAGCACACTGCGATTCCAGCGACTTCTGTCGGCTTTTTTAGGGGACATTTCCTGCTGCGCATTTTACACAATTTCTCAGTGTTTTGCAAAAGTCTGCACTTACGCATCAGATACGTGACTGCGAGGAGACCCCTGACAGCCTGAGCTGCACTCCTCACCTGCCGATGCACCGTGCTCCACCTCCATCTGCTGCAGAGGACTCTGGATCGCGGCCCAGCGTGCGACACCTCCTGAATCAACACATATTTGTGGTCGTATTTCCTTCTTTCACTTCTGTCGTTCCAGTTTTCCCTCTTTGTTTGGCTTCTGACTGGTTACCTGATAGAGTTTTGCTGTGTAATGCAAATACGGGCAGCCGGCAGACAATATGCATAACCTGATATTACAGAGGGCAGCCTGGACGGGCAGAGGCGGGTCTGCAATTACACACAATAACAGGCTTTCTACTCGGCCGTAATGAGGCTGGAAATTAACGTGAGAGCTGAAAACTGAAGACTTAATTTATTTTCTTACACTTTGAAACAGTTCCGGCTCGTCTGCTTGATGCAGAATCTTTGTCGGGTTGTTGTTTGTTGGTAAACGTCTCTGGAGTTTTTCTCTCAACCTTTGATGGCTGTTTCATTTCATGCAAACCACCCACTTCCTCTGCTGCTCATTCTATAGAAGCAGAAATTGCAAAGGGCAGCATTTCCTGTCTGGCAGATTAATTTTCCTGGGAAATTCTGACATCTTTTTCCGTGCGATGCCAAAAACTTGTACCTTAAATCTAAAAAGTTGAAGACTTTTCCTAAAAAGGAGACATTTTCAGTCTGCGATCGATGACCCAGAATGACTTTGTTTATCTTTGCGTCTCAGGGCTGTGGAGGGACGTGGAAGATGCAGTGAAGGAGAGCTGACTCACCTGAGGTCAAAGGTTAAGGTGCACGATGCAGACTCAGAGTGAGGATCAGCCGCTGGCCCTCACTGCGATGAAGCCGCTCCACTCGACCAATGGGAAGGAAGAGGAGGTGAACACAGGTGAGGGCCAGTTTCCCTCTCCACCCCGAGGATAAGTTCTGCTCTTTAAACGCTTCATTAATAATTTAAGTCGTTAATGTGACTTTTATTGTTTTTACTGTTGTACAGTTGGTATGAGGAACAGAAAAATAAAACACTTCTGCAACAACTTCACAAATATGCCGTTTAAACAGGTGCAGCTTTAAGAACTCAGGGAGGAAACTTTGCCAGATGAACTTGAATATCAAGATCATACTCGTTTGTAGAGCAGGAAATTGTGACTGCTGAGTAGAGCAGGGTTTCTCAAATTATTTCAGAACCAGGACAAACTTATCCCGCCCCCAGGAAAAACCCATAGACTACCAAGCTAAATAGTACGGTGGCCCTGAGGGCTCACAGCACTGCAATTCAAGAGAACACACGTAAAAAGACAAAACACAAGCAAATTAGGAAAAACATCTTCATCAGTCTGACAAAACGTGCAGCCTTTGGAAAATGTGCTGCAAATAGATCGCAACACATTAGAGAAACGCACTGCAAAGACTGCAACACAACACATTAGAGAACACGTTGCAAATAGACCGCAACACAACACATTAGAAAACGTGTTGCAAATAGACTGCAACACAACACATTAGAGAACGCGTTGCAAATAGACCGCAACACATTAGAGAAACAAACTGCAATGACTGCAACACAAAAAATTAGAAAAACGCACTGCAAAGAGCGCAACACAACACATTAGAGAAACGCAATGCGAAGACTGCAACACAACACATTAGAGAAACGCACTGCGAAGACTGCAACACAACACATTAGAGAACACGTTGCAAATAGACCGCAACACAACACATTAGAGAACACGTTGCAAATAGACCGCAACACAACACATTAGAGAACGCGTTGCAAATAGACCGCAACACATTAGAGAAACAAACTGCAATGACTGCAACACAAAAAATTAGAAAAACGCACTGCAAAGGCTGCAACACAACACATTAGAGAAACGCAATGCGAAGACTGCAACACAACACATTAGAGAAACGCACTGCGAAGACTGCAACACAACACATTAGAGAAACGCAATGCGAAGACTGCAACACAACACATTAGAGAAACGCACTGCGAAGACTGCAACACAACACATTAGAGAAACGCACTGCGAAGACCGCAACACAACACATTAGAGAAACGCACGGCGAAGACTGCAACACAACACATTAGAGAAACGCACTGCAAAGAGCGCAACACAACACATTAGAGAAACGCACTGCAAAGACTGCAACACAACACATTAGAAAACGTGTTGCAAATAGACCGCAACACAACACATTAGAGAAACGCAATGCGAAGACTGCAACACAACACATTAGAGAAACGCAATGCGAAGACTGCAACACAACACATTAGAGAAACGCACTGCAAAGACTGCAACACAACACATTAGAGAAACGCACCGCGAAGACTGCAACATAACACATTAGAGAAACGCACTGCGAAGACTGCAACACAACACATTAGAAAACGCACTGCAAATAGACCGCAACACAACACATTAGAGGAACGCACTGCAAATAGCACAACACAACACATTAGAGAAACGCACTGCAAAGACTGCCACACAACACATTAGAGAAACGCACTACAAAGACTGCAACACAACACATTAGAGAAACGCACCGCAAAGACTGCAACATAACACATTAGAGAAACGCACTACAAAGACTGCAACACAACACATTAGAGAAACGCACTGCAAAGAGCGCAACACAACACAATAGAGAAACGCACTGCAAATACTGCAACACAACACATTAGAGAAACGCACCGCAAAGACTGCAACACAACACATTAGAAAACGCACTGCAAATAGACCGCAACACAACACATTAGAGGAACGCACTGCAAATAGCACAACACAACACATTAGAGAAACGCACTGCAAAGACCGCAACACAACACATTAGAGAAACGCACTGCAAATACTGCAACATAACACATTAGAGAAACGCACTGCGAAGACTGCAACACAACACATTAGAAAACGCACTGCAAATAGACCGCAACACAACACATTAGAGGAACGCACTGCAAATAGCACAACACAACACATTAGAGAAACGCACTGCAAAGACCGCAACACAACACATTAGAGAAACGCACTACAAAGACTGCAACACAACACATTAGAGAAACGCACCGCAAAGACTGCAACATAACACATTAGAGAAACGCACTACAAAGACTGCAACACAACACATTAGAGAAACGCACTGCAAAGAGCGCAACACAACACAATAGAGAAACGCACTGCAAATACTGCAACACAACACATTAGAGAAACGCACTGCAAAGAGCGCAACACAACACAATAGAGAAACGCACTGCAAATACTGCAACACAACACATTAGAAAACGTGTTGCAAATAGACCGCATCACAACATAACACATTAGAAAAATGCACCACAACGACCGCAACACAACACGTTAGAAAAACGCACTGCAAGTAGACTTGAAAAGAAGTTTCCAGAGCACCATAAGTTTGAATTTAGCACAAAAAAATGAGACATTTTGGAAAACTGCAGTTCTTTTAAAAGTCTTTGGTGGATTGTCCAGTTTTTCGGCTACAGAACCTTAGCAGTGTTATCCTGTATGTAGATAGAGAGCGCACAGTGCAGCTCTGTGCAGCACAGAGCGGAGATGCTGGAGCAAACTGCACAGAGCTGCAGAGCTTTGTTGGTCTATTTTGGTTTGAATATCGTTAGAATAGTTTGTTTTGTGCATTTGATGGAGCAAATGGCGAGTCTGTCAGACTTGCAACACTGTGTGTGTTGACTTCAGCAGCGTGCGTGACTGTAAGAAAAACAGAGACGATGGTGCGATTGTCACTTAAAGCGCGAAGGGTTAAGCTTTGTTTGTTAACAAGTGTGTTTATGTTGTGAGAGTGAAGAAAAAGAAGACAGCAGACGTTTCAGTCCATCAAAACATCAGCCTCCTGCTGTCCCCTCTGATTAGACGGAGCGGGTTCAGTCGTCCATCTTCACTGTGAGGAGTCTCCAGAGACACAGACAGACACAAACTGACAGATTAAAGCTCATATAAACCGGTTTACGCAGACAGAAACACAACCTGCTCGTTCTGCCGATCAGCATCCCTGAATCCAAACCACCGTTGGCCTGAAGACAAACGTCTCTGTTAATTGTCAGCGGTTGATGTGTGTTTTTTCTCTCTGCAAATTCAGACGCAGGTTCCATGGAGGAGGAGGCGGAGTTTAACTGGGAGGAGTACATGGAAGAGACGGGGGCCAGCCCTGCCCCTCACACCACCTTCAGACATGTGAGTGATCTCTTTGATCCTTTAAACACAGCCTCTGGATAAGTAGCATCTGCAGAAATCCTTTAAGGAATATTTCAGAGAGCTGCTCGCCTTGGCTTCGTTCCTTTGTGACGCACGCCGTCGGGCAGCTTTAGCTGGTTTCTAAACTGGAACCAGAGGTGATTATTAGAGCATACTGAGAGTGAAAGACTGAATAATGACGGAGTTTTAAGTGAGATTACTGCTTTCAGAAGAAATGTTCTCACAAAGAAACAGAAATGTAAACACTGAAGTTAATATTCAACATCTTTTCTGTGTCAGAGTTCTCAAACCGGGCGTGGAGAATTCATCACTAAAGCATCAGCTCCTGCTTACACACAATAACAAGATTATCCAGTTTTGCTGCTCCTATTAAAGGAGTAATACGACTGATGCCACATTTTTGATGACTTCTCACTCTAACTGCCTCCATTGTGTCGCTGTTTTATTGAATATGAAAGCAATGTTAATCATAAGGTGGATGAAGAAGTAGACAGCAGGACCGCTCCCTAAAAGTGAAACCACAAGGCTTCACCTTTAGGGAGTCGCCTTTTTCTCTGTAAACTCAAGAAGGTGTGTGTGTGTGTGTGTGTGTGGGGGGGGGGGGGGTTATTTCCTTGCAGCAAATGCTGGAATCTTGAGATGCTGAGCCCTAACCAAGAGTCAACATCTGGTGCTAAAAGTTGCTGTACATGCAGAATCCGCTAGAGGCTGGCTGCAGAAAGACAGGAAGTCAAAAACACACCAAGCCAAAAAAAAAACAAAACAGGCTTTTATAGCATTAAAAACATATTTACAGCCTGGTTCAAAAAACAGCTTGGGTCTAAAACGCTAATTTTGCTATCGGCACACACTGCATGGGGGGTGAATTTTTCCTAACTCAGCGGTTTAGAAGATATTAGGAATATGAGTTCGTCCAATCAGAGGCTCAGCTCAGCTCACGTGACAGATGGGCGCCCTATAGCTGTTATATCCAAGATGGCTCTGTCCAATGATTGGATAGCCCTTACCCTAACAGCACCAGTCCTATTTATGACTTTGGAACCCCTATGACATCATCAGCTGTGTGGTTTCCATGGTGACGGATCATTTCCATTCATTTTAATTGGACAAAAAATTTTGGAAAATTGGAGCGCAGGTGGTCTAGGTTGCACTACATATGGCAAAAAGCCCTTGAGCAAGCAGCCCGGGTTCAAGTCCAGCCTGTGGCTCACCGTTCCCTCCTCTATCCACTGTCCTGTCCTTTCACAATAAAGGCATAAAAAGCCCCCAAAAAAATTCAAAAAAAAAATTTTTGAAAATGCCAAAAAGTGACAAAAATTGAACATTTAGACGAAGAATCCAAACTTTCTGATCCAGAAACGGAGCAGCATGTGAACAAACTTCACACGGCACCACACTGACTTCTTCATGTATTTTCAGGGAGGGCGCGTCAGTCAGCGGTCCGCCTCACTCTTACAGGAGCTTGTTGAGATATGTGGTTATTACAAACACAAATCCTGATTATTGAAGGCTCTGAAGGAATGTTTGTCTGTTTGTAAACAAAGTGATAAAATCAGCACTTTTTGAAGAGTTTGAGATGTGTTAGCTCGTTCTTATCTCTATCTAAATAAGAGGAAACTCTCTTTGAAAGAAGCTCGGACTTGTTCAGATCTTATCAGTGCGTTTTCTCGTGTTACAACATCGTTTGTTGGAAACTCTCGGAGAGAGTTTGGATTGGTCCTGAAAGGTACATTTTTGGCAGCGTCTCTCTCTCCAGGCTGACCCTGCTCCGCTCTGATTGCCTCAGACTCGTATCTGATACTGAGGTGAACTGAAGCGCGGCCGGCTGAGTTATTTCGGACGGACAATCAACATCCAGGTCAGCTGAGAGGTCACCTGAGCCGCATGTCGCCGTCAGCGGCGTGTTTAGCATGTCAGGCTCACCTGCTTAATCTGAAACTCTCTTCTTTTCATCTGACCCGACTGAACTGATGCAGAGAAGCTAAATGAAGACTTTCTGTTCATGTGTTTGACCGAATCGGCTTTTGTTTTGCTCTTCATGCTAATGCTAACGCTAACATAATGAATTATCTTCAAAGCTGAAGCTGAAGTGGATTATTCGTAACACCCTGATGTGAATGTGACTCCTCTTTTCTTACACTAAACTCCCATGAAACACCAGCCTGTGAATTTATGTCAAAGTACGGAGGCATAAAATGTTGAGTATCAACTTTCAGTAAATTTTTTTTGCTGCTTTAAAGCAGCTAGTAAAGGGTGAAAGGAGGGGTCAGATGGTGAAAAATATCAATTGGTGTAGACAATGTTTCTCATAAAAAAATCTGATACTGCACAAAAAATTCCCTCTGAATGTGATTTTAACAGTATATTACACTGTAAAAAATGAAAATCAAAATTATTTTAAACCAGCTGACTTAATTAAAAAAATAGAGCGAAAACGAAATGAAATGAAATATTTTAACCCTTTATTGCCAAACATCATATTTGACACATGATTATCAAAGACCTCTGTCTCACCAACATACTAAATATTTTCATTAAAATCCTGTAAATTTTGTATTATTTTTTATTCTACCCCTTTGAGGATTATCATTCTCTACTTTTCTTTCCCCTCAGGAAAATCATCGCTAATTTTCAAGAAGTTGCGTTATAAATAACATCTTAATTATTACTAATTTTTAAAAATAAATATCTTCTAAAGTGAATCAATGCATATTTTCATAAAAAACTTAACTAAAAAATTATACCACAATTGCCCAATTTATCTAATGTGATATAAAAAATATATAATAAATCAAATTGTTCAAAATTTTTTAATTTTTTTAAATTTATTTTAATTATTTTTTTTGGCGGGGGGGGGGGGGGTTCTGAAAATTAGAATTTTCTTGCTATTTTCTTATGGGTCAGGCATGTCATGTTTTTGTGGATACACTTTTTGACAGTTTAATCGGACTGATTCTTTGATTGGTTAAAAATGGTATAAATGTCATATAAAATACTCAGAAATGCAAAATTCACATTTAGATAAACATCCAACGTTTTAAAAAAAGTTTAAAGTATATTTTTGATTCTAACCCTGTCCCAAAAACATGAACATCACTTAAGAAACATAAATCCAAAATATGTTTCAAAGGTTGATTCGACAAACTTTTTCCTAAGGTTAGCTTGTTTAGCTTTTGAATTGACCCTCTGGTGCACCCGTAGAAGCTTTACATGATTTATAATTCAAAAAACACACTGACGTTCTTCCCTCTGATTGGCCAGCCCTCTAGAGGTTAATGTAAGAGGGCGGGGCTATGGGTAGACCTTGGTGTTTGAGGCCCCGCTCCTCAAAAGTGATGACCTCTTTGTTTTACCAAGTCTTGTGAAGAGCTCCTGTTGTTTTTTTTGAACGTAGTATTTTGATGACTTTACAGACAGATTTCTACGACATATGAAATGTGGAGGTTTGAAAATCTGCTCACATTTAGTCTGAACATCCACGATTTTCACTCCATATATCTAAAATATGGGGAAGCTAAATCTCTCGCAAGCATGTCCAAAGTTTGCAGACTTTCCTGCACACGTCTGATGATATTAAAAGCTGTGCCTCTGCCTTCGGTGCTCTGCATGTGTCGACATGTTACATCACAGCACAGGGCCAGATGGGTGAGCGTGGTTATCCTGGATGTGAGGTCTTTATCCATCTCAGCTGACAGAGCGGCTGAGTCTCACAGCGCTCAGCTGCCGTGCCGCAAAGGTGGAGGCGTGTCCGACTTAAGATTTAAAGAAGTGTGTCGGCCTTTCGGTTTCTTACATCACTCGCAGCGATGAATCTCGATGAGAGTGTGTGTTTTTCTCTGATGTCGGACAAACCGTGCGCGCTTGTTCGAGCGTCTCTCGGGAGGCCAAATTGCCTCGTCAGTAAGTGGATTGAGTCACCGGGAATCAGACCATGAATTCCCCAGAAAAATGTGATTCAGTAAAGAGCAGCCCTCATCTCTGCCTCTCTCTGTGTGTGCCCGCACAAATTGAAACAGTGATTTCTCTTGGGCCCACACACACACACACACACACTCACACAGAGAGACACACACAGACTCAGTGTTTGCCTGTAGCTCTCCGTTACGTAAGCTGAACAGAGTGATACAGCACGTTTGCATTGTTGTAGCAGGAAGTCATGGGGCCGTTTGTATTGTGTTTATTTCTAAGATGTTGGCTTTTTCCATTCACTCGTGAGTGTGTGCGTTTGTGCGACTGTTGAATGCGAACATCCTGTCGGGCTTGTAGTGTTCTCAAAGATTGTGAGGCAGCCTTTGGCTATTGGTGGAAACGCATTATTCTGTGCTGCATTCACTGCTGTGCAGATTTATCTCTTCTCTCTTCACAAGGACGGACGGAGAGGCTGCGGTTCAGAGCCGGGGTTGTGTTTGAAGCAGTAAAACAGGGTTTAGACTGTTTTTATCAGCTCTCTGCTCTCTTATTGAATTTGGTGACATCTCCACGTCAATTAGGAATTCTTTCCATGCTACAGATAAAGAGACAGGACAGCAGTTTGGACGTCACGTCACATGCATGACTTTTGTCCTAGAAAAGCAAAGAAGACATGTTTTCATTTGGACTTTGAAAACTGTTGACTTTGTTCAACCATAACTCAAATTTTTATTTTATTTTCAGAGTTTTACGTTTCTTTCATGAGGTTTACACCAAAGTAATGAAAAAATTTTCACATAATAAATAAAAATTCCACTTTATTTGGGATATGTCATATTGTATCGTGACTTTTTTCAACTAAATTTATAAAAATAAAGTTATTTCTCATTTTCAACTTCTTTCTCATAATTTTGACTCAAGACGTTAAGTTTTCATCTTTTTTTTTTTTAAAAAAACTTTGATTTTGTTCTTGAGATCCAACTTTTTTCTTAATTTCACCTTCAGTTAATTAATTGTTTTTCAACTTTATTCTCAAAATTATGACTTTTCTTAAGTTTTTTTTTGTTTAGTTCTTGAATAGTATTGTTACTTTTTTTCTTCAAAATTTTAGAATTATTTTGCTAGGCTGGTTTTTTAACTGCTCCTAAATTTGATTTTTTTTTCCTGGACTTTTTTTTTCCTTGAGATTGAGACTTAAGTTGTGGAATTTTACTTCAAATCTTCTCCTAAAATTTTGACATTATGCATCACTTTTTTAAAAAAGATCTCAACTAAATTCGTAAAATTTTCAGTTTTTTCTTAAAGTTTAACTTTTATCTCAAAATTTTGTATGAAGTCATTTAGTTTTTTTCTTTTTAGTTCTTAAAGTTTTACTTTCTTCTTAAAGCTCTGACCTCTTTGTGGTTTCATTTTTAGTCATTTAGTTGTTTTTCAGCTTTATCCTCAAAAATTAGACCATTTTTTATCATGAGGTAGTTTTGCTTCTTTGTAAAATTTCAACATATAATCCAAATGTTTAATTTTATTCAAAAAATTTTTTCTCAAAATTGAGACTTTTTCCTTGACACTGATTTAATAATCAAACTGTTTTTCAACTTTTATCTAAAACTTCAGAATTTTTTTTTTATCTTAATATGGACTAAGATAAAGAAATTAAACTTATTCTAAAAAAAAAAAAATCAACATTTTAACCTTTTTTCTACTTCAAGTGCAGAATGGAATTTCATTTTTATGATATAAAGTCTTAGTTCTTAAAATCTTTTTTCTTCCCCAGTGTGACCTTAATTCTGTGCTGAATATTTTTGGGCATTAATCCAAAACAACAAAGTTTGTCTTGTTGGGAGGATGGGTGTCTTTTCTTTGCAGTTTCTACTGTTTTTTCTATGAATTAAAGAAAAAATTGGTTGAAAAAGCTTAAACAGCCTCTGAGAAGTTTAGGGAATAATGCTGTAGTTGTTTTTGTTGTTGTTGTTTTTATTTTAATTAAAGGAGAGTTTGTGCAACATTTTTTGCATCTATGCAGAGGTTTTAAACAGACCAGTGAAGTTTGAAAAAGTGGCTTCTGGCCCACACAATCGAGCATGACATGAGCTTAATGGACGTCTCATTCGTGGAAAGCTTTTCAGAGGATTTCTCTAAAACCACGAGCATTAAAATGGAGTAAGAGCCCCTTTTACTGAGCAGCAGCAGCAGCCACGCTTCTTGGAAAGCTTCAGAGAGTCTGTGAGAATTTGTGCTCATTGAGCCAAAAGAGCTTTAGTGCGATTGGTGATCTAATTCCTCCCAAAGGTGTTGGGTGGTGTGGAGGTCAGGAGTCTGTGCTGGAGAAAGCGTCTGTGGACGGTTGGCATCAAAGTTAAACGCTCAAATGCTTCAAATGTCTGACTTTGGGAGGACTTTAGCAGACTCTGGACTCCAGTCCTTTCTCTAAAACTTTAAACATGACCTCTGTGTTCTGGTCCAGCTGTGTCACCGAGCCTTGACCCGCTCTTAATCCTTGTTTTGGGTTTTTGCACCTGTCAGCAAAGACGGCCTGAAACAGCTGAACTTAGTAATTAGAAGTTCGCACTGACTTGAGGACTTTTATTTTGAAAAACAGGCTTTTTGTAAATGAAACTGCAGAATATTCCTTTAAATTTTCCGCCTTTTCCCTCTCAGGTGGAGATCAGTCTTCAGAGCAGCTTCCAGCCCGGCATGAAGCTGGAGGTGGCCAATAAAAACAGCCCGGACACGTATTGGGTGGCCACCATCATCACCACGTGTGGCCAGCTGCTGCTGCTGCGCTTCAGCGGATACGGAGACGACCGCAAGGCCGACTTCTGGTGTGATGTCATGACTGCCGAGCTGCACCCGGTGGGCTGGTGCACGCAGAACAACAAGACCCTCATGCCCCCTGAAGGTAGGACGAAACACCGGGGACATGCACTCAATCTGGTGGGAGAAAAAAAAAGATCTATTCTAATGTTTGCAAAAGAGAGTTGATGCACCTCGAAATCTGAACAAAAGTGCAAAATTAAACATGAACTGAAGCTTCTAAACTAGTTTCTTTTCCAAAAAGCTGCAGATGAGCCTGTTTTTTTAAATAGTTTGAAGGATTTATTCATTATTTGCAGCTCAAGTTTCATTTCTTTCCTCTTATTTCTTCTCCGTCTTGAGGTGTGTTTGCTAAAACAGAAACGTGTTCCCTTTAAACCAGATGAGCGATATTTTTGAGCTGGAAAGGACCAAATCTTCTCTGCCAATGCCAAACAGCTTGTCCTTCTGTTGCTGTTGTAAGACCTTTGTTAAATTGTCAGCGAGTTTTGTTTCTTCATTTATCGGATCGGAAGAGTCGGTGGCAGAAAAAGCTGTTTGGCATCAGCAAAGAGAAAATTTGGCAAACTTTTCATGTGCGCAACCCAAAAAACGGAACTGCTGCTCATCCAACAAAAGCATGTTCCTTACAAATGTGGCTCCGTTTTAAAAAGGAAATAAACGAGCTTTCCAACTGTATAAGATTTATCGCCAAGAAGCTTTGTTTCAACAAAGAAATAATCAACCAAACACAAATTTACTTACTTTTTGCGCCAAGTTTGCAGGGCAATACTTGCAGATTCTTCCAAATACGGTGGAAACTGTTTTTTTTTTTTTCCCAGTGAAATTAGAAGGGTTTTTTTCACCAAGTCCCCAAAATTATTAGTGAACCATTAATAAAGATTTTTTTTAATGAGGAAAATACTCGAATGCTGCTTTGGGGTCTATAAATACCATCATTTTTTGCTGGTTGGAGTTTTGCAGTGGTGGGAAATATTAGCACCAAAAAGTGACTTCCAACCCTCTCCTCTCTCTCATTTTAACCCTAAAAACAACCCAAGAAGCTGAAATTGATGAACACCTGTTGGTTCCATGTGGGAGATGAACTCTTATGCATTCTTGATAGGGCTGCCACAGACGATTATTTTGATAATCGACTAGTCACCGATTATTTTTTGTGATTAGTCGACTATTCGGATCATACATAAATTGCAGCTTATTGCAGCAGCATACAGCTAACATCATTAGCTTCCAGCTTCAAGTGTTTAAGGTATGTGCTAACTAAAAATGAAGACAGTTAATATCATAGTTCATTCAGCTTTTAATGAACTTTGCAGCTTGTAGCAGCATTTCTGACATTTTTTTTAATGTACCAATTTTCTATTCAAACATGACATCGCTATTAAGTAGGTAGCTCCCTGTTGACGTTAATGTTAGCAGCTAACTAGCCAATTAGCTTACCGAGATTGTCATTCTTGGTCAGAAAATAAATCAGCCACGGCGTGCTGTCTTTTCAGATGCTCGTGCATCGCCGTCGTTCTGTCATGGAAGGACATTTCTGCTTTGCAGATTTTGCATTGCACACTTTTCTCCTTTATTTTGGAAAAATGCTCCCAAACTTTCGAGCTCTGTTGCCGGCTAGCCATGATACTGTTGAGCATAACTTTTCCGGTGACATCACGGGTTACCCCGGTTACCACTTCTGCGCGTATGCATCAAGGACAGAACGGCAGACGAGACAGGTGAAAGTACAGCGGCAGTTTGGAGGGAAAAATAAAGTTTAAAAAAATATTAAAACGACAACGTCGATTATTAAATAAGTCGCTGATGAATTTGATTGTTGATTTCAATATGAGCTGCAACTTCAGACACCAAAAATGTGTGAATGTGTGATGAATCTTGGGATTTCCCAATTATGTAGCTATAATTTAATTTATCACCAATGTCTTTAGATGGACGCTGGTGTTTTCTAACTTCTTGCAACGGAAGCAGCGACTTAAACTCTACCAATGCCAAAATGTAAGGAATAGGGACTGTAACCAGATATATTTAGGGAAAAATATATCTGCTATCGGTGATACAGAAGAATCACTAACAGTTTCTGTTTTTTGTGTACCTGGACTCATTTGGGCCTAATTAAGTCAAGTTTCCACCAATCATATCATGTTTGGTCTGTTTCATGGTTGAATACGTCTCTTATTATTTTCTTTATTGAACTGAAAGAAATCTGATTCAAAAACTGTTTAGCATGAAAGATTACTGAACAATATGAGATCTGCACAAAAGTTTGACTGAGGTTGGATCATTTCATGTAGTCTGACTTTAACACACTCGTCTTTCTGAGGCAGCCTGATATAAACTGAATGATGGGACTGGTTTCTCTAAAGAGCGGTGATTGAAGAGGCAGCTCGTCTGTCCTTTATATCCCAACACACTCTGAGAGCATCTCTGATCTCTACCTTAAAACCAAAAATCAGACCATTCCTCTACGTTCCCTGAGCTCTTCTTTCTAAAGTTCTAGAACTTCTCCGGAACCTTCCACGCCGTTGACATTTCTATCCCATGAATAAATGACTCACCCTCCACAGACTCGTTCGGACCATTTATTTTCCAGACACTCCCCTGCTGATGGATGGCGTGTGCCTCCGTCGTTGGGGAGACGACCTGGTTACGTTTCCACCTGACTCGGGTTTCCTCTCCTTCACGTCAGCCTCAAGTGTCTTTCTCAGTCGACCGCTTCTTCTTCTTCTTTCGTCATTTTGGGGCAGATTTCTAAATTTACAGCACTTTTCTCACCTCTCAGTAACTCTGTGGAGTAGCTCTTTGTTTTGGCTGATGTGTCTTTCTTAATGGTCTATAAATTGGCAGATTTTTCCACGAGGCATGACCGTCATGTTTGTTTTCCTTGTTTTGCCCAACCAACAGTTATTAACACTCATAAAACCATTAAATCTAAGAAATTTAAACAAACCTTTAAAGAAAATTATAAAGAATTTGAAGGAATTAATTGATTTTTTTCTCTAAACTGATGAGTTGAATGTCTGAAAATTTATACCGTTTGTCAGGAAAGGCCGACAGCTGAGCTGCTGCTTGCTTGTTTGTAGCTTTTTCTCTTTAAATATTGATTTTGTTAAGTTCTTAAGAGTAAAAAGGTTAAAAGAGAGAAAAAATAACCATTGTTTCTCTGTTGCTCAACGATGGACTGCATATTTCCAGTAGAGGCCGAGAGCTGAGCTGCTGTGAGCCTGTTCGTCTTTTTTTTTTTTTTGCTCAGTTTTGGTTAATTTTGAAGTTTCTATGGTTAAGAACGGTTTACGTTTTGGAAAATTTGCCTCTTGAACAAAATAATGTTAAAAAATCAGAGTTTTCCTCTTGCTCATTGGTGGATAACGTGCTGTATGTCGACGGGGTCTATGAGCTGAGCTGCTGCTGTTGTACATCATAATTTTTTGTTTCTTGTGAGGTCTCCTCAGCTCAAAAATAAACAATCACAGTGAAAAACAAGGATTCTTGTAATCTTTAGTCAACGCTGAGTGTCAGAAGAGGCTGTGAGCTGAGCTGCTGCCAGCGTGTTTGTAGTTATTTTTGCTCAGTTTGGGTCTGTTTTGAGGTCTTTAATGGTCAGGAAGGTTTTAATCTTCTGTTAAAGTTTTCAACTAAACAAACATCCTGGGAATTAAAACTCTAATCAAGACAGTTTTATTCTACAAATTAGCGTTCCTCTGAGGATCTTCGTACAATGTGTGTTGATGGGGGCTGAAGGCTGAGCTGCTGTTTTATTGTTTGTTTCTTGTGACAGTCACTAAAGGTTTTTAATGAGAACTTAATCATCTGTGTTTCTCTGTTATTCTTCGATCAATAACTTTTGTTGATGAGGGCTGAGAGCTGAGCTGCTGAGTTTTTACGTCATGATTTTCTTAGTTTTGATCGTTGACGAGGTTTTCTTGTGAGAGCTAAACTATCTGTATCGTCTCAGACACTGTATTCAAACACGTATACACTGGATATATTTTCTAATCATCTTAAGTGGACGCTGAGTGTCAGATGGGCTGAGCGCAGAGCTGCTGTGAGCTTGTTTGGTTTCAGAACTCGTGGTTTTTCATTTCAGAAGTTTCTTGAAGCAGGAGAACATTGTGTTTGATGTTTAGGCTTCAAACCTCGAGAGCCTGCAGAGTCCGGCTCATATTTGTGGCAGCTCGGATGAACCAGCCTTCAGGTGGTGCTCTGTTAATGGATAATTTGGTGGTGAAACAACTGCAAACATGGATTAGTTCCATTTCATATTGGAAATTTGTGTTTCTCTGACACTCTATAGTGGACTGAGGGGGCGTTCCAAACCGAGCTGCATCATAACGACAAGGTTTCCTAGTGGGAGCTAGATTATCTGCTGAGATCTCCTCACCTCAGACATGAACAGATTTGGTGTTTGAAGCTTGTTTACGGGTAAAAGTTGTGGTTAGTTTGTATAACTGAAAAATGTCATCAGGTGTAACCAACGTTTCTCATAAAAAACTGCTATGAATCTGATTTTATCAGTCGACTACACTGTAAAAAATGAAATTGACTCATTGATGTCTACAGCAAACTGACTCACTCAGTACAACAAAACCCATATTATCAAGTTTAGAGATGAAATATTTAAATAAACTTTGAGATGATCTTTTTTAACTTATAACTGATTTCATCAGTACTCTGTCATAACTTCCAGGAAGGTGGATTATTAAATACTTGTCATGCTTCTGTGGTTACACCATTTAAAATTCGGTCATGTAAAATACTCTGACACCAACAGAAATGCAAACTACACATTAAAACAAACACCTAACATGTTGTTTTAACAAGTTTAAAGCATAGTTTTTGATACCAACCCTCATTTTTCCCTTACACAGTTTCAGTTGACAACAGTGCTTGTTTGTTTCCAGCTTTTGACATTTTTGTAGCGCTTACAAAATCGTCTGTGTAAGTTTCCTTCTCTTAAACCAACAGACCTGGTGATATAAATTTGCAAAAAAAATTATACCCATTTCATATTAAAGTTTTTAATGGATAAAGTGGAAATTATACGTCAGGAAGTGCTGTGAGCTGAGCTGCTGCTCACTTCAGCTTGTTTCTTTTCTAAAACTTTGCATCCAAAGTAGTGATAGACCAATATGCTTTTTTCAGGGCCGATAACCGATATTTGCAGCCGATATTCATTTGCAGTAAAAGTGAATATATTGACATCAAAATTTTGAATAATACAAACTCTGATCCTTAACTTTGTTTAAATGCCTTTCAGCACATGTTCATTTAACATGTTCCAGGCTCAGCAGCATGTCTTCTAAAGGTCAATAAACATTTAAACAAATAAATAGCTCCCTTAAGTTTTCTACAGTATATAAACTTTTTCAAAATTTCAATACAACTAAAATGTTTATCTCTTTTTTTTTAACTTCAAACAATAACAATAACAATATCATTTTCAAGAGCCAAGCAAGCTGTGAAAGTTATAATAAGTTCATAGACTGTGAGAGAGTCACGATGCTAATCGCGTTAGCCGGTCAATGGGATTTTCCATTCATGTTAGCATTAAGCTAGCGGAGTTTCGCTAACCGAAGCAAAGTAGTTAAGAATAGCTTTCCTTTGCCAAGTTTTGAAGTGACCTGTTATCGGCCGTCGTATTAAAAAAAAAAGGACGATGCCGATATGGGTCAAAATGACAAATATATGCGCCGATAATCGGTCTATCCCTAATCCAAAGACACGATAAAGATTAATCAAAGAATCCATGTGATGTGACTGAAACACTTCTAAAATAACATGATGTTGAAGACATAAATAAATAAGAAATATAAGTTCTATGAGTTACACACGCTGGCTGATGGAGGAGTTTTGTGCATCCCTGAGCTCATTAACACGAACAAAAAGTCAAAGCTTTGCACCGAGCAGCCAAATCCTGTTGGACTCACAGAAATCAAAGTCTTTCCATGCATGTTGAAGTTATTTCCATTCATTAAAGCTTCTGTTTAACTAAAACTCATTAAAACTTCCTTTTTAACAATCTTAAAAAGCTCATATATTAAATGTCCTCATCTTTCTGATAATAATGATGAATTATGCTGATAATAATGATTGACAGGTACGCATGTCTGCATGTTTAATGATGCAAACTGAAAAGTCTGTTCTCTCTAGAAGCTTCTGCAAGTTACCGTCAGTTTACGAATCTGAGCTCTGCAGCTCAGTTTCATGGCTTTGCATCATGTTTAGTGGTGTTTTTGGTGTGTGTGTATGTGTGTGTGTGTGTGTGTGTGTTAGCTGGAATTTAATAAGAGAGTAAAAAGTGTGGTTTTTTTGCGTGCTTACATCTGTTTCCTTTTTGTTTCTCAGATAACGTTTACCTAAGAAAAGGTAAGCAGCTCTAACAGAGCGTCTGACTAACTTGCCTGCTCCGGCTCACTTAGTGGCTAACACACACACACACACACACACACACACACACACACACACACTGAGAGCTGCATGCACACGCTGCTTCCTCCTTGTCCTCTTCCTCTTTTCTCCTCTCCACTGGAAGTGACCTCACAGCTCGGTCGTCATGGCTTGCCTCGTCTTGCATGTGACTCTTTTTCTAGCTGAGTGTGTCTTAGCAGTGATAACACACACACACACACATTTACCCAAACACACACTAAAGCTGTGCTGGTCTGATAAGTGGTGCAGCAGCTCGGTGAGATATGTGATGCTTTGATAAACTTCTCCAACAAACTTTGGACTGTAACAGAAAGAGAAACTCCCTCTGAGGTCGAAAGTTAAGAAGTGTGTCGCTTGCAGATAAAATCACAGTTTGTAACCACCAGACTGTTACGTGTACACCTTTACCTGCTGGTGTCACATCCAGTCAGCCTCAGTCTTTTGTAACTGAATCAGTCAGCTTCTTCATCAGCAAGTAAAGTAGATTATTTTATCAACCTTTTTCTGTGCCAGAGGATTGTGAGAAGTTGTGCTGTAGGTTCTGTGTAGTGAGGATAATAAATCATTCCTCTCTGACAAGGTAAGCCTGAAGGTTAAATTTACACACAAAGAACATAATTCAAAGCAGTGTATACATATTTATGGTGTTTAGACAGTGTTTGCGTATGAAGCCTCGGGTCAGTCTCCAGGGGGAGGCAGGGCTTGTTTAGTCGTGTTTCTGCTGTGAATTCCCACAGTCTCCCGTGTGTATGAGTGTGTGTGTATGAGTGTGTGTGTGTGTGTGTGTGTGTGTGTGGGATGCATTCAGCCTTTCACGTAAAGGGCTTTTTGAAGCAACATCACAAGTTTGGTCATGTGACACTAACAGATCCCTGACGGAGATGATTTGCATAATGAATTCACCACACTGCTTCCTGCCAGAGCCTGCTGCAGATGATGGTCCAAGATAGACCCGTCTACTACTCAGAGTGTGTTTGTGGTTTTATTTATTTATTTATTTATTTTCCCCCCCATAAACAACTTTTAGAAAGGTGTCCTCAGTGATGTCATTGAAGACGTGTGTGTATTTAGGCAGGTATTTGTCTTTATAGTCTTGAGAGGCTGTGTATTGATATGAAAACCCTTCTTTTGGAGACGTTCTTGCTTGTGTAAACATTTTATATTGTTCTCATAAATGACAAGCTTTGATTAGCTTGGGGGCAAAAAAATAACTTTTAGAACATTGTACCCAAAAAGCATATAAAATATGTTTGTGTGTGATTGTGTATTTGTTTTGACAGGCTCATGAGGACTAACTATTGATAGAAATGCCTTCTTTTGAGGACATTCTTGCTTTTATGGACATTTTGTAAAGTCCTCGTGAATAACATGCTTCGATTAGCTCCTTTGATTAATTCTGTATTTTGACGTTACGTTTTGAATCCCTTCCCTTTTTATGGTAGGCTCATATTTTGTCTCATTCAAGGTACACATTGGAAATGGTGGTCCTTACAAAGAACTTTTAAAACATCGTCTTCACAAGGCACTGAAAACGAGTTCATGTGTGAATCTGTTTATCTTTATAGTTTGGTGAGGACTACTTTTTGATAGGAAACCCTTCTTGTGGGTCATTCTAGCTTTTGTGGACATTTTTGTGCAAAGTTAACAAACAGGAACTAATTGCTTAAACGCTTACTCATGACATTTTAATTCTACTTACATCTGACGGTAGGCAACTTTTTTAGCTAGTAATTGTTCTAAAATTGTTCTGGGATATCACAGATGCTATATTAAAGAGGAAAAAATACATTTTCAAGAATAAAATTGTAAGAAAATAAAGTCTAGAGAAGAAATAAAAGTCCTAAAATTAAAATTCTCTGTAAAGTGTCTATAATTAAGATGTAACTTGATGTGGATGAACAGTGGTTAGCCTCTTGTGTTGCTAACTCCTGACTCAGAAAATGAGCTTAAGGAACTCATTCCACTTTCTTCATTTACGTTCTCCATCTTAAGAAATAAAAAACAAGCTGTAGACGGTGTTAAATCTTTATTTTATTCTTTTGTGTCACAGAGGACAAACTTGAACAAAAGAAAGTAGAACTGAAATGTCTACTGCTTCGATTTCTCTCTCATTAGTATCAAAGCTTAAGTGCCTGAGTGTCTGCTTAGCTTTGCACTTACATCAACAAGAAGTTCATCAGAGGCAAGGTTTTTATGCTTCTGTGTTATTTTTTTTCTTTTTGTTCCTGAACCACTGAAACTTGTTGATCTGAAGTAGGAGTTATACATATTGAGAAAGTTCTGAATTCACAGCAAAGAAAGGAAAAATTCACACCAACAACACCTACAGACGTTGAACTTGGCAGCTGTCTTTGACCTTTTGGATGCATAAAGGATGCTGTCGGTCACATTAGCTCAAAATTAGCATGTTTGCCTTAGTTTTGCTGCAGTGTTTTGAAGATAAGATCTCATATTTCATGGGTTTATCTATAGCTTTGTCTGTGAAATAAGAGGTTTCTCATGTTTGGTGTTCACAGAGAACCTGTTAAAACTTCATTGTGATTAAAAAGAGGAAAAGAGAGTTCACGGTTTCTTCAAGGGTGAGATGACAGCTTCACTTCGTCAAAAATATTCAGCTCTTTATGTTCTTCACTTCTCTTCCAGTTTGACTTACTGACTGTTAAACCCAGTGGTATGTTCTAGTATTCTTTCTCTGTATGTAGGGAACATAATGCAAATGTTTGCATTGTCTCATGACTGTTGAATAGACTATTGTCATGAAACGGTCGCCATGCAACCAGAGCTTAGCTCCGTGTTTACGTTACTGCAACAGAATTGCAGATAGAATCAGTGGGACCATAGTACAGTGTGTTCAAACTGGTAAAGACTGGATGGTGATTTTGGAAGGAGGGTAGTAAAACACACAACTTCCTGTTGACATTAGATGGCGCTGTACTTTAAGATAAAAAAGGCATATAGATGCAGTAATGGATACTGAACACGTGTGGACTCGAGTTTAATCCCGGGACACGGGATTCCTGGGAAATCTGATAAAAACAGTTTCTAGATTCCCGGGAAAGGATGTGTCAGGAAACGGGGGAAAAAAATTTGCGCCTCTATTACAGTGTTACGGTAATGTTAATGTAGGCTGCGGTGCTTCGCTGTAGTTACGGTAACACAGAGACTCGCTTACGCAGCAGTAGCCACTGGCAGCTGCAGCCCTGTCGGTTGCAGTGCGCGTTGCACTCTGTGCTGTGTTTTTTTTTTTTCATTTAGTTTAAGTTGTAAGCTGTGTGACTGCAAAACAGAAACATATTCCTGCTCTAATAAAGAAGAATTTTGTTAAACACAGATTCCAATCGTTAATTATTTCCGTTCGCAGCCGAAATCTCAACAGCCACAGAACAGACTTTGGTTTAAAGTGATGGTTGAGGGAATCCTTGCGCAGTTATGTGCCGTTTTCTTTGGTTCAAGAAATACGCCTGCCCTGCTCTAAGAATGGAATATTTCGTTAACTACTAATTATAATAGCTTATTGTTCCTGTTTGCAGCCTAAATCTCAACAGCCACAGAGGAATGCATTTTACATGATGGTTTAGGTAATCATTAAATGGTTTACTTCATCGTATTTCGTTAGGGAGTTCTGTCAACTATTAGTTTCATTAGGGTTTCTTTTTGCTGAAGATCAGTTACAGACGACCTTTTTTTTGGCTTTTCACAATTAGCGTTGCAGCAGATGTGACTCCTGAGTCCCGACACGCACGGAGCGCTCTTTCATCATTCATAGCCTGTGCTGATGGACAAAAACTGTGTTCCTGCGCCCTAATAATGATAAATATAACGTGCAAAAAATGTCATCTTTGGATTGAGGAACAAATTGGCTAATTGGTTTAGCTGCAAAAAAACAAAAACAAAAAAAAAACCACCAACACGCAATTTCCCGGGATCTGATCCCTCTAACTTTCGTGAAAAATATTAAACCCTAGTGTGGACGTATTGGTCCGTATCTAACGTTCGGAATGAGAGTTTTTAATATTTGCTGAAAAAAAAATCGTCAACTTTTGTTGTCTGTCCTGGCCACGCCCACTGAGTTACAAAAGATCCTTTGCTAACTTTTCATCCTTAATGTGTCTCAGATACACGTAATTAATTTGAAGATGATCAGAAAAAAACTCGAGGGTGAGCTCATTCAAATACTTTGAATCGGCAAAATCCGACAATTGACTCAAATTTCCGAACTTCCTGTTGGGGTTACATCAAGAGACTTTTATGTAGGTCTTGGCGTGATGTCATGCATGTAGGTGAAAGTAGCTGGAGGGGCTCTAAATATGCGGTTCATTTGGAGGTAGAAAGAAATTAAAGTGTTAAAAGACAGTGTCATCAGCGAAAGATGTAAATTTGTACAAGATTTGTGCAACATATGCCTGATTATCTGCTTTGTCTCGAGGTTTAGCGTTTATTTGATGCCACAAAGTGACTGATTTTTAATACTGACTTTCAAATGTCCATGGTTAAATCCTCAAAATTGAATGTGGCCCTCTTTAAAAAAAACAGTTTGGACACCCCTGATGTAGAGGAGAAGATGAAGCATGTTGCAAGACAAACCTCTCCCTGCTCTCGCCTCAAAATTTGCATAAACTCACAACCTCAGAGTGTTTTCCAGAAGCCGGAGGAGTGTGTGCACACATTTGTCCGCTTGATAAGGCCTCGTTTACTCTCCGTCCTTCATGAGTATTTAATTTGAGTCTGTAGTTTATGAATGAAGGAGGTAAACATCCCTCTCCGTGCTTCAGATCACAGAGCTGATTCCCATTTACACAAACTGCCCCTGACATTAACACACACACACACACACAGGGCTATAAAAATGATAACATTACTGCGTCTGTGAGCGTCCAGGTGTCGGTATCTCTCGCTAAATACGCTGTGTGACATTTCACAAGCTGCAACCGGAGAGCGTTTGGCCTGTTTGGTTAAAATGGAGGAGGGTAATTGTTGGAATTGACTTGGCTTCTCCCCTCGTGTGCCGTTCGTCTCCGTGCCAGCGCGTAATGATCGGATAAGACGGAGGGAGAATCAGGCCTAATTCGCCCCCATTAGCTCTGATTCAAATCTGTTGGCTTAAAACACACACGGGCCATTCTTCTTCTTCTTCTTCTTCTTCTTCTTCTTCTTCTTCTTCTTCTTTAATTATTACTCTGATTATTCAAAGTAAAGCTTCGGAACATGTGAACACGTCTTTCTGCACAGAGTGAGGGTTGTAAGTTGTCAGGAGGGGAAAAGCCGCCTGCAGAATATGCAAATGTTAACTTTCATGCATGTAAATTCATATTTTTTCATGCATTCGTATTTGCTTGCAGGCGTCAGCCAGGTTTTATGCAGAGAAGGGGGGAGAAAGGGGGGAGGAGGAGGAGGGAGGGGTGTTTGGAGGATCTCCTCCCTCAAGGTTAATTATGCATTTATTGTTATGTGAAATTCAGGCGCTCACCTCTACGCGACTGCTGCCTTTGGGGCGGAAGTAGAGAAAAACGGATCGTTATTTATGTGCAAAAAGAGGAATAATGGAAGTGTAAGGTGGGGGAGGGGAGGGGAGGGGGAGGGAAGGGGGAGGAAGGGGGAGAAGTTTGCATGTTTTTGCTTCTGCTGAGCTCTAAATGGACTCCTGACTGATCTCAGCAGGATCTGTAAAAATAGTTTATCTATTTCTGCACAGAGAGATCAACACAGCAGCGTGTGTGTGTGTGTGTGTGTGTGTGCTTTCAAAGTCCAGCAGCAGCAGTGAGGAAAGGAAAGGAAACAGTCTCTCAGGAAAAACTCTGTTATTAAGCAGACGAGCGGAGCGTCGAGGCCGCGTTACCTTCACAGGAAAAACAATCTGATTTATTCACCGGTGGATTCCTCGGCCGCTGATTTGATTCAAGCAGGACCGGAGCCACGAAAGGATTTATTGATTTGTTCTCTCATAACTTGATTACGTTTCTAAAACCCTGAGCAGCCTCCTGTCGGCTGTATTTACTCAAATCTCTGATTTAAAAAGGGATTATTAACGCCGGAAAGTTTTATGTCTGCGAATCTGGTTCTAAAATAAACACCAGTCGGACGATGTTGACATGAAACGGGACTCGAGTCGGATTCATCTTCTGTTTTTGTTACTTGAATGCAAGTTTGATGATTTGTTGAAGCTTTTAGCTGCAGAATCTTCTCCTGATTCTTTATTAAAAATGTTCACACATCGACGTCTAATCTTTGTCTCTGGGAAAGAAAGAGATTTAATTGCAGGCAAACAACAGAAATGAACCTTGTTTTACTCGTTAAGCAGAAGATATCAGCAGAAGTGAGCATTATACCGGTCCCAGCTTTGAGACGTTTGAGGGTTTTCTTGCATGCACGGCTCGTTTCAAGTCTTCTCAGTGGTATTAAGATCCGGGCTTTGACTCCAGGACTCCTCGTTTCTTATTTTCTGCCAGTCCTCGGTGGATTCACTG
Organism: Labroides dimidiatus; assembly: GCA_030710495.1. Classification (NCBI taxonomy): domain Eukaryota; kingdom Metazoa; phylum Chordata; class Actinopteri; order Labriformes; family Labridae; genus Labroides; species Labroides dimidiatus. The sequence continues at coordinate 1,595,374 of CM061162.1, read as the reverse complement.
GTTTGTTTTGGGTCATGGTCAAGTTGCAGGGTCCATTTCTGCGTCGACTGGTGTATAACTCGCGGTGGATTCTGTAAAGTTGAGCTGGCTGCAGCAAAGCATCCTCAAAGCACGACTCTTCCACCTCTGTGCTTCACAGCTGAGTTTCTTTTCCCTGCTCTCTGGTTCTGGTGTCTGAATTATTCGGTTTTAGATTTATCGGTCTAAAGAACGTTGTTCCAGAAGTCCTGGTCTTAGTCTTAGTTCCTCTTTGACGCCTGCCATGAACGTTAAACTTGTGATTGAAGAGGTTTGCACATCGAGCCTGCTGTAGGTCCCGTGACGACGTGAAGCATGTATTGATCTCAAATGCCTGCCCCTAACTCACAGCAGTCACTCCAAGCTGCAGCCTGAGCAGACGACTGCATGCAAATGAATGACGCTAGTTTATCTCTTTTGGGTCACTTTTGCCGGTCAAAAGCCCAGATAAGGAGGAGCGTTTTTATTGTAACATATAAATAATGACATATACATATTTACATAAACATATTTACAGTGTTTTATTTCTTACACCCTTTCTGTCTCTCCTACGATTTTATTCTTTTCTCTTTCTGCGTCCATGACAATAAGTTTGTGTCTGTAGCCTGAAAGTTGGGTAGAAGAGAGAACAGGGGAATGGAGAGAGAGAGAGAATGTGTGTGTGTGTGTGTGTGTGTGTGAGAGAGAGAGAGAGAGAGGGGGGGGGGGGGGAGAAGAGGTTTTGTGTGTATTTTTACTCATGGGTACTCGGCTGTGTGAGATAAATAAATCTGACTTGGAGAATTGGAAATGCATTGATTTTCATGTTGTCATTTCATGTTGATGTGAGGGAGGGATTGTGTTTGTAAGCCCACGTGTATGATGTGGCTCTTTGTAGTACCATGGTCATTTTGTGGCTCTTGGTCGCTGACTGGTTGGCCACCCCTGATCTAAAATAATGCTTAGGATGTCTTAATTTTTTTTATTTTATTATTTCTTTGAGTATTTCTGCTCGTATACTTCGGTGTCTGGAGTTTTTGTTCACCCACAAAATGGGAAACAAGACGTCTGATGACAGTCTGAAAAATCTGTGACAAATTAATAAAAACACTCTTTTCCTGTTTGATTTCAGCTCTAAAACCGACTTAACGCCAAATCAAAAATATAAAATCACATCAGTCCCCAGTCGTCCGTCTTGTGCTGTGATAACTGGAGATATAAGGACACAAACTGATGCCAGAGCTCGGACTTTATCCCAGACTTCCATCAGATTTGCGCGGGGACTTGTGGTTTTCATCTACTTCCTGTTTCCCACAGTGCATCAGCGTTACATAACTCCGGCGTTCTTTATTTGCTTTTCCCCTCATGATATCAGCCTCCTGTCTATCCCTCCTCTTCCTCCTTCTCTTACACTTACACATTCCTCAGGATTCCGGAACGATGCTTCCAGCTCCTCGCCGTGTTTTCCCAGTTAGTCACAGACATTAAAAAAGCTCTGTGACACTTGCTCCAGTCTGTGATCCTGTGCCAGATGAGTCACGGTTACAGAATGAGTACAACACGCGTGTGACCGCGATGCTTCCTGCAGCGCTGATTAACGTCAAGCTGAAGTGTTTTTACAGTTTTAGGTCGTCTGCAAACAAAAAAACAAACGTACAGAGAGTCTGAAATCAAACAGTCTGTAACCCACAGACTGAAACATGAAGACTTCGTTTATTAGACGTTTCTTTGTTGTTTTATCAGGCAGAAAAAAAGCTCTGAGGAGATGAGCTGCTTTCAACTTTAGGAACAAGCTTGGAAATTTAGTTCTGGGGGATAAGAGGTGGAACTTTCCGGAAGTCCAGGGACTTCAGGAGGCAGGACGTTTCTGATTGGTGGAGCAGCCTCAGTGTTTTTATTCCCCCTCCCTCCGTCCACCATCAGATGACCCCCCCAGCTGTGGTGGACGTGGTTTAGGACCTCCTCATCAATGGTCTTCTTTGAGCCTGTAAAGTGGTGACCTTCAGCTGAACGTGTCAGTGGTAGGGCTGGGCAATAAACCGAAAATTTACCGATACCGAAATTTATAAGAATAACCGACGTCATTTTGCCCATGTCGGTATATTCGGTATTGAAAAAAAAAAAAGTTGGTTTTAGTTGTGTGTAGCTCGGCTATGTGTTCGTGTGCCTTTAAGGGAGCTACGTAAGAGACGCGACTCCACCCCATCCAGTCTGTAACAAAAAAAAGAAAAAAAAAAAGGAAAGAGAGGTGGGGAGATGGAGGACCGTTCAAAAGTTGTAGCGGCTGCTGCGGCGGCTGAAGTTGACTAAGTTGGTGCGGTCGAAGGAGAGAGTGAACGGCTTGTAAACTGTGCCCAAAGACAGTCGCGACGAGTCAAGGTAACACAACCTCTTCCACCACCCGCAGTACAACCATGTGATTCAATTCGAAGAAATTAAGAAAGCGAGAAGAGACGAGCGACAAGTGCATCCACCACCAGGCAGCCGTCGCATGAAAACCGTGAGGATACAGCCTGCCACCGCCAAAAATCTTTTTGAAAACGGTGATTCCCAGCATGTACAGAACAGAGAGAGAAAAGGTTGCTGCTGAGTTGAGACATGTTAAGCACTTTGCAGCCACAACCGATCTCTGGTCCAGTCGCACCATGGACCCTTATATCAGTCTGACAGTACACAGTAAACACAAGGGATGCAACTTGTTTCTCTCGTTATAACCTGATTACTTGACAACTCAAATGTGGCCGTTATTGAGTAAGCTCTTTGTAATATCCATATTAAGAATTTGTTTATAAGAGATTGCATTTTGATACTTTGTTTTCAGGAAATTTAAGTTTTTGTTCTTATTTCAAATCTGTGTTTATCAGCTGTTTAATAAATATCTTAACTAAAAGTACTTTATTTGTGTTTCCTTATTTATTTTCAGACAGTGTAGTTTTATAGTCCTTTAAAGTGGCAAAATAATTGAAAGAAATAAGTCAGCCCCAGGGGCAGTGGAGTAGTTATCGTCCATTTATCGTTATCGAGGTGAACTGCTCAATATATCGTGATATTGATTTTAGGCCATATCGCCCAGCCCTAGTCAGTGGATATTCAGAAGAAGTCCTCTGAGTGCATCCATGTTTAGTTTTATATCCGTATATATAAAGATGCATCGTCCTCAGAGGATCGGATCGACTTGTGACGTTTTCAGGAATATTTGGAAAGTTTTCGTACAGCCAGACGCTTTGATTCTGAGTTAGTTCGGCTTTGTTTTAACTTTATTTTAGTTTGCCAACTCTAGTTAATAATCAAAAACTTTCTTCACAAGAAACAATTTGGTTTTTATGCTACTTCTCTTTCCTCGTAATGAGCTGTAACAGAACAAAGAACACTCCAGAGCGAAGTGTGTGATGGAGAAACTGTGAATTTATTCCTTCTCTCCTCCTCAGAAACCGAACCTCTCTAAAGGCAGCGGCGAGGCTTCATTACGAGAGTTTCTCTCCGCCTGACAGTAAAACCTCATTCGTGGCGGCCTGACCTCACCCTCAACCGTCGCTCTGAATTCTTGCGCCGTTTACAGCTCGCTGAGGAAGTCAGAGTCACCCGCTGACCTCATTGATGGCTGTAAACCTGAATGAAACACTTCCCGTTCCCACCTCTGATCTCACGTCTCTGCGCTCACACACAGACACCACAGAGACGCGTCGCTGATACGTTTGAGCTCCTCTCTGCAGCAGTTACTCGGTTTCACGTGTGGAGCTGCTGCCTGAAGCGTCTGATTCATCCTTAAATCAGAATGAAGGATTAATGTTTGCAGTGCGAACGACACTAGGAGACAGAAACACTGAATACTTCATCATTCGTCACCTCTTCTGCCTGAAAACGATCACATTCATTGTTAAAAATCTTCACATTTACATTTCAATTAAAGAAAATCTGTGTTTGTGTTAAACAGTGTATGCACGCACTGACTCATGCATGCTGTTCTCTGCTAACACTTCATAATAATCCACCCGTCCTGCGTTTCTCAGTTTCTACTCTCGTGTCTTTGTCTTTATTCTGCAGCCATCAAAGAGAAATACAGCGACTGGACCGAGTTTCTGGTTCAGGATCTGACCGGGTCCAGGACGGCACCTGCCAACCTGCTGGATGGGGTGAGCCGATTCAAATTAAGACCATCTCCTGAGTCAGAATGAAAGATTTGCCCTTATTTTCAGGACATCAGTGATGGAAGAATATCTGCACTTTAAGAGAACATGCTTAAAAAGTTGAACAGAGGAAATTTATTACAGCAATTATGGTAATTAAAAAACTCTATAAACCAAAACATGTAAAAGAACTCCAATTTATGACTTAAATTTAAAACATTTATTAGCTACAAAGCTTAGCTTGGTAGATAGTTTCATTACTAAGTGCATAAAAGTAGCATTTTAAGTGTAGAATGAGCTGAAGTGCCCTTAAAAAATGTATTACAGCCATTACAGTAATTTAAAAACTCTCTAAATCAAAAAATGTAAAGGAGAAAAAAATAAACAGAGCCTAATTTAACATTTAATTGTTGTTAACTACAATAAACTACTGTTTATGAATTTATTATGGTTTGAATTCATGTTTTACAACATTTTTTGATGAATTGGATTTTTAAAAAAAGTGTTTTTTGTTGATTTTTTTCCGATTTATGACTTAAATTTCATACTTATTAGGTACAAAGCTTTGCTTGGTAGATAGTTTCATTACTAAGTGCATAAAAGTAGCATTTTAAGTGTAAAATGAGCTGAAGTGCCCTTAAAAAATGTATTACAGCCATTACGGTAATTTAAAAACTCTCTAAATCAAAAAATGTAAAGGAGAAAAAAATAAACACAGTCCAATTTAACATAAAATTATTGTTAACTTTACTGTTTCCGAATTTATAATGGTTTGAATTCATGTTTTACAACATTTTTGATTAATTGAATTTTTAAAAAAAGTCTGTTTTTTGTTGTTTTTTTTCCGATTTATGACTTAAATGTCATACTTATTAGCTACAAAGCTTTGCTTGGCAGATAGTTTCATTATTATGTAAATAAAAGATGCACTTTAAGTATAAGTGCGTGAATGAGCTAAAGTGTAAAGTGGACATATATTATAGCCATTATGGTAATTTCAAAAATGTTAAAAAAAGGGGGAAAAAATGGATCCAAGTTTCAACATGAATGTTATTGACATTAAAAGGTTTTAAAAATGTTCAGTGGTTTGAATTTATGTTTTATGCTGTTTTTGATTCGTTTGATTGAAGAAACGTGTCTGATTTTTGTATTTTTGCTATTTTGGACACATTATGGAAAAATTTATCAGATATTTTTGAAAGTGATCGATCCAGCCTTTGGTCAGACGTAACCAGGGCAGCTGTTAGCTTCTGAGACTGCTCATGAACACCTCTGTGGTGTTCAGATGGACTGAACCCTCTGCCTGTGTCTCCGTCAGCCTCTTCGGGGTAAGAACACAGTGGATCTGATCGTGGAGGGTTCAGTCTTGGAGCTTCAGGACCTCTCGGACCCGTTCCTCTACTGGCCCGTCAGAGTCATGCAGAACGTTGGAGGGAGGCTCCGTCTGCGCTACGCCGGCCTCTCTGAGGAGCACCAGACTCAGGACACCTGGCTGTTCTACCTGGACGTGAGGCTCCGCCCACTCGGCTGGGCTGAGGAGAACCATCTCACGTTAGAACCGCCCACAGGTGAGGATCTGACCTGTTAACACCTCATTTAAAACTGATAGAGATACTTATTGACACTTAATGAGACCTTTTATGAATTAAGACGTTGGTTCAGCAAACAAAGACCGAACCCTTACCTATCAGTGAGTGCTCGTATCTTTGTCTTTACCTGTGAGTTTCACCTGTTTCCTGATAGTTTACCCACATTTTCTTGACGTATTTGCTTCAAAATATTATGAAAAACAATCAGAAATTCAGCTAAAGTCGAAGCTTAATTAGCTTAAAAGGTGGCAGGATCAATGTGGTGGCTGTGTTCTGGAAGCTGCCCTGCCCCTTGAAGTGCTCACATGAAATGCCAAAACCTGAGGTGGGGAGAGCACACCACCCCACACTTTTGTGTGAACACATAAAAAAGCCAAGGCAGCAAGAGCAGCAGCAAAGAGCCTTAGTCTGAGGTGAGGAGAGCACACTTTCCTCTCTTTTGTATGCCTACATGAAAAGCTATGCCTGGCAGAGCAGCAGCAAAGAGCCCTGGGCCAGTCCATAAGAAGCAGGTAAATTCAGACACACTTATACAGAGGAGCTTGGGTGGAGGTGGGTTGTAAAGAAAATTTGGGACGGGAAGAGCACACCTCCCCTCCCTCTCATTCATGGATATGTGAAAAGCCAAAGCAGGGAGAGCATCAGCAAAAAAAAAAAAGAAGAAGAAGAAAGAAAACAGCCTGAGGCAGTGAGAACACACCTTCCATCTCTTTAATGTGCAAACATGTTGAGTCAAGGTAAGCAGAGCAGCAGCAAAGACCTGAGCCTGATGCAGGGAGAGGACGTCTCCTCTTGCTATGTACACATGGAAATCTAAGGCAGGGAGAGCATCAGCAGTCAAACCTCAAGGACACACCTGTCTCTCCTCTCTGCAGGTCTCCGAGCTCTGAAGAGCGCCCCCGACTGGCAGCGAGCTCTGGAGGAAGCTCAGCTGGACGGACAGAAACACCCGCTGCCACTGGAGGTGTTCAAGGTGAGCCGGAGACTTCACACACTTCTGCTTTTCAGAGAGAGAATAATAACCATCCTGATCGTTAACGACCTGTCCAGCTGGGTTTTCTGACCCGCGTTGTGTCTAACGGTTGTGACGTTACTGTGTCAGGACCACGTGGACCTCCCCAAACACTCCTTCAAGGCGGGGATGAAGCTGGAGATGGTCTCTCCGTGGGAGCAGCTCCAGATCTGCCCTGTTTCTGTCACTAAGGTGAGTCACCCTGAAACAATCGTTTCTTATCGGAGGGGAAAACAGCCGGCTGACCCCCTCCCTGCAGCATTCCTCGGCTGCCTGTACGATGCTGTGATGCATTTTTCATGTTTGGAGAAGCTTCCTCTGAGTTTGCTCCCAAGAATGCTGAGTCAGACTCTCCTCAGCGTTAAAGCGCTTTGAAAACATCTACACGTCGTATTTCCTCGTTTATAATCAGCCCATAATCTGAAAATCAGGAACAAGAGTAAGAAAGACTGAGATCCTACATTTCCCATCATGCATCTCTTCCGTCTCCTCCCGCCTCTCCAGGTGTACGATGAGATCTACTTCCAGGTGACTCTGGATGATCTCTCCGTGGACGCCAAGCCTCGCTCGGTGGTGTGTCACTCGGACTCGCCTGGCATCCTGCCGGTCCAGTGGTGTCTGAAGAACGGGGTGGGTCTGGAGCGACCCCGCGGCTCCGAGGGCCAGGACTTCGACTGGGCCGACTACCTGAAGCAGAGCGGGACCGAAGCGGCTCCTGACGGCTGTTTCCCCGACGTAAGACGAGAGAAAACCCGACGATAACGTCTTCAAGATCACGCCGAGTGTTTTCGCTCTGACTCGAGGTGACTGAAGGTCAGAGCGCCATCTTAAAATGAAAATGAACTCTCATCTACTCTATTCCTCTGCGTGTGTGTGTGTGTGTGTGTGTGTGTGTGTGTGTGTGCGCTCAGACATGGCAGAACAGAGGCTTTGCCAAGGACATGTGGCTGGAGGCGGTGAACCCTCACAGGCCGGCGGAGGTGTGTGTGGCTCAGATCACACAGGTCAGAGGACGCCTGCTGTGGCTCCGACTGGAAGGTACAGACGTGTGTGTGTGTGTGTGTGTGTGTGTGTGTGTGTGTGTGTGTGTGTGTGTGTGTGTGCGCGCGTTAGTGTGTGGAGAGGATTAATTGTTGGAGGATAATGTGTCAGTGAAGTCCCGCTGTGTCGCAAAAGAAAGTGTGTGTAAAAGTGTGTGTGTGTGTGACCTCTCTCTCTCTCTCTCTCTCTCTCTCTCTGTGTTGTGTATCTGTCTCCAGGTGTGGCCAAGCCGCTGTCAGAGCATCTCGTAGACGTCGACTCCATGGACGTCTTCCCCGTCGGCTGGTGCGAGGCGAACACTTACCCTCTGACCCCTCCACTCAAACCTGTCTGTGCGTAAACACACACACACACTCTCTCTCTCACACACACACACACACACAGGTTTAGCTGGGAGTGACAGCTGAACACAGACTCTGTTTCTCTGCAGGCCAGAAGCAGAAGAAGATCGCGGTGGTGCAGCCGGAGAAACAGTAAGAGCCTCTTCTCTCCTTCAGGTTTCTCTCTGCTGTGAGTTTGAAGGTTCGACTAAACGCTGATTTAATTTAGAGTAAAACTTCAAACCGTGATGAAACGACGAAGAGGAAACTCTCAGGTTGGTGAAGCTCTGAGTCTCTCTGCTGAAAGCCGACAGGATTTCATTTAATTCATGGCAGAAAAACGTCAAACAAGCTTAAATGGAATAAAAACAGACAACAGATCAGCAGCAAACGACACCACGTGTGGTCACATGACCTACAGTCAACCAATGGTGAGCTTCTAACTGTAAAGAAGAATTAACTTTGTGCTGAAAAACAAAGAGGAGGAGTATTTATGTTTAATAGACGAATAAAAAACAACTTCACTTAGAAAAACCCAACGAAAAAATTCACACGAGAGAGAAAATTTTTCCTTATTTTCAACAAATTTTTGACTCCTTATATCTAAAAATACGACATTAACTTCATCACGTCATGAAATAAAACGCCTGACTTGACTTTTTCAGATGAAAAATCTGGTGATTAAAAAAAGTGATTTCTGCAAGAAACAAGAAAAAAAATCACCTGTTTGTGCTCGTATCATTCATATTCACTTTATTTTATCTGTCGTAAAGTTTTGTCCTCAATGAAAAAAAACAGTAACATTTAAATAACAGACAGAAAAATAAAAAAGATGGTTTGTTTTGAGATTTTGCAAATCAACAAAATGTGAGTTTAAGAAGTCTTGAGGTGGATATTTTATCAGGTAATTTTGTGCATTTATAAGAAAACTAGTTTAACATGATCTTTAAAGCTCAAATCATCTTTTTTTAAGAGAACAAAATTTGTTTCTGTTGATTAAATGATCGTTTTTTTTGTTCCAATATCACCAACTTTTTTAATTTTTTGCAGGTAGCAAACAAAAATATTTGGTTAACCTACTGTTTTTTTTTGTTTAATTTTGCATTAAGTGTTAGAAAAGTCAAAACTGGGCCTCTGAGGGCTTCCGTACTTAAACAAAAATCAGTAGTGCTTCGAAAAAAAAACAAGCAGCGTCACAACTTTGATCCTTTTAGTAACTTCTGTGATTTTCTTGAGATTATTTTTAGAGAAAATTGAAGAAAACGGTTGAAGTAACAGTTTTTTTTATTGATCTCTTCAGCGGTCTTAACGGTTAGTGAAGACTCAGTCCAGTAATAATTGAAAGTTTAACTGATCTTGAGCGTTAGCTCCTCGGCTAAAGGCTAATCGTTCCACCTTTGAGCTCCAAACCCTGCTCACTTCTTTAAAACCCCTCCAGGGTCTCTCGCCCGCTCTCTCTCTCTTTCTGTCACTCCAAACGCTTTAATTGAAACTGCAGCTTTTTAGAGCACAAATTGCTTTCCAGGGGCGCTGATTGATTTTGTTGACAAATGACACGTTACAGCGAACGTCGCTGGCGAACGCAGCCTCAGGAAACCTGGTCAGAGAGAAAAATGAGGTCTTTGGGCCGCACTTTGTCGCCTCCCTCACCTCCATCCCTCACCTCCATCCCTCACCTCCATCCCTCACCTTCGGGGGGAATCCTTTCATCAATACGCCGCCCTTTCCCTCGCCTCTAAATCTGACGCTACGTGTCGCCGCTGTGGAGAAGATTGATGGTGTGAATGAGCGATCGTTCTGACGCTCTGTTGTTTCCTGCCTGATTACATCAGCCGGGATAATTTCATTGATTCCTTCGACGCCGTATTGATTGCTTCTTTCCTGCAGGTTGGCTCCGACCCAGCCGGTGGAGACGGTTCCTGTCAGCCTGTGCCAGCCCGTCCCCGTGGATCCAGGTAATCAAGAGCTGCATTATCACCATTTATCCTCCATAATTAATGCTAATGAGCTGCTGTGATGACAGCGCGGGGAGACGTTTCTGATCTCAGGGTTGAGACGGTAGAAGAAGACACTGAAATGTGTAAGACTTCAAACTCCCCTCCTGAAAGGCCTCCAAACGTGGTCGCCTCCACGCAGCCGATGAAGCGATTACGTTATCTCAGTGGAGTAAAAGTCACGCTGGCTTCAAATTCCTGCCGTGTGCTCAGTTTGATTCAAAAAGACGATTAAAAAAAACCACAAACAGCAGCTGAAACACGAAGCAGCGTGTTTTCTAACGTTCTGTATGAGTAGCGTTTGTCGCCAAACAACAAACACGACTGTTTTTCCTGTTTAAGCTGCTGGAGTAAAAAAAGCATTTTTCCATCAGTGATGCATAAAAAGAGCAGAAACATTTTGCTGTAACCACACAGAACCTGCTGCGGTCTTTATTTGGCCGCCGTTCAGCTGGAACAAGAAAAACACGCCCACAGTCAACAACACGGAGCAGGAATGCTGCCTCCCTCTTCAAACAATGATTCAAATGTTGGAGAAACGTTTGTTTTCAGCCTCTCGTTTGTGCTTTTGTTGTTTCCCAGAAAATGTTTTTATTAAATTTTTTTTACAGCAGGAAACAAAAACAGGTTTGAGACTTTAGAGGGAAAAAAAAGGATCCTGAAATAAAAAAGGAAAGACCAGATATGAGAAAAACAAACAAAAGAGATGAAAAGTCGTCCTCATGATTCAGACTCTTTATCTCTGACTTTATTCCACTTTTATCTTAAACTGCAGATTTCATTTTCCATCACTGTGACTTTTACTCATCATTATTTTTGAATTTTTGTCTTTTTTTGACATTTATTTTATCTCCTGGTTTGACTTAAAGTGTTTCGTCTTATAATCCTGGAATTATGACTTTTTTTTAAATCCGCTAATGACGTCATTCTGATTTTTTATTTCTCTTATTCTATTCTATTTACTTTTTTCTCTTATTTATGACTTTTTATGTCAGAATTTTGTCTTTCATTGGGACTTGAATATAATTATTAAGACTTTTATTTTCTAATTATCCTTTTTAATCACATTTGGACTCATTATCTTTTTGACGTTTATTCCAGAATTAAAATTTTTAATCTTGAAATTTCATTTTTTTTTCTCTTAACTGTAACTTTTTAACTCATAGTTTTTTTATTCAGGAGTTGCGACTTTTTAAAAAAATCAAATTATGACTTACTATCTGATTATTTGGACTTTTTAAACGTTACTTTTACTTTTTCTTTCTCCTTATTTATGTCGTAATTATTTTTTTATCATAAGATTTAAACTTTTTATGGTTTTATGACTTAGAACTTGACTTTTCTGACTTTTATTTTCCACATATGACTTTTTATCACATCTTTCGCTCATAATCTGATATTACTCTCTCGTTTCGTGTGATTTTAACTTCACTCGCTGAACTTTGACCTTTTATCACCAAATTGTCACTTTTATCATATTAAGACTTTGTGCTTCACCTTTTGTAATTTTATTGTCTTAATGTGACTTTTTCCTCTTTATTCTTTATTTATGACCTCTGACCTTCCATCTGTTTGACTCCTCCCATAATTTCACCTTCATTTATCTCAATGGGAACTTTTTAATCTCATAATTGTGACTTTTTCATGCAATAATAATGAAAAAAGACTTTTTAGTTGTAGTTTAATTGAGTTTGATTTATTTCGTTTTATTTCGTTGTGCGTCCACAGATTTTGGGTTGAAGATAAAATAATAATCTTTAATCTAAAAGTGAAAAATGAAGGTGAACATCTGCATTTTCACACCTGGGATTGATTTGACCTTTAAGATGGTGACTTGGCGTGCTGCTGGCAGTGAAAACCGAATCTCATCCAAATAAACGCCAGCGTTATGCGTGTTCTAACTCGCTGAGCGTGCTGATGTTCCGGTCAGAACTTGTAGAACGAGGTCCTGATTTTGAAGGAAAAGTCTGAACATGTTCAGGATTGTTTTTTTAATTCCTGTTTGTGTTGCTTTTAGATGTAAACGGCGTTTAAGATACGAGCGCAGGGAGAGCAGGAGGTTAAGCGTTGTCTCCAGGAGACCCTTGGCCCTTTTTTTTTTCCAAGTTCCCGTTTTTAAAATCCTCCCACTCGCTCATACATATTCACCAGCCGACTCCATTACTATTCAGCCGGCGCCGCGCAGCTCCAGGTGCTGCTGGTATTCTGGGGCCGCAGTGAGGGCGGAGAGTTGAGCCGGATTTATCTCTGAGGGGGAGGAGGTCACATGGCGAGGACACGCTGGGTCCAGTTTGACTCTGGTTTCACCTTTTTACACCAGAGTCACACAAACAGCAACAAAAACACAAACAAATCTGCAGATAAAATCTGTCAGTGGAACAAAAACTGAATTTGAGCTCCTTTTTTACATCACTGGGTCGTTTCCTCATTATATATTTTTGTCGTCTTGTTTATCGCTGCAGGAATAACTGACAAACAGAATTTCAGTTTATGCACAAAATTGTTTTTGTTTCACTCACTAAAAAACGATTGTAGCCTCTGATTGCGCCTCAATTCCCGGCTATCTGCTCGGTCCCAAAGTCCGATTCAAACCAATTTTTTTTCTTTAGTTCTTATGAAAAAAAAGAAGAAAAAGTTTTCAATATTTGATTATTTAATAAAGTTATCAACATGCACCTGCAACATCAAAAAGTCTGAATTTAATATATAAAAATGAATCGAAATGTTTTTGACAATTCCGTGAATATTTTTTTACTTTGCAAAATATTTTAACATATTTTTGTCTCGTTTTAACTTTTATAGTTGATATGCTTTTTTAACCCTCTGATTCATGTCTATAACTTTTTTTACAAATCAAAAACTTATGAGGAAAAAAAAAAACATTGAAAAAAATTTTTTTTGTTCATGCCGTCAGAAGAACAAAAAGACTGTCGGGAAAAATTTCTGCAGTTTGCTCTTGCTTGTTTTCCACCTCATTTCAGATGAAGCTGTTAGCATCTCACCTGTTTGGTTTGGTGCAAAAGTGGCGAAAACTTTTAGTTCATCAGACTTTTAAACACTGAAATTTCTGCCGTAAATTTCCTTGAAACCTTTTTAGAAAAATACACGAATTTAAGCATCAACACCGCTTTTTGTTTCCTCTTTAGTTAGCAGCTCTGTGAGCTCATTCTGCCTCTTAATGTGGTAAATCAAGGCTTTTATTTTGAAGGGTTTTTTAAATCTCTTGAAATTCGCTTCAAACTCTTCAGATTTTCAGACAAATATTCAAAAATCTTCTTTCTTGGTGCGGTAAGCTGATGTTTTGACTGAAGTTGGGGTTTGAAACAGAAGCTGAGGATTTTTCAAACATGGCGGTGATCACATGTTTGACTCAGGAGAGAAATGGTTCGTCCCCTGAGGACAGTTTTAAGTGGACTTCAGAGGTAAATTCATCGTCTTTAATGATGATATTTGTGCAGAAGGAGCAGGAAGGACTCACTGAGTGGTGAGAAATAAACTGAAACGTACGTATTGATTAATATTCATCATGTTTACCCTCCTCTCTTTGCTGCTTCTGTGTCTCAGGCTCAGCTAACGGACGATACTGCTGCTCCAAGATCTTCGTCAACCACCGCTGTTTCTCCGGACCCTACCTCAACAAAGGACGCATCGCCGAGCTGCCGCAGGCCGTCGGCCCCGGGAAATGCACGCTGGTCCTCAAAGAGGTGGGCTGATGTGAGGAGGCGGAGAGGAGCAGGTTTAATCAAAGAGGTGCTCACTTTCAAAGAGAGAGGAGGGGCGGAGGATGGAGACTGGAGGAGGAGGAGGAGGAGGAGGGAGGGGGTAAAGATGGAGGGGGCGGGGGAGGGGGGGGGGGCAGCCATGTCTTGTTAACCACCTGCAGTTTCTCTACAGAGCCTCTGTTTTAATGTGAGGAGCTGTCAGTCAAATATGTTTACACACACACACACACACACACACACACACACACACACACACATCTCCATCGCTCAGCAAAACAGAGGCTTAATTTCTCCAGAGACTGGATGTGCACACACACACACACACACACACACACACACACACACACGTGGACTCTCTGTTCGAGTGTGTCCACAGTTTGTTAAAGACGATCTGTGTTTGTGTCCAACTCTTCCTCTGATTCGTCTTTGAGTTTGTTAATCCTAATCTGAGCTCCGTCTCCGCCTCCAGCTGCTGAGCATGCTCATCAACGCCGCCTACAAGCCCGGACGAGTCCTGAAGGAGCTGCAGGAGCTGGAGGATCCCAGCTGGGACTGCCAGGAGGAGACCCTGAAAGCAAAGTGAGAAAACAGAAAGACCGGCACGAGGAGGAGTCCTCAACGAAACCACGCTCACAAGATTTCATTCAACTTTGAGTTCAACTCTCTGAGATTATCAGCGCCGGAATTTGGTTCATTCTGCGAGTCCAGGAGAACGTCTCCTTTCAATATACTGAAAGACAAAAATGAAATAAACCAAAAAAAATGGTCTTATCCTATTGGTCCACCATTTTTAAGCACTTCAGGTGTCTTTTTGTTTTTTAAAATCTTGGAATCAGATTTTTTTCTGGGCTTCTCGGGTGAATTCAGTCTAAATAGACAAACACTTGTTTGGATTTTAACTTTAGTTGTACAGGTGACGCCTCCGTTAGCTAGAGCTCCGGTTCCACCTAGCGGGTCAGTTTGGTTCGTCTCGGTACGGCACGCATTTTGTCTCGTTTTCTTTGCCTAAATAACCGATTTATCCGATTACCAAACTGTGATTGGATAAATTTTTTATTGTTATTTGTTATTCTGTGTATGAAACCCTTCAAACTAGCCTTTGAACCTGGTCTCCAGCCTCGCTGAGAGCCTCTCTGTCCTGCTCGTCCATCCTGCAGCCCCTCACTGAATTTTTGATGTGATTTTTTCAGTTTTATACCAGCTCCATTTTTGTTTTTTTTTTCCACTGCCGGTTCCACGCAGAGACCAAATTATTCCGCAGCTCCAGGCTGCGTGCTCGCTGTTTTCTAATCAACCCGTTCTTCCGTTTCCTGGCTGCAGCGAGGAAGACTCGTCCAGTCAGGGGCTGCAGCGAGTCACCTGCAGCACAGAGATCACATCCACTCGTTAGTCTTCGTGTGAGGGAAATAACGTGATAAAGCGCTTAGTAACACCTGGATTTTAAAGAGAGCAGAGGGACAGGATAAAGACTTCTTTAAGATCCCCGGATCAGGTTTGTCCTTGAGCGTCTCAGACGGATCGACTCACCTCCCCAAACCTTTAACATTAAACTGAAGATTGCAGATTCGACCCTCCAGCTCTCCTAAAACAGCCCATTTCACATCGTTACTCTGCAGGCAATCGTCGCTCAGCGCCGAGTGCTGTGATGGATCACACGTTCTTCAATTATGCGTCCGTCTCATGAAGGAAAAGTGACCCACATTGTCATGACGCCCTGCCTGCTCCTTCCTGTCTTTCTTTCAGGTACAAAGGGAAAACTTATCGCTCCACCATCCGCATCGTCCGCCTCGCAGACCAGATCCCGGACTTCTGCCGTAAAGTGTGTCTAAAGCTGCAGTGCTGCCCGAACCTCTTCAGCCCCGTCCTCGTCACCAACAAGTGCCCGGAGAACTGCTCCATCCAGACCAAAACTAAATACAGTGAGTGTGTCCTTAAACGCATCACTTCCTGCCAAAGGGAGGCTGCAGAGTGTGTCATTTTCTCTGATGAGGATGTGAGGTCTGTTTTGGCTCCATCGTCTCCAACATCTGCTGTGTGTCTGCAGCTTATTACTACGGGAAGAAGAGGAAGCTGTCCAAACCGGCGGGGGGAGAGGAGGCGGCGGCGGAGGGCGAGCTGGCCAAGCCGACACGCCGCAGGAAGAAGAGGAAAGCCATCTTTGTGCAGAAGAAGAGACGCTCGTCGGCCGTGGACTACACGCCTGCTGGCTCCCCGCAGGTTGGACCACACTGCCCCCCCCCCATGTGTCCTCTCTCACCAGCTCCTCCTCCTCGCTGTGAACGAGCGTAAAGACCTCAAGGGCTGAGAAACAAAACAACTCTTTAGATAATCAGGAAGGTCACATGACCTGAACCTGAAGTTAACTGGTGTTACTTTACGTTACGTATCCACACGTTACCTATCGTTACACATCTTAACATAACCGAACAATTCTTTACGCGACCAGTTGTCACATATCGTTACATTACCTATCGTTACGTCGAAGTTATGGCCTGATGTTACATTTCATGACTGTCTTTACCTGATGTTACAATTTGTAACGTTACCTGACATTACCTGACGTTACGTTACCTGACGTTACATTACCTGACGCTACGTTACCTGACGTTACCTGACGTTACCTGACGTTACCTGATTGTACGTTACCTGACGTTACATTACCTGACGCTACGTTACCTGACGTTACCTGACGTTACCTGGTGTTACCTGACGTTACCTGACGTTACCTGACGTTAAGTTACCTGACGTTACCTGACCTTACCTGACGTTATGTTACCTGACGTTACCCGACGTTATGTTACCTGACGTTATGTTACCTGACGTTACCCGACGTTATGTTACCTGACGTTACCTGACGTTACCTGACGTTATGTTACCTGACGTTGTGTTACCTGACGTTACCCGACGTTATGTTACCTGACGTTACCTGACGTTACCTGACGTTATGTTACCTGACGTTATGTTACCTGACGTTACCCGACGTTATGTTACCTGACGTTACCTGACGTTACCTGACGTTACCTGACGTTACCTGACGTTATGTTACCTGACTTTACCTGACGTTACCTGGCGTTACCTGACGTTACCTGACGTGACGTTACCTGACGTGACGTTACCTGACGTGACGTTATGTTACCTGACGTTACGTTACCTGACGTTACGTTACCCGAAGTTACCTGCTGTTACCTGACATTTCCTGACGTTACCCGACGTTACCTGACGTTACCTGACGTTACCTGACGTTACATTACCTGACGTTACGTTACCTGACGTTACCTGACGTTACCTGACGTTACGTTACCTGATGTTATGTTACCTGAAGTTACCTGAAGTTACCTGCTGTTACCTGACATTTCCTGACGTTACCTGACGTTACGTTACCTGACGTTACGTTACCTGACGTTACGTTACCTGACGTTACGTTACCTGACGTTACCTGACATTACATTTTGTTACATTACCTTATGTTACCAGACATTACGTTTCATGACTGTTTTTACCTGATATTCAATTTTGTTACTTTACCTGACATTACCTGACGTTACCTTACGTTAATTGACGTTACGTTACATGTAATGTATCGTTACATTATGTGGCTGTCGTTACCTGCGAGTACAGTTTGTTACGTCTCCTAACTACATTACTTGACATTATGTTTCCTGACGTATCATTAGGTTACCTGACATAACTTTACCTGACGTCACAGACTCCAGATTGTCTCACCTGTTTTTCTGCCTGGTTTAAATATCTCCTGGTGTGCGTCAGCAGTGAATCGTGCTCTGAGAGTGACGTCATTAAAATAACAGTAGAAACTTTCTGTTCTCGGCAGAAACAGCAGATTGTTCTTATTCTCTGATTCCTTCTTCAGGACAGCGATGAAGGAGAGGAGGATGAGGAGATGGCGATGCAGTCGGGCAGTGAAGGCACCAGTTCAGAGCCTCGTGAGGACCACACAGACGCCTCCTCAGTGGAGGTGACCAGCAGTCGCCCTCGGCGAGCCGCTACACTCCGCAGAGCGTTCAGCGCGGGGAGCACGATGAGCAGCCAGGAGGCCACCGAGAGCCGCCGGAGGTCGACTCGGTCGCTGTCCACCTTCAGCCAGAACAGCAAATATCAGCCGGCTAAAGGACAAGACATGCTGGTACGACCACAGTCAACAACAAACCAGTTTATCAGTTTTTAAAAGAAAAACTGCAGGGTGTGTGTGTGTGTGTGTGTGTGTGTGAGATCCATCCACAGTCTGTCTTTGTGTGTGAGTTTCAGGTGGAGGAGGAGGAGGGTCAGCTGGTTTTAGACAGAAATCCTCTGGAGTGGAGCGTAGACGAAGTCGTTCAGTTCATCAACTCGACTGACTGTGCATCACTGGCCAACATCTTCCAGGAACAGGTGAACACACACACACACTGTCACACACACCCTCACACACACCCTCACACACATAATTAGCTGTAAAGACATATGATGGTATCATACATGCCTCAGACTCCTCAGGATCTGATCCACTCTCATATAAGAAAAAAAAAAGAAAAAGAAAGAAGTAAAGAAAGAAAGAAAACAGAGCCTGACGAGTGATGTTCCAGGATTAAAGTTGCCAGTTTCTGAGGAAAAAGTCCCAAATTTAAGAGGAAAAAAAGGATTTGGGGGGGGGGGGGGGGGGGGGGGGGTGCAAGACACAATTCCTGCATGTTGCATTTGTGCATTTTCATGTGAGCAAAGTTCCAAGTTTGTAAGAAAAAAAGTCTTTTTTTTTAGAGAAAAAGATCAAAAAATGTTCAAAGAACTTTAGAATTTATTGAAATTTTTTGGAAACAGGTCCCAATTTTAACGTGAAAAAATCCTAAAATTGTGAAGTCTGTGTTTTTTAACAAAAAGTTGCAAACGTGTGGGAAAAAAAACAAATTTGTGATAAAAACTTTCCAAATTTCTGGGGAGAAAATCCAATTTGTGTAAAAAAAAAAAAAAGTCCCAAATTTTTGAGAACAAAGTCCCATATTTGCAAGTAATAAAGTCCTGAATTTGTTGGAAAAGGTCCCAAATTTGTCAGAGCAAAGTCACAAATGTGTGGAAAAACAGTTGTGAGGAAACAGAAGAAAAAGTTCACATTTTGCAAGAACAAAGTGACAAATCTTTGTGTAAAACTCTCAAATTTAAAGGAGAAAATAATTTTTGTCTCCTTTTTGTTCCAGGACATTGACGGCCAGGCTCTGCTGCTGCTGACTCTTCCCACAGTCCAGGAGTGTATGGACTTGAAGCTCGGCCCGGCCATCAAACTGTGTCACCAGATTGAGCGCGTGAAGGTGGCTTTTTACAAACAGTACGCCAACTGAACAAGACGCCGCTCTAAGAAAAACAAAAACGAACCGTGGACGCTGGAACTCCTGTTGGAACATTGTGGAAGTTTAGTCACTGCTGACTTTTTGTAAGAAGACGTTTATTTTTGGAGCGGTTGCTTTGGAAAGACAGAACTTGAGGGGGGATTAATTCCTGGATTATCGTTGGAGTAAAAATGTGATGCAGAACAAAAACACGTCAGAGTGAATCTGTGTGCTCGGTAACCTGTGAAGAAGAAGCTGTGGACTCGTTTCTGAAGACTTTTATGTTTATTTCTTGCTTTTTATTTCCATTTTATTTGTGATAGAGGAGAATTATAGCAATTAAGTTAAAATAATTAGCGACCATGAAGCGTTTTCCCCTTACTTGTGTGATATGATTATATAATTGGTCCTGAAAAAAAGCATATTCAAGAAATATTTAACAAACCATGAAGTAATATATTTGGAGTATTTATTCTTATCCTAATTTATGAGGAGGGATCTGTTCGGATGGAGAGAAAAGAATTGAAGAAACATTATTTTGACAGAAACAAACTTGAAACCAGGATGTGCATTTATTAAGTTTTACATTTCAGTTTGTCTTTAGAGAAGAAGAAGAAGAAGAAGGAGAAGAAGAAGAGTCGTCCTGTGTCCTGTTCTGGTCAACAACCCTGTTAGAAGTTCTTTAAACCCAGTGATGCTAACTCCTCGATGTTACAATCTCATGAAACAATCATGTAAGCTTTTTCGTCCATCTATGCAAATGTGGCAGATATTTTTATAAGTAAGAAAATAAATTTCTATTGATTTGTATCAAACATTCAGAAGTTTCTTTCATCTGTTTTTAATCCCACTGTTATTCATCCTGAGGAAGTGTGTGTGCTTAAAAACAAGCTCAATGGTTGAGAAAAAATTCAGATGTTGGAAAAGTTAGCTGATGTTTTGGTTTAATCACAGCGTGTCAGGCTGTCAAGAAGTGAAACTAAGATCTTCATCAAAACATTTTGAATCAAACCAGTGAGTTTTATTCTGTTTTAAAATGTGAACACCAGCAGAATAATAATAGGACGTAAAAAAATGTCTTTTGTCTATGACGTTACTTTTCTAACCTTAATCTGAGGTAGAAATAAAAACAGACAGCCTTGACAGACACTAATGTATTCCACAAAACCCCGACAGTGCAATTATACATGAAGTGTGACGCTTTCTCCCAAACAAAACAGAGAGAAATGTCACAGAGAGTAAAAATAGCAAATGAAGTGTGTAAACAAAAGCTGCAATTTGTTTCTTTTGCTGTGGATAAACTGCGTCTCGATACAAAGGGAATCAATGCAGGCGCTCACACAGACAGTCCTCTTTCTTTAGATTCAGAGGCTTCTAACAGGTACGGCTGGACTGAGTTTATGAGCTCTATTTAAACAGGGCTGAGAAAAACTGGCACCCAATAAATCAACAGAATAATACAACCAGGCACAAACAGGTCTGAATACTGAACAGAAATCTCAACAGTAACAAGGACGGACGAGTTTGGGGTTTTTTATCTGGATCCCTGAAGAATAGCAAGTATCACTGCAAACATTACAGCTCTCTCTCCAAGAAGTTCTCTAAACATCCACACCTGGATCACATGACCACAACACCTCACATGACAGCAGGAAACCTGCTTCCCTCACCAGCTTCTTTGGAACTGAAGCAGCTTCTTGGATGAGAGGTGAAACTTCTGCCCACCTCTACACAGTCCAGCTGCCTTGTTCGAGTTGTCAGAAGATTGGATTTATTTTTAAAAAAAGGTAAGGGTTTAGCCTTTGATTTTTGTCAAAATTTTTATAAGAAAAATGTAAGGGTTTAGCCTTTGATTTTTGTCAAAATTTTATTTAAAAAGTAAGGGTTTAGCCTTTGATTTTTGTCAGATTTTTACAAAAAAAAAGTAAGGGTTTAGCCTTTGAATTTTGTCAGAATTTTTATAAAAAGAATGTAAGGGTTTAGCCTTTAATGTTGTCGATTAAAAAAAAAAAATGTAAGGGTTTAGCCTTTGATTTTTATTAAAATTTTTATAGAAAGAATGTAAGGGTTTAGCCTTTGGTTTTTTTTAGATTTTCTTAAAAAAAATGTAAGGGTTTAGCCTTTGATTTTTGTCAAAATTTATATAAAAAATGTAAGGGTTTAGCCTTTGATTTTTGTCAAATTTTTTATAAAATATGTAAGGGTTTAGCCTTTGATTTTTGTCAAAATTTATATGAAAAAAGTAAGGGTTTAGCCTTTGATTTTTGTCAAAAAAAAATTGTCAAAATTTTTATAAAAAATGTAAGGGTTTAGCCTTTGATTTTTGTCAAAATTTTTATAAAATATGTAAGAGTTTAGCCTTTGATTTTTGTCAAAATTTTTATAAAATGAATTAAAGGGTTTAGCCTTAATTTTGTCAAAAAAATATAAAAAAATGTAAGGGTTTAGCCTTTGATTTTTGTCAGAATTTTTATTTAAAAAGTAAGGGTTTAGCCTTTGATTTTTGTCAGAATTTTATAAAAAATATAAGGGTTTAGCCTTTGATTTTTGTCAGATTTTTACAAAAAAAAGTAAGGGTTTAGCCTTTGAATTTTGTCAGAATTTTTATAAAAAGAATGTAAGGGTTTAGCTTTAAATGTTGTCATTTTTTTAATAAAAAAATGTAAGGGTTTAGCCT
Source organism: Labroides dimidiatus (assembly GCA_030710495.1). Lineage (NCBI taxonomy): Eukaryota > Metazoa > Chordata > Actinopteri > Labriformes > Labridae > Labroides > Labroides dimidiatus. The sequence goes on along the minus strand of CM061162.1, from coordinate 1,573,580 downwards.
TTGATTTTTGTCAAAATTTTTATAGAAAGAATGTAAGGGTTTAGCCTTTGGTTTTTCTTAGATTTTCTTAAAAAAAATGTAAGGGTTTAGCCTTTAATTTTTGTCAAAATTTATATAAAAAATGTAAGGGTTTAGCCTTTGATTTTTGTCAAATTTTTTATAAAATATGAAAGGGTTTAGCCTTTGATTTTTGTCAAAATGTATATGAAAAAAAGTAAGGGATTAGCCTTTGATTTTTGTCAAAAAAATTGTCAAAATTTTTATAAAAAATGTAAGGGTTTAGCCTTTGATTTTTGTCAAAATTTTTATAAAATATGTAAGGGTTTAGCCTTTGATTTTTGTCAAATTTTTATAAAATGAATTTAAGGGTTTAGCCTTAATTTTGTCAACAAAAAAAAATGTAAGGGTTTAGCCTTTGATTTTTGTCAAAATTTTATTTAAAAAGTAAGGGTTTAGCCTTTGATTTTTGTCAAAATTTTATTTAAAAAGTAAGGGTTTAGCCTTTGATTTTTGTCAGAATTTTTATAAAAAATATAAGGGTTTAGCCTTTGATTTTTTTCAGATTTTTACAAAAAAAAGTAAGGGTTTAGCCTTTGAATTTTGTCAGAATTTTTATAAAAAGAATGTAAGGGTTTAGCCTTTAATGTTGTCGATTTAAAAAAAAAAAAGTAAGGGTTTAGCCTTTGATTTTTATCAAAATTTTTATAGAAAGAATGTAAGGGTTTAGCCTTTGTTTTTTTTTAGATTTTCTTAAAAAAAATGTAAGGGTTTAGCCTTTGATTTTTGTCAAAATTGATATAAAAAACTGTAAGGGTTTAGCCTTTGATTTTTGTCAAATTTTTTATAAAATATGTAAGGGTTTAGCCTTTGATTTTTGTCAAAATTTATATGAAAAAAGTAAGGGTTTAGCCTTTGATTTTTGTCAAAAAAAATTGTCAAAATTTTTATAAAAAATGTAAGGGTTTAGCCTTTGATTTTTGTCAAAATTTTTATAAAATATGTAAGGGTTTAGCCTTTGATTTTTGTCAAAATTTTTATAAAATGAATTAAAGGGTTTAGCCTCAATTTTGTCAGAATTTTTATAAAAAGAATGTAAGGGTTTAGCCTTAATTTTGTCAAAAAAAAAAAAAAAAAATGTAAGGGTTTAGCCTTTGATTTTTGTCAAAATTTTATTTAAAAAGTAAGGGTTTAGCCTTTGATTTTTGTCAGAATTTTTATAATAAATATAAGGGTTTAGCCTTTGATTTTTGTCAGATTTTTACAAAAAAAAGTAAGGGTTTAGCCTTTGAATTTTGTCAGAATTTTTATAAAAAGAATGTAAGGGTTTAGCCTTTAATGTTGTCAATTTAAAAAAAAAATGTAAGGGTTTAGCCTTTGATTTTTCTTAGATTTTCTTAAAAAAAATGTAAGGGTTTAGCCTTTGATTTTTGTCAAAATTTATATAAAAAATGTAAGGGTTTAGCCTTTGATTTTTGTCAAAATTTATATGAAAAAAGTAAGGGTTTAGCCTTTGATTTTTGTCAAAAGAAATTGTCAAAATTTTTATAAAAAATGTAAGGGTTTAGCCTTTGATTTTTGTCATAATTTTTATAAAATATGTAAGGGTTTAGCCTTTGATTTTTGTCAAAATTTTTATAAAAAGAATGTAAGGGTTTAGCCTTAATTTTGTCAAAAAAAAAATAAAAAATGTAAGGGTTTAGCCTTTGATTTTTGTCAAAATTTTATTTAAAAAGTAAGGGTTTAGCCTTTGATTTTTGTCAGAATTTTTATAAAAAATATAAGGGTTTAGCCTTTGATTTTTGTCAGATTTTTACAAAAAAAAGTAAGGGTTTAGCCTTAGAATTTTGTCAGAATTTTTATAAAAAGAATGTAAGGGTTTAGCCTTTAATGTTGTCAATTTTTTTTTTTTTTTAAAATGTAAGGGTTTAGCCTTTGATTTTTGTCAAAATTTTTATAGAAAGAATGTAAGGGTTTAGCCTTTGATTTTTGTCAAAAGAAATTGTCAAAATTTTTATAAAAAATGTAAGGGTTTAGCCTTTGATTTTTGTCAAATTTTTATAAAATATGTAAGGGTTTAGCCTTTGATTTTTGTCAGATTTTTACAAAAAAAGTAAGGGTTTAGCCTTTGAATTGTCAAAATTTTTATAAAAAAAATGGAAGGGTTTAGTCTTTGATTTTTGTCAGATTTTTACAAAAAAAGTAAGGGTTTAGCCTTTGAATTTTGTCTGAATTTTTATTAAAAAAAATGTAAGGGTTTAGCCTTTAATGTTTTCAATTTTTTTATTTTTTTAAATGTAAGGGTTTAGCCTGTGGTTTTTCTTAGATTTTCTTAAAAAAAATGTAAGGGTTAAGCCTTTGATTTGTCAAAATTTTTATAAAAATTATAAGGGTTTAGCCTTTGATTTTTGTCCGATTTTTACAAAAAAAAAGTAAGGGTTTAGCCTTTGATTTCTGTCTGAATTTTTATAAAAAGAATGTAAGGGTTTAGCCTTTAATGTTGTCAATTTTTTTTAGAAAAATGTAAGGGTTTAGCCTTTGGTTTTTCTTAGATTTTCTTTAAAAAAAATGTAAGGGTTTAGCCTTTGATTTTTGTCAAATTTTTTATAAAAAAAATGTAAGGGTTTGGCCTTTGATTTTTGTCAGTTTTTTACAAAAAAATGTAAGGGTTTAGCCTTTGATTTTTGTCAAAATTTTATTTAAAAAGTAAGGGTTTAGCCTTTGATTTTTGTCAGAATTTTTATAAAAAATATAAGGGTGTAGCCTTTGATTTTTGTCAGATTTTTACAAAAAAAAGTAAGGGTTTAGCCTTTGATTTTTGTCAGTTTTTTTTTTTTTTTTAAATGTAAGGGTTTAGCCTTTGATTTTTGTCAAAATTTTTATAGAAAGAATGTAAGGGTTTAGCCTTTGGTTTTTCTCAGATTTTCTTAAAAAAAATGTAAGGGTTTAGCCTTTGATTTTTGTCAAAATTTATATTAAAAATGTAAGGGTTTAGCCTTTGATTTTTGTCAAAATTTTTATAAAATATGTAAGGGTTTAGCCTTTGATTTTTGTCAAAATTTATATGAAAAAAGTAAGGGTTTAGCCTTTGATTTTTGTCAAAAGAAATTGTCAAATTTTTTATAAAAAATGTAAGGGTTTAGCCTTTGATTTTTGTCAAATTTTTATAAAATATGTAAGGGTTTAGCCTTTGATTTTTGTCAGATTTTTACAAAAAAAGTAAGGGTTTAGCCTTTGAATTGTCAAAATTTTTATAAAAAAAATGGAAGGGTTTAGTCTTTGATTTTTGTCAGATTTTTACAAAAAAAGTAAGGGTTTAGCCTTTGAATATTGTCTGAATTTTTATAAAAAAAATGTAAGGGTTTAGCCTTTAATGTTTTCAATTTTTTTTTTAAAAAAATGTCAGGGTTTAGCCTTTGGTTTTTCTTAGATTTTCTTAAAAAAAATGTAAGGGTTAAGCCTTTGATTTGTCAAAATTTTTATAAAAATTATAAGGGTTTAGCCTTTGATTTTTGTCCGATTTTTACAAAAAAAAGTAAGGGTTTAGCCTTTGATTTTTGTCTGAATTTTTATAAAAAGAATGTAAGGGTTTAGCCTTTAATGTTGTCAATTTTTTTAAAAAAAATGTAAGGGTTTAGCCTTTGGTTTTTCTTAGATTTTCTTTAAAAAAAATGTAAGGGTTTAGCCTTTGATTTTTGTCAAATTTTTTATAAAAAAAATGTAAGGGTTTGGCCTTTGATTTTTGTCAGTTTTTTACAAAAAAATGTAAGGGTTTAGCCTTTGATTTTTGTTAAAATTTTATTTAAATAATGTAAGGGTTTAGCCTTTGATTTTTGTCAGAATTTTTTTTAAAAAATGTAAGGGTGTAGCCTCTCCTTTTTCTTAGATTTTTTTTTTAAATGTAAGGGTTTAGCCTTTTATTTTTTTGTCAAAATTTTTATTTAAAAAATGTAAAGGTTTAGCCTTTGATTTTTGTCAAAATTTTATAAAAAAAATGTAAGGGTTTAGCCTTTGATTTTTGTCAAATTTTTTATAGAAAGAATGTAAGGGTTTAGCCTTTGGTTTTTCTCAGATTTTCTTAAAAAAAATGTAAGGGTTTAGCCTTTGATTTTTGTCAAAATTTATATGAAAAAAGTAAGGGTTTAGCCTTTGATTTTTGTCAAAAGAAATTGTCAAAATTTTTATAAAAAATGTAAGGGTTTAGCCTTTGATTTTTGTCAAATTTTTATAAAATATGTAAGGGTTTAGCCTTTGATTTTTGTCAGATTTTTACAAAAAAAATAAGGGTTTAGCCTTTGAATTGTCAAAATTTTTATAAAAAAAATGGAAGGGTTTAGTCTTTGATTTTTGTCAGATTTTTACAAAAAAAGTAAGGGTTTAGCCTTTGAATTTTGTCTGAATTTTTATTAAAAAAATGTAAGGGTTTAGCCTTTAATGTTTTCAATTTTTTTTTTAAAAAAATGTAAGGGTTTAGCCTGTGGTTTTTCTTAGATTTTCTTAAAAAAAATGTAAGGGTTAAGCCTTTGATTTGTCAAAATTTTTATAAAAATTATAAGGGTTTAGCCTTTGATTTTTGTCCGATTTTTACAAAAAAAAGTAAGGGTTTAGCCTTTGATTTTTGTCTGAATTTTTATAAAAAGAATGTAAGGGTTTAGCCTTTAATGTTGTCAATTTTTTTAAAAAAAATGTAAGGGTTTAGCCTTTGGTTTTTCTTAGATTTTCTTTAAAAAAATGTAAGGGTTTAGCCTTTGATTTTTGTCAAATTTTTTATAAAAAAAAATGTAAGGGTTTGGCCTTTGATTTTTGTCAGTTTTTTACAAAAAAATGTAAGGGTTTAGCCTTTGATTTTTGTCAAAATTTTATTTAAAAAGTAAGGGTTTAGCCTTTGATTTTTGTCAGAATTTTTATAAAAAATATAAGGGTTTAGCCTTTGATTTTTGTCAGATTTTTACAAAAAAAAGTAAGGGTTTAGCCTTTGAATTTTGTCAATTTTTTTTTTTTTTTTAAATGTAAGGGTTTAGCCTTTGATTTTTGTCAAAATTTTTATAGAAAGAATGTAAGGGTTTAGCCTTTGGTTTTTCTCAGATTTTCTTAAAAAAAATGTAAGGGTTTAGCCTTTGATTTTTGTCAAAATTTTTATAAAATATGTAAGGGTTTAGCCTTTGATTTTTGTCAAAATTTATATGAAAAAAGTAAGGGTTTAGCCTTTGATTTTTGTCAAAAGAAATTGTCAAAATTTTTATAAAAAATGTAAGGGTTTAGCCTTTGATTTTTGTCAAATTTTTATAAAATATGTAAGGGTTTAGCCTTTGATTTTTGTCAGATTTTTACAAAAAAAGTAAGGGTTTAGCCTTTGAATTGTCAAAATTTTTATAAAAAAAATGGAAGGGTTTAGTCTTTGATTTTTGTCAGATTTTTACAAAAAAAGTAAGGGTTTAGCCTTTGAATTTTGTCTGAATTTTTATTAAAAAAAATGTAAGGGTTTAGCCTTTAATGTTTTCAATTTTTTTTTTTTTTAAAATGTAAGGGTTTAGCCTGTGGTTTTTCTTAGATTTTCTTAAAAAAAATGTAAGGGTTAAGCCTTTGATTTGTCAAAATTTTTATAAAAATTATAAGGGTTTAGCCTTTGATTTTTGTCCGATTTTTACAAAAAAAAGTAAGGGTTTAGCCTTTGATTTTTGTCTGAATTTTTATAAAAAGAATGTAAGGGTTTAGCCTTTAATGTTGTCAATTTTTAAAAAAAAAATCTAAGGGTTTAGCCTTTGGTTTTTCTTAGATTTTCTTTAAAAAAAATGTAAGGATTTAGCCTTTGATTTTTGTCAAATTTTTTATAAAAAAAATGTAAGGGTTTGGCCTTTGATTTTTGTCAGTTTTTTACAAAAAAATGTAAGGGTTTAGCCTTTGATTTTTGTTAAAATTTTTATTTAAATAATGTAAGGGTTTAGCCTTTGATTTTTGTCAGAATTTTTTTTAAAAAATGTAAGGGTGTAGCCTCTCCTTTTTCTTAGATTTTTTTTTAAATGTAAGGGTTTAGCCTTTTATTTTTTTGTCAAAATTTGTATTTAAAAAATGTAAAGGTTTAGCCTTTGATTTTTGTCAAAATTTTATAAAAAAAATGTAAGGGTTTAGCCTTTGATTTTTGTCAAATTTTTTATAGAAAGAATGTAAGGGTTTAGCCTTTGGTTTTTCTCAGATTTTCTTAAAAAAAATGTAAGGGTTTAGCCTTTGATTTTTGTCAAAATTTATATGAAAAAAGTAAGGGTTTAGCCTTTGATTTTTGTCAAAAGAAATTGTCAAAATTTTTATAAAAAATGTAAGGGTTTAGCCTTTGATTTTTGTCAAATTTTTATAAAATATGTAAGGGTTTAGCCTTTGATTTTTGTCAGATTTTTACAAAAAAAATAAGGGTTTAGCCTTTGAATTGTCAAAATTTTTATAAAAAAAATGGAAGGGTTTAGTCTTTGATTTTTGTCAGATTTTTACAAAAAAAGTAAGGGTTTAGCCTTTGAATTTTGTCTGAATTTTTATAAAAAAAAATGTAAGGGTTTAGCCTTTAATGTTTTCAATTTTTTTTTTTAAAAAATGTAAGGGTTTAGCCTGTGGTTTTTCTTAGATTTTCTTAAAAAAAATGTAAGGGTTAAGCCTTTGATTTGTCAAAATTTTTATAAAAATTATAAGGGTTTAGCCTTTGATTTTTGTCCGATTTTTACAAAAAAAAGTAAGGGTTTAGCCTTTGATTTTTGTCTGAATTTTTATAAAAAGAATGTAAGGGTTTAGCCTTTAATGTTGTCAATTTTTTTTTAAAAAATGTAAGGGTTTAGCCTTTGGTTTTTCTTAGATTTTCTTTAAAAAAAGTGTAAGGGTTTAGCCTTTGATTTTTGTCAAATTTT
>CM061162.1:1452500-1566593 GCA_030710495.1 Labroides dimidiatus | reverse complement strand
TTTAGCCTTTGATTTTTGTCAAAATTTTATAATTAAATGTAAGGGTTTAGCCTTTGCTTTTTGTTAGAATTTTATATTAAAATAAAAAGGGTTTAGTCTTTGATTTTTGTCATTTTTTTAAAAAAGAATGTAAGGGCTAAGCCTTTGATTTTTGTCAAAATTTTATAATTAAAAATTTAAGGGTTTAGCCTTTGATTTTTGTCAGAATTTTTATAAAAAAATGTAAGGGTTTAGCCTTTGCTTTTTGTCATAATTTTATAATCAAATGTAAGGGTTTAGCCTTTGATTTTTCTTAGATTTTTTTTTTTTTTAAAAAATGTAAGGGTTTAGCCTTTGATTTTTGTCATTTTTTTTAAAAAATGTAAGGGTTTAGTCTTTGATTTTTGTCAAAATTTTATTAAAAAATGTAAGGGTTTAGCCTTTGATTTTTGTCAAAATTTTATTAAAAAATGTAAGGGTTTAGCCTTTGATTTTTGTCAAAATTTTATTAAAAAATGTAAGGGTTTAGCCTTTGAGTTTTTTTCAATTTTTTGATAAAAAGAATGTAAGGGTTTAGTCTTTGATTTTTGTCAAAATTTTATTAAAAAATGTAAGGGTTTAGTCCTTGATTTTTTTCAGATTTTTATAAAAGAATGTAAGTGTTTTGCCTTTGCTTTTTCTTAGATTTTTTTTTAAAGAATGTAAGGCTTTAGCCTTTGATTTTTTTCATTATTTTTAAATTAATGTAAGGGTTTAGTCTTTGATTTTTGTCAGAATTTTATTAATAAATGTAAGGGTTTAGTCTTTGATTTTTGTCATTTTTTTTATAAAAAGAATGTAAGGGTTTAGCCTTTGAGTTTTGTCAAAATTTTCTTAAAAAACTATTGTAAGGGTTTAGCCTTTGATTTTTGTCAGAATTTTTATAAAAAGAATGTAAGGGTTTAGCCTTTGATTTTTGTCAAAATTTTATAATTAAATGTAAGGGTTTAGCCTTTGATTTTTGTCAGAATTTTATAAAAAAAAAAAAAAAAGGGTTTAGTCTTTGATTTTTGTCATTTTTTTTAAAAAAGAATGTAAGGGCTAAGCCTTTGATTTTTGTCAAAATTTTATAATTAAAAATTTAAGGATTTAGCCTTTGATTTTTGTCAGAATTTTTATAAAAAAAATGTAAGGGTTTAGCCTTTGATTTTTGTCAAAATTTTATTAAAAAATTTAAGAGTTTAGTCTTTGATTTTTGTCATTATTTTATAAAAAGAATGTAAGGGTTTAGCCTTTGATTTTTGTTAGATTTTTTTAAAAAAATGTAAGGGTTTAGTCTTTGATTTTTGTAAAAATTTTACTAAAAATGTAAGGGTTTAGCCTTTGATTTTTGTCATAATTTTATAATCAAATGTAAGGGTTTAGCCTTTGATTTTTGTCATTTTTTTTTTTTTAAATGTAAGGGTTTAGCCTTTGATTTTTGTCAAAATTTTATTAAAAAATGTAAGGGTTTAGCCTTTGATTTTTGTCAAAATTTTATTAAAAAATGTAAGGGTTTAGCTTTTGAGTTTTTTTCAATTTTTTGATAAAAAGAATGTAAGGGTTTAGTCTTTGATTTTTGTCAAAATTTTATTAAAAAATGTAAGGGTTTAGTCTTTGATTTTTGTCATTTTTTTATAAAAAGAATGTAAGGGTTTAGCGTTTGACTTTTGTCAATTTTTTTTTTTTAAAATATAAGCGTTTAGCCGTTGATTTTTGTCAGAATTTTATTTAAAAAATGTAAGGGTTTAGCCTTTGATTTTTGTCAAACTTTTATTTAAAAATGTAAGGGTTTAGCCTTTGATTTTTGTCAAAATTGTATAAAAAATTTGTAAGGGTTTAGTCTTTGATTTTTGTCAAAATTTTATTAAAAAATGTAAGGGTTTAGCCTTTGATTTTTGTCAAAATTTTATTAAAAAATGTAAGGGTTTAGTCTTTGATTTTTGTCATTTTTTTATAAAAAGAATGTAAGGGTTTAGCGTTTGACTTTTGTCAATTTTTTTTTAAAAAATATAAGGGTTTAGCCGTTGATTTTTGTCAGAATTTTATAAAAAAAATATAAGGGTTTAGCCTTTGATTTTTGTCAAAATTTAATAAAAAAATGTAAGGGTTAAGCCTTTGCTTTTTCTCAGATTTTTTTTTAAATAATGTAAGGGTTTAGCCTTTGATTTTTGTCAAAAATTTATAAAAAAAATTGTAAGGGTTTAGCCTTTGATTTTTGTCAAAATTTTATAAAAAGAATATATGGGTTTAGCCGTTGATTGTTGTCAACAATTTGATGAAAACAACGGATAAGTCTTGCTGTTTCATAATATTTTAATAAAATCATATGGGTTTACCCTTTGTTTTTTGTCAGTTTTTGATGAATTTGTCAGGGTTTAGCCTTTGTTTTTTCTCAAAACTATTAAAGAAGATATAAGACTTTAAATGTTGTTGTAATGTCAGAAGTGCACACAGAATTGTAAGGGTTTAGTCTTGTTAACTTTACGGTTGAGCCTTTTTCCCCAGAATTTTTCATGAGAATGTTAGGGTTAAGCCTTTGTTCTTATGTCATAAGTCCACACAAAATTGTAAAGTTTACACCTTTGTTTTTTTTACAGGATTTTTGATGAAAACCTCTGGCGTTTTTTTATTATCAGATTTTGTTTAACTTAAGGGTTTAACCTTTCTTTGTTGTCAGAATTTTTGATGAAAACTTAAAGGATTACACTTTGTGTTTCAAAAGAATTAAAAAATATAGATAAATAAAGGTTTAGTCTTTTTTTCCTCAGAATAAACATTGGAATTCAGCTTTTAATTGTCTGGATTTTTTTTAACGTAAAGGGTTCAGCTTTTGCCTTTGATTTGATTTTTTTTTCAAGCAATGTTGGTTTATTTACACATGAAGATAAAGTGCTCTCAGAAAAAGACCTTTTTTACTTTTTCAAAACAAACAACAACATTTTAAGTTTGTTTATAGCCGTACACTTGCTGATCTTTTTGGAATGATCTTGAGGCCATATTCACTAAATAAAATTCAGGTACAGTTGGTTTGATGAAAGTAAAATGGAAAACAGTCTGTGTCATTATAACTCGATATAAAATGATGGAGCCATTCAGAGTGTGTTTTCTGATGGCAAAATAAAAAACGTTACCCCCATGTTGTGGTGATAGCTGTTTCATGTAGCAACATAATCAGAGGTAATGCTGCGTTAGTGATGCATGAAACACGTGAAGTGATCTGCTGAATCATTTTCATTCCTCTCTGTGAAACATCAGCCAATAAAACTCATAAAGGCTGTGATTCGTATTCAGATGTGTTGAGCTTCACCAGCGCTCTGCACGGGAGCAGCTGATTTCATTTAATAGCTTTTTCTGTCCCTCTTGCACACACACACACACACACACACAAAGATGCTTTTCTAACTCAGACACTTTGTATTGAGTCAATTTGAAAGCTGTTACCTTATACTGTTGCCTGGCAACCACACATCAAACGGCCCCTTCGCATGATTTTCCCGGGTGTTGTGAGTGAATCCAGACAGAGTCATGACAGCAGAGGAGTAAACACACGTTTGATTTAAAGAGGAGCTCTGAATGGCAGCTCTGTCAGTCACGTGTAACCCAGGTGAAAAACTGAGTTTCATTACTCCGTTCTATTCATTGTTGTCCCGCTGTCTCTCGGCGTCAAACAGGTGCGTCGTTACGTCACGCAGTCACATGACTGCGTGCAGCCAATCTGTATTGTTAAAACGGCGTTACAGGAAGTAAGTGAGGGACGCGAGTGGGATATGGGAGAAAGACAAACGCTGCAGGTACATTCACGGTTAAATATTGTCATTTTGCTGTATTAACTTCTTTTAAACTTTGGAAAATAACTAAAACTAATGTCGAATTATAGGAGCTGACTATCAGCATGAACCGTGAAGAGGTTATCTGTTTCTGATGACAGAACTGGTGAGTTGTGCTAACATTTAGCTTCGCAAGCTTTGCATTCCTTTTATTAGACGGAGCCGTTGGCGTGATTCATGCCCGTTTCTCCAAATGTATTAAACGTATGAAAGTGTTACAATATTGAATCCTCGTTAAGACGTTTTCTATTTTATTGTAACTTTAAGAGCACTTTTGTAAGGCCAAACTTAATGATCGTTTGTTGCCGTGGGATAGATGCATTTCCATGCACTTCGATGCACGTAGAGTTAATCTAGTGCTGCTGTTAACTGTGTATAAGTATTATACACCGTTTTTGAACTTTTGAAAAGGGTATGATGAATAACTTCATGATTTTTTGTTAATTATTGTAGCCTGAAGTAATGATATCGTACGATATAGGAAATTTAATAATGCAGCCTGCATTATTTATTGTTGATTCATAAAAAAAAGATAATTGTGTACACAAAGATTTGACACTGGTCCTGTTCTTCTTTATTCAGGCCAGGTTGGATGGCGAGATTGGAACTAGAGCCAAGTGAACTGATTAAGTTGCCTTATACACTACTCATTGGCTGGAACTACTCTTCCTGGTGGGAGGCTCTTCTTCGCAGCCTTTGATTAAGTTGCCTTATACACTACTCATTGGCTGGAACTACTCTTCCTGGTAGGAGGCTCTTCTTTGAAGCCTTTGATTAAGTTGCCTTATACACTACTCATTGGCTGGAACTACTCTTCCTGGTAGGAGGCTCTTCTTTACAGCCTTTGATTTATTTATTTTTTTCCTTGTATCAAATGCCCTGCAACTTATAAGCTTCAGCAGCTATCACGCATGCATTTCATTCCCCTCCCTCTCCTTGGACAATTTCCCTCTGGACACAAAATGCTGAAAGCTATCAGTTGCAGTTTGTTATGTTGGGAATTATGAACTTTGAACTTGTGGGAAACTGAAAAGATCCACCGAACTTATTATTGAATTTGCAGAATTTATTGTGTACTGTTTTCTCTGAATATATAGAGTATTTTCTTTTGAATATGGTGTTTATTTTTTGAATGGCCATTCAACATATTTTTTTCTATATATTTTCAATATAAAGTACTAAATGAGAAAACTTCAAAATGTCTCAGTCTCTTCCTCCACTCCTTGAGTCAAACATAAATCTTCTGATCTAGCCTAAATAACTGTATTGTTCTGTGTAGAATAGGTCCTACGGGGAACTATAAATTAGTGTACACATGTTACATAATTTGTGGCGAGCTAGCCAGGAGTGGAGCAGATAGAGCTGAACATTGTAGTGGAAGTTTTCTTGTGTGTATTTAACCATGGAAACATTTGAGAAACGTGGCATCAAAATCCCTAACTCGGTCTTGATACAGGATGCGAAAAACACTGACACTGATGATGAAGTTATTGACTTTTTGAAGCAGTATGGTTCAATTTCTAAAATAGAATTTATAGATGAGCCTGATTCTGTCTTCCATCAGTCTATTGTTGTTGAGTACAGTTCAGGCGCATCTTTAGTTGCACTGCGCAAGCTTTTGCCTTATACTTACATTTGTGAACAAGAAAAAGTTATCTATGAGATTTTGGACTTATCTACCGTGTCCGCGAATGAGATAGGTAAACTGCAAACAAACAATTACCTAGACGAACTCCAAAAAGTCGCCAAACTAACGGGGCAAGATTTTGCGGTCGTATTAAGTGGGGTGATGTCTCTGCTTGGCCAGACTGTCACTGAGCTCCGCCCGGCTGCTGGAGATGTCAAAGTTCCTCCTGAGGATAAAAAGGAGCCGCCAACTACTTCCCTTGGTCCTGGGATGCCTTCTTCACTACCCTCTGCTGTCAACATGGGTCTTCCAGCTGCTACAGCCCCAAGCTTTAGTGGAACCCAGCTAAAGGTAGAACCAGATCCCACAGTTCCGGATGCACCAAGACTGCCAGCTATGACTCATCACGATCTGAATCCACCTGAGGTCCAACGCTATGTGGTGGAGCATATAGTAAAGAATGAAGACGGCACAGGCTATTATTCTGCACAACGAATCCGAGCTTTCTCTGGTAGATCCCCACGACCTGCAAATGAATCGGATTACGACACATGGCGTTCCAATGTAGAACTGTTATTGAGAGATCCTGCAGTGTCTGACCTTCAGCGCTCCCGCAAAATCTTTGAGAACTTGCTGCCACCTGCTGCTGACATGGTTAAACACTTGCAACCAGGTACTTCACCCACCGTCTATCTACAGACACTTGATTCAGCGTATGGCACTGTCCAGGATGGGGAGGAGCTTTACGCCAAATTTCTGGACACATTTCAAGATGCTGGAGAGAAGCCATCAACTTACCTTCAACGTCTGCAGGTTGCTTTGAACTCAGCGGTCAAGCGTGGTGGGGTAATAAACAAAGACATTGAACGACACCTGTTAACCCAATTTTGCCGTGGTTGCTGGGATAACTCCCTTATTACTGAGTTGCAACTAAAACAACGGAAGCACAATCCACCAACATTTGCAGAATTTTTGCTACTGCTGAGAACTGAGGAGGACCGTGAAGCTGCAAAGGCTAACCGGATGAAGCAGCATCTTGGCTCAGCAAGACCCAGAGCTTCAGCTCATGTGCAGTATGCCTACACAGATAATTCAGAGAAAAGAGAAATTGCTGCTCTCACCACAATCACACAGCAACTGGCACAGCAACTGGCAGACATCCAGAAGCAACTTGCATCATTCACTGCTAGCCAGTCAAGCTTCAGTAAGTCAGCCGCTTTCAAGTCCATGTCTGGCGGTACGCTGGGGGAGGGTCAGAGGGCAGGCAAGCAAACAAAGACCCTGCCTTCTGCACCCAAACCTGGATACTGTTATAGGTGTGGTGAAGATGGTCATGTCAGGACACACTGTGAAAACCCTCCAAACTCTGCTCTTGTGGCCACCAAGAAAAAACAGTTTGCAGAAAGACAAGCAAAGTGGCAAAAGTTCAACCTCCAGTCTAAACAGTCTTTAAACTAGATCCAGTTCCTGTTACGGGGCGAACCGGAACTGTTGTGGACCCACAATGTCCCAACAAGAAGAAACCTGTCAAGTATAAAGAGCTGAATGAAACAACACCAGTCATGACACCTCGATTACCCAAAGGCTTAATCGGTTCCCGCTGTACAGCTAAAGTCAGGATTGCTGATCAAGAATGCAATTGCCTCCTAGACACAGGGTCGCAAGTCACAACCATTCCGGTTTCATTTTATAATCAGCACCTTACTGACCAGCCTGTGAAATCTATATGTGATATCTTACAACTTGAAGGAGCTGCAGGACAAGAGGTCCCCTATCTTGGATATGTGGAGATGATGGTAACGTTTCCTAAGGAGTTCCTAGGTGCAGATTTTGATGTGGCTACCCTTGCACTTGTAGTTCCTGATGGCAGATCCAATTTTCAGTCTTCAGTGTTAATTGGCATGAACACATTGGAGCCACTGTACAGCCTGTTCATGGAGAGTGAGGTTGCGGAGTTCCAGCCAGCTGCCCATGGTTACAGAGCTGTACTTAGACTCCTGCAGATGCGCCACCGACAACAACAGGCTGGCAATGATGGAGTGGTGAGATTAGTCGCCAATTCCCCTGTTCTTATCCCTGCTGGGCACACCACAGTCGTGGAAGGATCCATTCACTCCAATATGTCAGCACCTGGCAAATGGGCCCTTGTGGAGCATCCAGCTTCACCACTGCCAGGCGGGCTGTGTGTAAAAAACTCTTTGATTACCCTCCCAAGCCAATCCCATAACAGAAAAATTCCTGTCATTCTTACCAATGACTCGGATCATGATGTAACCATCCCACCTCTCTGTGCCATTGCTGAACTTACCATCTCACCCCAGATCCTGTCTCACCAAGTGTCCTCGAACAGTTTACCAGCTGAAACCTCAAATACTCTAAAGTTGGATTTTGGAGAGTCACCAATTCCTCCAGAGTGGAAGGAGAGGATTGTCAGCAAACTGAATGAGATTCCTGAAGTTTTTTCACATCATGACCTAGATTTTGGATGCACTGATAAAGTGAAACACCGCATCAAACTGCATGATGAAACACCTTTCAAACATAGAGCCAGACCGATTCACCCCAAGGACGTTGAGGCTGTACGCCAACATCTGCGTGATCTGCTGGAAGCAGGAGTCATTCGAGAGTCTGATTCACCATTCTCATCACCTATTGTTGTGGTCCGTAAGAAGAACGGAGACATTAGGTTGTGCATCGATTACCGTAAGCTGAATTTACAGACAATAAAAGATGCTTATGCTTTGCCAAATCTGGAGGAGTCATTTTCTGCCTTGACCGGTTCCAAGTGGTTCAGTGTACTTGATCTAAAGTCAGGCTACTATCAGATTGAGATGGATGAGGCCGACAAAGCAAAGACAGCATTTGTGACGCCAATTGGGTTCTGGGAGTTTAATCGAATGCCTCAAGGGGTAACCAATGCTCCAAGTACATTCCAGCGATTAATGGAGAAGTGCATGGGGGATCTCCATTTAAAAGAAGTACTTGTTTTCCTTGATGATCTTATCGTGTTTTCAAGCTCACTGGAAGAGCATGAGCAGAGGCTGCTGCGGGTGATCAATCGCTTAAAAGAATATGGGTTGAAACTTTCTCCAGAGAAATGCAAGTTTTTCCAAACATCAGTGCGATATCTTGGACATATTGTTTCGGAGAAAGGAGTGGAAACTGATCCAGACAAGATCCTTGCTCTTAAATCCTGGCCGGTTCCACGGACCCTGAAAGAGCTCAAGTCATTCTTAGGTTTTGCTGGATATTACCGGAGATTCATTAAAGGGTATGCTGCTATTGCCAAACCGCTAAATGATCTTACACGTGGCTACGGGCCAATATCCAAGTCCAGATCAAAGCCCAATTCAATCCAAATCCAAGATGCAAAACAGCCATTTGGAGAGCGATGGTCATATGTCTGCCAAAATGCTTTTGAAACACTGATAGAGAAGCTAACAAGTTCTCCGATTCTTGGCTTTGCTGATCCCAAGCTACCTTACATTCTCCATACTGATGCCAGCACAACTGGGCTGGGAGCGGCATTGTATCAAGAGCAGGAGGGTCAGCTGAGGGTCATTGCTTACGCCAGCCGTGGCTTATCACCAAGTGAATCTAAATACCCAGCCCACAAACTTGAATTTCTTGCTCTAAAGTGGAGTGTGACGGAGAAACTCCATGACTACTTGTATGGGGCCAACTTTGTAGTGGTAACTGACAACAATCCTCTCACTTACCTATTGACCTCAGCAAAGTTAGACGCCGCCAGCCACAGATGGCTCGCTGCCCTGTCCACCTATACCTTCAAACTGCAGTATAGATCTGGAAAGCAAAACTTTGACGCTGATGGGTTATCTCGCCGACCTCATGGTCAACTCACTAATGTTTCGTCACAGAAAGATTGGGATTTGATAAATAAGTTTACCCAAGACCATGTGAGTGAATCCGGTGGAGTGGAGGACATGGACCTTGATGTAGTGTCTGCTATATGCCATCGCTGCCTTATCTCCAGCCAGCCTAGCAGTTCAGCAGAGAGTCCTATCACATTGGTTGAGACATTGAGTCTGTCAGCTGAGGCCATTCCTGATTGTTATGCTTATGAAACCGACCATGGGCTACCCGTTGTTTCTTCCTTGTCACATCTGGACCTCAAAGAACAGCAACGCGCTGATCCAGCTATCAGAGAGGTCATTCACCAGATAGAAACTGGAGAAAAAGTTCCTCCCACTGCAAGACATGAGCTTCTAGACCTAGGTCTGCTGTTGAGGGAGTTGAATCGCCTTGAGCTGCATGAGGACATCTTGTACCGGCGGAGGCGGGATGGGAGGGAACGAGTCTCGTTCCAGCTGGTGTTGCCCAAGGAGCTGAGATCTGTTGTTCTGAAAAGTCTGCATGACGACATGGGCCATATGGGCATTGAACGCACGCTAGACCTTGTACGCTCCAGATTCTTCTGGCCTCACATGGCAGCTGATGTAGAACTCAAAATCAAGACTTGTAGTCGATGTGTGAGACGTAAAACTCTCCCAGAAAGATCCGCACCTTTAGTTAATATCAAGACCACTCGTCCCCTTGAGTTGGTTTGCATGGACTACCTCTCCCTTGAACCAGACCAGAGCAATACAAAAGATATCCTCGTCTTAACTGACCACTTCACAAAATATTCTGTTGCCATACCCACAGCAAATCAAAAGGCAAAGACCGTGGCAAAGTGTTTATGGGAGAATTTTATCGTGTGCTATGGAATACCTGAGCGTCTCCACACTGATCAAGGACCTGACTTTGAGTCAAAATTAATCAAAGAGCTTTGCCAACTCACAGGGATGGAAAAAACTCGGACAACCCCCTATCATCCTAGGGGAAACCCAGTTGAGAGATTCAACAGAACGCTTCTTGGTATGCTTGGAACTTTGGACCCAAAGCAGAAGACCAAATGGAAAGAATATGTGAAGCCGTTGGTGCATGCATACAACTGCACTCGGAATGATGTCACTGGCTTTACACCTTATGAACTGATGTTCGGTCGTTCACCACGTCTTCCAGTAGACCTCGCTTTTGGTTTACCTCTTCAGAGAAATCAGTCCCCCTCTCACTCCCAGTATGTTGCGAATCTCCGATCTCGTCTTGAAGAAAGCTTCCAAATAGCATCCAAGAATGCTGCTAAATCGGGTGAGAGAAACAAAATGCGCTTCGACAAAAGAGTCACCCCCTCAGGTTTGGATAAAGGTGACAGAGTACTTGTTCGCAATGTGAGGCTGCGCGGCAAGCACAAGCTGGAAGACAAATGGGAACAAGATGTATATGTTGTTTTGAAACGTGCTGGAGATTTGCCTGTGTACACTGTGCGCCCTGAAACAAAGGATGGGCCAATTCGCACACTGCACCGTGATTTACTCCTTCCATGTCCATTCCAAGCAAGTGCTGATGATTCTAATTCCTTGCAAGACACTCCACCCCGTCGTCCTAAAACCCGAAGCCAGACTCCAGCTATCACAGATCCCAATGAAACTCTGGATGAGGATGAAGACTGGGAGTTACCTCAAGCTCACATTCCTCCAACTTCTTTTATTTTCTGGAGTAAGGATGCAGCCAAAACCAACTCACCTGTGAATGAAGAAACCAACTCACCTGTGAATGAAGAAACCAACTCACCTGTGAATGAAGAAATCAACTCACCTGTGAATGAAGAAACCAATCTACCTGAAGATGGGGATACCTCTGCTGGTCCTGAAGCCTCTGAACCTGTTGCTGAATACTTACCTGAACGAGTACAACCTACTTGTGTTCCAGACAACTTGCCTGAAGAACCTGAGCTTCCTGGCCAAGCAGAGGCATCACCCAGCCCCAATGAGCCACTGCTCATCCCAACTGAGACTCTTGTTGAAGTACAAAATGCACCAGACACTGCCGTTGAGTCTGATCCAGTTGCCCGACATTCAAATCGTCAACGCCAGCCACCAAATCGCTTGCAGTACTCGGCATTAGGTAATCCTCTTATTTCAGTCGTGCAAACTCTTTTCCATGGTTTAGTTGACGCTTATAGTGAAGCGCTTGGTACCTCTGCAGCAAACAATCTCGTGCACCCTCATGTTTATGAAATTTAACAGGCACCAGGAGTTGCATGATCTAAAGGGGGGAGGGTGTAACCCAGGTGAAAAACTGAGTTTCATTACTCCGTTCTATTCATTGTTGTCCCGCTGTCTCTCGGCGTCAAACAGGTGCGTCGTTACGTCACGCAGTCACATGACTGCGTGCAGCCAATCTGTATTGTTAAAACGGCGTTACAGGAAGTAAGTGAGGGACGCGAGTGGGATATGGGAGAAAGACAAACGCTGCAGGTACATTCACGGTTAAATATTGTCATTTTGCTGTATTAACTTCTTTTAAACTTTGGAAAATAACTAAAACTAATGTCGAATTATAGGAGCTGACTATCAGCATGAACCGTGAAGAGGTTATCTGTTTCTGATGACAGAACTGGTGAGTTGTGCTAACATTTAGCTTCGCAAGCTTTGCATTCCTTTTATTAGACGGAGCCGTTGGCGTGATTCATGCCCGTTTCTCCAAATGTATTAAACGTATGAAAGTGTTACAATATTGAATCCTCGTTAAGACGTTTTCTATTTTATTGTAACTTTAAGAGCACTTTTGTAAGGCCAAACTTAATGATCGTTTGTTGCCGTGGGATAGATGCATTTCCATGCACTTCGATGCACGTAGAGTTAATCTAGTGCTGCTGTTAACTGTGTATAAGTATTATACACCGTTTTTGAACTTTTGAAAAGGGTATGATGAATAACTTCATGATTTTTTGTTAATTATTGTAGCCTGAAGTAATGATATCGTACGATATAGGAAATTTAATAATGCAGCCTGCATTATTTATTGTTGATTCATAAAAAAAAGATAATTGTGTACACAAAGATTTGACACTGGTCCTGTTCTTCTTTATTCAGGCCAGGTTGGATGGCGAGATTGGAACTAGAGCCAAGTGAACTGATTAAGTTGCCTTATACACTACTCATTGGCTGGAACTACTCTTCCTGGTGGGAGGCTCTTCTTCGCAGCCTTTGATTAAGTTGCCTTATACACTACTCATTGGCTGGAACTACTCTTCCTGGTAGGAGGCTCTTCTTTGAAGCCTTTGATTAAGTTGCCTTATACACTACTCATTGGCTGGAACTACTCTTCCTGGTAGGAGGCTCTTCTTTACAGCCTTTGATTTATTTATTTTTTTCCTTGTATCAAATGCCCTGCAACTTATAAGCTTCAGCAGCTATCACGCATGCATTTCATTCCCCTCCCTCTCCTTGGACAATTTCCCTCTGGACACAAAATGCTGAAAGCTATCAGTTGCAGTTTGTTATGTTGGGAATTATGAACTTTGAACTTGTGGGAAACTGAAAAGATCCACCGAACTTATTATTGAATTTGCAGAATTTATTGTGTACTGTTTTCTCTGAATATATAGAGTATTTTCTTTTGAATATGGTGTTTATTTTTTGAATGGCCATTCAACATATTTTTTTCTATATATTTTCAATATAAAGTACTAAATGAGAAAACTTCAAAATGTCTCAGTCTCTTCCTCCACTCCTTGAGTCAAACATAAATCTTCTGATCTAGCCTAAATAACTGTATTGTTCTGTGTAGAATAGGTCCTACGGGGAACTATAAATTAGTGTACACATGTTACACACGGGTGAGTTGGTGTACAGAGGGTTAAACTTTCTACTCAGGAACAGACCAACTCAATTATTGTTTTTGATACAGACTTAACTCAGCGAGGCAAATGAAGCTGAGAAGATTCTGTAGGATCCATATACATTTTTTTTAACCAGAATTTTCAGATAAAAACTTCATCCCATACATTTGAATGAAGAATAATAACCCATAGTTTTATTTTATTTTAATTTATTTATTCTAAATACTTATATTAATATTTATTAATGTTTGCAGGATTCTCAAATTTTGACTTTGATATCAGAATTTTAAAATATTGAAATCTAGAATTCTGACAAGAAAGAGTAGAATACTTCCATTCTTTTGAAAGCATCTAGAAATTTGGACCATATCCCAGAATTCTAGAACTATGAGAAAAATGGTAGAATTGTTTTTTTGGTTTGTTTTTTTTCAGAGCTCTAGAATACTGGCTTTGTTTGTTGGATTCTATAACTCTGAGAAAAGGAAGAATTTAGTCTTTAATCTGTGAATTCTAGAGTTTTAAATTGGAACTCAGAGTTTTTACTTCTGAATTCAAAAACTCTGGGAAAGTGTAGTTCTGACTTCAATCCGAAGATTCTAAAATTCTAAGAAAAACTGTAGAATTCTTTCCTTTTTTTGCAGAGTCTTAGAATTCTAACTTCAGTCCCAAAATTCTAGAAGAGGTGAGTTCTGACTTCCATCGATGAATTTTAGAACCACAGTTCTGACTTTCATCCAGGAGTTCTAGAACTCTTTGAGAAAAGCTACAGTTTTGGCGCTGAATTCTAGAACTCTGAGGTAGAAAGGGTAGAATTCAATCATTTCTGCAGGGATAAATGCATCAAACATGTCTTCTTGAAGTAAACAAAGAAGATGTACCTGCTGGTGTCAAGCCACAGCTTATTTACATCCCCAGTCCTGTCGACTGATGACTGATGTCAGAGTTCAGGTGAGGAGTTGGCGAATTCTCCTGATTGACTTCTTAAACCCAACCAGTAGAGAGGCCCCCTGCTGGCCGTTAGAGAAGAAAAGCAGGTTAAAGTATCTCTAGAGTGATACATTTACACGACATATTTAAAAATCTTTGAATGCAGTCAGTTTGGTTGAATCTGTGGTGTGTATGTGTGTGTGTGTGTGTGTGTGTGTGTGTGACCCCTATCGTTTTTTTTCTGAACTGGAAAATGGTTGATATTTCTCTCCCCTCCTACATGTTGAACCTCAGCTGAATGGAAAAAGCTCATGGCCCCTCTTTCTCTCTCTGGGCTGTGAGACTCACTCTGGGTAAAGCAGGAAATCACTGAATATGCTAACATGCTAATACGCTAATGTGAAATATTGTGTGGTTTTGAAACAAAGTGTCATCTTCTTAAACTGCAAACAGGATTATGTTTCCAGCTGAGTGTTTAACTACATGGAGGAGACAGCGGGTCATTACCCTGGAGCGGCTCAGTGAAGAACTTCAAGGACTCGGCTGTGGGTGATGGAGAGGAAGAAGGTGGGAGGCGGAGGTTGAGGAAGGAGCGGAGGAGAGCACTGGAGGACGAGTGAGGGGGAGGGAGAGAGGGCGAGCAGAGGTCTGGTGGTTGGAAAGGAGAAAAAAATGTTAGTAGACGCTCAACATGAGGAACATCTTCTCCTTTAATTAAAAACTAGATTTCTGTCTTCTTCTGATGAATCTCTGATTTTAAGTGTTTGAAAGATTCCAGATTCCTCCCACACAAGTCCTGAAATACTAGTTCTGGTGTTTATAAGATTGTCTTGGTGATCTGCCAAATGATTGAGAATTTTGTTATTAGTGAGCAAATAATTAAACAAGACACTTCCTTGTTTTGGTACAGCTAGTTAGCTGTTGGCTATCACTTAAAAAAAAGTTCAACCAAACTAAAGTTTTATTTCAGGTACTGTAATTATTACTGCAATAAAAAAAAAAGAAAATAAACAGAGAGAAATTAGATTTCAGTAGTTTGAGGGGAAATTTGTCTGGAAGTGATTCTTCAGATTAAAACAAATGGACAATAATTTAGAGTAACTTTTGCCAACATTTCTTGATGCAAAGTAAAACAAATTACTATTAAAAGTCAGTCAGATGTTAAGTTGCTGATTGGAACTAAACCAAGTTTCTTGTTATGCTGACGATGCTGTGATTTATCTGTAATCTCCAACAGCAATAGCCAACCAAACCAAACTGATCAAAGCTCCTGGTGAGATTACAACTGTATTCTCTCGATCTTTATGTATTTTTAATTTTCTTAAATGTGGCCTTGAGACTCATTCCTGTATCAGCACAATAATGAAGAACATTTTTTGAAAACAAAGTTATAAATCCAAAAACTTAGGGGACAGAAAACAAAGGCAAAGACGCAGCGTTCAAACTGTAAGCTCAGTCTTGGTTGGTTTCATTGGTTTAGCTCTGTCCCGTTAGCTTGTTTTACAGCTTTCATCTACATCACATGGTTTTTAATGCTCCTCTCAGACATGCACCCCCTCTTATTAATCTGAATTTAAAACTTATGGTCTCATGACTGAATAATACCCAACTCACTTCACTGTAACTCAATCAATAATGCTTTCTGAGCGGGTCTGATCTGGTTACGACGCTAAAATGAAGTTAAACGTGTCGTTGTTTCTGATACACATTTAAAAAGCTGCACCAACAAAAATCAACAGTTAAAAAACTGAGTGTGTGTGAAAGGACACAGCTGGGTGGAGGTAATTTCTCTGCATGTGTGAATGTGTGTGTGTGTGAATGTGTGTGTGTGTAGGTATGAATGTGGGGGGAGGCAAGGTGTATGGTTAACCAAAGACTGA
Organism: Labroides dimidiatus; assembly: GCA_030710495.1. Lineage (NCBI taxonomy): Eukaryota > Metazoa > Chordata > Actinopteri > Labriformes > Labridae > Labroides > Labroides dimidiatus. Next base: position 1,550,645 of record CM061162.1, on the reverse strand, counting down.
GCTCTCTGTCTCTTTCACACACATTCACACACAAACCAACACTTGCATTGCACTGCAGGCTTGAAATCTAGGTCAACACACACACACACACACACACACACACACTCACACACACACACACACACACACACACACACACAGATGCACACAGTAAAAGCTTGGCAGAGAGAGAGAACAATCAGATGTGATGAAGAGGAGGCTCGATCTGTCAGCTCACCACAAAACTACTTCAGTCTCCTCTCCAAATCCTTAAAGCAGAAAGCCTCCCTCTCCCTCTCCCTCTCTCTCCCTCTCTCTCCCTCTCTCTCTCTCTCTCTCTCTCTCTCTCTCTCTAAAAAAAAAATCAAACTACCTCTAGCTACCGAAAACATCTTGTTTTTTGATGAGATGTTGCAATGTCGGTTTCAGTTGCAGCCTCTCAAACTGCTGCGTTTCAACACAGAAATGTGTGAACTTGTTGCAGTCGGCTTTGTGTGTGAGCAGAAAAGGAAGACGATGAGTAGCAACAGTTTCTAAACCCGAGAAACAACATGTATGTATACCCAGGTTAAAAGAAGCTGTATTCCTCTTTATGCTGACGATGTGCTAATTTATCTTACATTTCAAATTGATAACTCTAACAGGCTAGAATAAACTCCTGTCTCCAAACAAAAAGTAAATCATATCTCTTAATACGCTGATGATATGGTGATTTACCTCTAAATTAATGATAAAGACCGTTCCAAGAGAAAACAGAAAAGCTTTATTTAAGATTATTTATTCCTGTTAAATAAATTAGGATATAAACAAAAATTTAAAATATAGTCAATATATTCCACCTGGAAAGTTCTTACCACATGTCTGTGCAAGTCTGTACAGTTGAACCGTTTTAGTGCCATCTTTACTGATTTGGTTACGTTATAAAATAAAAACAAACTGACACAAGATGAGTGTTTTTTCTTGTTTTAGGAGACATTTGTCAGGAGGTGTTTCCTCAGTTTCAACATTAAAGCATTAATTCAGAGTAACTTTTGCTCAAATTTCTTGATTTGAGAGACAGTAACAAAAAGGGTTGGTATCAAAAATATGCTTTAAGCATCATGTTGAATGTTTGTTTAAATGTGTATTTTGCATTTCTGTTGGTGTCAGAGTAGTTTATATGACATATCTACCTTTTTTTTTTTCCAATTAAAGAATCAGTCCCATTAAATCAAATGGTTTAACCACAAAAGCATGACACCTATTGAATAATTCACCTTCCGGGAAGTTATGCAAGTGCACTGATGAAATTAGGGGTTTGTTATGAACTATTATCTGTATTTTCTCTCTATTTTGGGTCAGTTAGTTTAAAATCATTTTAAATTTCATTTTTTACAGTGTAGTTGACTGATTAGGATTATATTCATTCATTGGAACTTTTTCACGCAATAACAGGTTTTTCATGAGAAACATTGGTTACACTAATTGACACTCTTAGTAAGTATGGCGGAGCAAAAAACCTGATATGACATGAAGATGAGACTGAAACTGATGAGTGCAATTAAAGAGGAGAGAACAAGAACTTCGAAATAAAACAGGAAATACAAGGGGAAAAAAAACAAGACAGGAATCACAAAGAATAAGGCATAAAGGATACTTATGACTGAAACATCCACAAAACACATAAACACAAGAAATGTACAAAATTAAAAACAAACACACGACATAACGAGATGTAAAGTTGCTGAATTAGCAGTCCTCATGAAACTGAAGCACGTTTCTTTTTATGCTGACAATACTGACGCTTCCTGAGTCACAAAATCTTGATTCAAGTTACCTAAAGATATTTTTGTTCTTTTGAAAAAGGAAAACAATCTTTTACATCTCTTGAGATTAAATACCAAAGACGTTTAGTTGAAGGTATTAGATTGTAACTGTAAACTCTTCTTTTCTCAGCCTCCATGGAATAATTTTTTGAAATACAACTCATTAAAGACGTCTAATCTACCAGAAAGCACAAAAAGAGTTTTTTTTTTATTGTTTGATAAATATTATAATCTTCAGTTTGAAATTGAATCATGCAATGATTGCTGTTCAACTCTCCAAGCTGGCGACAGATTTTGAAAGTAAACACTGTTCTTCCTTTTTTTCAGAGGACACTGAGAACAAACTGCATAATTCAGGAGCTGCAATCCGAGTTTGGACGGTGTCTGCAAGAAAACAGGAAAAAAAAAAAAAAACCTCAGAAATTCAACTTAATCCACCAGGCAGGAAACAATCTGCCTGCTCGGCTAATTTCCACTCCTGTCCTAACTCGTCCACGACCGTCCCCCCTGAGGGAATAATCTGTCTTCATTTCTAATGAATTGCTCTGAGAGATACTTGTATCCCTCGCATCAACAGATCGCAATCGGAATCCAGCAAGGCATGTCTCATAAATTATGCGCTGCCTGAGCTTTTGATAAGCTAATAGACGTCTGAGTGGAGGCAAATTGATGCCGTGCTCGTGCGATTCAGACACAGAGACACGTTTCAGTATTGATTAATGTTTAGCGGGGGCTGAACGGTGGCCTATCTTGAACATCACACCTCTGTTTATACGACAGAGCACTTTCCTCTCTATTGTTCATTATTCATTAGTCATCTGGACTGCCTGTGGGACTCCCTCCCATCTGCTACGGCTCCATTTCCATACGCTTGGCTCGAGCGAGGGAGGCATACATCTGATATGTGCGGAGAGAGAGAGAGGGAAGGAGGGAGTAGATTCATCCCTTTTTGCCTCCCTTCATCTCTCTTTCAAAAGGTAATGCATTCGTTGATGCCATCGGTTGGGGAATGGATGAAATGATAAAACTGGAGATAAATTGCAGCTTTGAACGGAGACAGCAGAGGACTGGGACACAACAGGGCTGGTGTGGGAAGAAAGAAGAGCGTTTGAGTTCTGCGGGTGGGCGGCAGCAGAGGGAATTTAAAAAAAGAAACAAAAAAGAAATATAAAATTAGAGCTCGGCCAACAGTCTGCCTTCATGGAAATTTAATTCAATATTGTGACGCAGGAAAGTCTAAGAAAAGGTTTGCAGTTTGCTTTTTAATTTGAAATGTTGTGTTGGTTCTGAGTCAGGTGGATGCAAAATGCAGAGTTTTATACTTTACCAAACTTCTACTGAAGTTGAGTGTTTGCTTGAAACTGTGTCTAAACTAGATTTTATATCCTCCCTACCCTCCATGCTCTGGAGCAAAGTTCCCTAGTGGTCAGCATCATAAAAGTTTAGAACTATAGTGTTTAAAAATTGGACTCTAGTCAGTTCTAGCTGTGAGATTCTGAAATGCTCCCTTGCTCACCCCTCCAGCCTGAGAGCTACAGTGGCCTTCAAGGACAAGAAACTCCTCCATTTTTCTAGTTTCAACCCTTAAAACCATCCATCAATACAAATTCTTTATGCACAACAACAACCAGTGTGTTCCTCTCTTTCAAAGACATGTACATCACTAGTTTGTCCGCTTTGTGCTGCAGTAAAGAAATGATGATGCAAGATGGCGGCCTCTGTCAAAGGGGGTCTGCCTTTACGTAGACATCATTCTAAAATTTTTCATCACTACATCATGCATTGTTTTTAATATTCAGATGATTAAACACTAATTTAAACCTACTTTGTGTCTCAAAAAGAAGCAAGACTGGCGCAAAGTCGCTGAAGGATAAAATCTAAACCAACTTTCTTCTTACGTCGATGATACTGTGATCTATCTGTAGTTTCAAACAATGACCAACCCAATCAAACTGATTAAAGTTTTTGAAAATAAAGTTGTTTTAAAGTTAATAACTCTCTTTTCAAGCAGCATTTCATATTAAAAAGTATTGAAAACATTTAAAATAAGTTTAATTTTTCCAAAGAAACTAAGAAAATGTTCTCAAGGCTGCACTTAAAAAGTAACCCACAAAAATTTCCGTCCTCTTTTTGGATTTTTTTTGCACTTTTAAAAAGCATTTCAGCAAATGAACAAGACATTTAGATAAGATACTACTGAGACTGACGTCAGAATTTTGACTTTAAAGTAAAACTTTTTTAAAAGAAGTGTGATTTTTTTCTACAGGGCTAAACTCTCCCAAAAAGAATTTCAGTGGGCCTAAAACTCTTCCAAAGAAAAATCTCAACCTGCCTATCTTTGTCCAGTTGACAGAATCACTGAGTGTGAAACTTCTGTCTAAACAAAGGATGTTTCTTGCGTTAATGTTTACAAACATCAAAAATAACTCCATAGAAATGATTGATCCATTCACTGAGAAGTCCTCACAGGAGCTTTGACTCACATGCCCCCCTAGTGGACGAAGGTGTGAACTGCTGCTCTCCGAAGATCAGTCACTTTTAAAAACAGAGACACATACAATTATTATTATTTGTGACAGTATTTCCAGTATTTTCCTTCATGGAGGTTGAAAACAAAGCGTCGTCGTTCTGACTCCACACTTCAACAATCACCAACACGCAGAGTTAAAGTCTAACTTCATTTCTCACAGAGTCACTCCATGGGTTTGAAAACAAAGTGAGTGTCACGTCTCTCTGTCATGATCCACGTCGTGGGAGGGGCCGTCAGTAACTGGACACTCGGCCTGTGTCTGAGCTGCTGCTGCTGCTGCTGCTGGATTTGGGGGGGGGGGGGTTGTCTCAGGAAGGTTGATGAAACACATCCCTCCTCTTCCTCACTGCGTCAGGGAAATTTAAAACCATGCAGAAGTCACAAACCACAACAAGCGAGTTTATCGGGTCTCATCAGAGACATCGACTCCTGGAGGCGAGAAAGTTTCTTTGTGACCGAAATGACAAAAACAATTCCTCCGACTTTTCATCGTTTTCACTTTGTGACACAATATTTTTATAGTTCAAAAATAATGTTAAATTAAAGGCATCGAACAGTTTAAAAAACAATATTTTTCTTTATGTTCTTATGGAACTCAACTTTAACTAATTCAATCATGTTGAAGTTTTTATGCAGAAATATTTCTTCTATTTTAATGATTTCACACACCGATAAAAATTTTACTTTTAATCCAAAGTTGCCAATATTTGTATGGCAATAACAGTACAAGACATTTTTAAATGTGTTGAATGTTTGGGTTGAGATTTGCACCACCAGACACTGAATTAAATTAAGATGCTGAATTTGAAAAACATGATCTGAAATTGAATTCAATGCTTTGAAAATGAGTGTATTTGCTTTGAAATTTTATTTAACATACTTGAAAGTTCAAGTCTATATTTTTTAAATACAAAAATACAAAAATCAGTTTCAGTTCGGCGTGGAACGACCGTACCGTCAGCTGACTTTTGTCTATTTTATCACACAACTCTGCGCTCTAACTTGAAGCTTAACCTTTAAAATGTCTTATTTTTTAACCATGTTTTTCAATTTTTATTTTCTGTTTGAACTTAAAAATTTTCTTCTAATTTTTTTTTGTCTTCTGTGAAGACTTGCCTTGCTTTTTTATCGTTTTTATTATCTTTAACTTTTATCTTTACCTTTTTATATTAAATCCCTAATGTCATATCTTTTTGTTTACTTTTTCATTAACTTGTTTTGTCTTTTAAATACACACATTTTATAACAGTGATGCTCATCTGTTTTAGGTTCAGTTTTCTATCTAAAATCACTTTAAACTTTTTTTTAATCCCATTTGATTTGTGCTAACGGAGCTGTGTAAATAAAGATTGATTGATTCTGTCCAGTATTTCATCACACTGCTCCACACAGCAAACAGTCCAGATGCTCAAAGCGAGGTGATTATCATGCTCTATTTGTGCACACATGTGATAACTGCACTCTGTGTGTGTGTTTCTTCCTCCTTTTTGTCGTCTTTTCTCCACCTTCTCTATCTTCATATAGAACTTCCCATCCTGGCAGCTTCATCTAATTTACACTTTATTTTCAAAGCTGTGGTTTTCTTTTACTCTGAAACTACTGACTCATTTCCTGCCGGGTTTCACTTTGTATCATCAGCTGCTGCGTGTTGCAGAGCAAAGTCACAGTTTGCATCAGTTTCTGTTGTGCACACGAGGTCAGGTGGAAGGTGTGTTTATGCATTTATCTGTTTATTTATTTATTTATGTTTCTGTGCAGACACTCACTGGGCGTCTCATGGTGATGGTATGTAAGAATGTGAGAGGGCGTGTGTGTGTGTGGAAACATGGCTGTGTGGAGGGGGAGGAGGAGGAGGAGGAGGAGGAGGCGGGGGTCCTCTGGATTGTTGCAGCAGCTGGTTGGCTGCTGGGCTGGTTGCCATGGCAGCCTGTGTTTAAAAAAAAAAGAAAAAAAAAAGAAAAAAAGAAGCGAGTATTCTCCGTCCCTCAGTCCCGCATTGATGCTCGCTACAAAAGAACAACGTTTCCATCTTTTTATGCGTCTGTCTGTCATTAATCCGCCTCCTGACTCAAACTGAGAGCGTTTATTTTTAGCTCTTTAAATCAGAAATATGAGCTCTAAAAAAAAAAAAAACATTTCATCAGATTGTTTTTGTTCCCAATGATCTCCATATTCTAACTCATTGTCTTCGCAGAAAGGATTTTCATTAGAGGGAAATAAAAAAAGGCTTTTCTGGATTTGCTCTTGCAGGAGGATTAATTCAGAGTAATGCACGGGGGAAACCCACGAGAGGACTCGAGCAGTTCTGCTAAAACTGTTTAAAAAAAAAACACCCACAGAGGATCTGAAGCCAGGGCTCCTTCACGAGCCAAAGAGTCGCAAAGATGCAAAACTTGATCTCTGTGTAAATCTGTGGAGGAAGATATGATTCAGTTTTGAATGTACTGGGAGTAAAATGATAAAAATAAGGGTTCCAATAAAAATGAATCATGATTTTAAGTTTTCTTTGATATTTTCTAAAACAAACCAGTTTAACTGCAGTTTTTATGCAGACTGTAGAGGACTGTTAAACCGACGGTTTACTGTGTTTTTGAGACGTCACCATGTAGCACAGGGCTGTTAAACCTCAAACCTGTCCACTTCTGGTCCGGCTCCGCTTGTTATGTTGGTTTGTTGTTGTAGTCAAGCGAACTACGATCTGGTTTTGGAGTGATTTGTTTTATTTTCAAACTCACTGGGGGTTTTTTAAATGCTAAATTTGCTCCTCCAGTTTTTTCTTCTTACCCCATTGGCAGATTGTTTTTTTTTACTTGTTACAAGCTCATTCGGTCTTTGAGTATCTTGAAATGAGATGTTTCTGGACCTGCTCCGGTGAATGTGGCTCATATTGAGTCTTTTTTTATTAAAAATGAGACAAAAAGCAGTCGCTTAGATTCCAGTTTTTCGCAGCGTGAGCAGCACTGAACTTGTGTCCATGACAAATTTCTTCTTTCTTCTTCACTCGGCAAGTTTTTGTTTGCTTTTCAGCTGCAACAGTTCCAATGTCCCCGCTGTGAGACTAAAAAATAAAAATGATTATCCCGTCTTGACCTTTTTCTAACTCGATAATCTTCTGAATGGGGCAACGATTCCAAAGACATGAGATCTCATGGAATCTCGCGTGAATGGAATCGCGTGAATGGAATCCTTGAGAGGATAAACAAACGTCGTCCTAGCAAGTGTTTTACTAACATTTAAAAAACGAGGACACTTTGATGCTAGTGAAGCTGCCCCCTGCTGGACACAAACAGAATGCAGTTATGGAGCTGAGCTTTGGCTTCACTTATCAGACTCAAAGTCGTCGTCCATCTCTTTCTCTGTGGTTTTCCTGATTATTCTCCTTCATATCACAGAGTTGATCAGATTCTCTCTCTCTGGGACTCACAGTCAGTAAAATGATCGTTCAGGGGGGGAAGGAGCTGGTAAATTCTCAGCTGTTATAGAGAGAGGAAGTGTGACTGATGGCAGAGAAACACACAGAGACTCTGCTGTGGATGTAAAACTAAAACTCAACCATGTGATGTGACGTCCAGGAGGTTAAACCCTGCAGCCAGACGGACGTCAGATCATGAGGACGACTCATTCCATAAACAAAAATCAGTTTTCATATTATTGTTTTTTATTTTTAACTACATTTCATCCTGATCCTCTCTCCTGTTCCTGGTATTTCTTTTTGACTTCTCTGAAAAAAATAATCAATCTAAAAAAAAAAAAACCCCTTCATGCTCCAAACAGAGAGGCTGTGATATAATACGAACACTGGCACCTCCTGGTGGACAAAATATGAACATGTCTGAAGTAAAGAAGCGGCTGGGTCTTTGCCTTCAGTCTTTACACATCAAAATAAAACAACTTTGGAAATTAAAATGTTAATCAAAAAAAAAATTAAAAATTTGCTTTTTTTTTTTTGTAAATCTTTGTAAATGATAAAAACAAAGATTCAATCTGCACCTGCTCTGTTGGTAAAGAGTCGTCAGATAACATTTGTTGTGAATCGGCCTGTTTACATGTTAAAGAGTTGAAACTAATGCTAAAAACTCATCCCTCATATATTTTGTAATAGCTCATTTTTACACATCCTTCGTCTTTTATTTCCCTTTAGGATTTTGAGCTTGCCCAGAACTTCATTGTTGGAACTAGAAACTCTTGTTTTTTTTAATGTGTTTTAAAATAACCTTTGATTTGACACAACTTGAATCTCTCCCGTCTCTCCCCTTCACGTGCACTGAATTCTTGGCAGTAAATAACGTGTGTCAGCGCTGCAGGTTTCATCCACTTTTATTAGAAGCGAGTCCTGTATGGTTCAGCAAACTTCTCAATGAGCACCAGTGAGTAAACGTGACTGAATGAGGCCCTGAAACCGTCACATGAAAAAGCAGAACTGATCGGTTGCATCACCTTTACGTGCCCTTACTTCAGCCCACTTCTCTTTGTGGTCAGCTGGCAGTGTCCTGTGAGAGATACTCAAATTATTTACGATGGTTTAAATCATATTAGTTAGCAAATTTATTAGCAAACTCAGCTCAAAAAAACATAAAAGATTTTATTTTTAAGAAAAAAACTATTCTTTAGTTGCAGTGCTCATTATCACCTTAATCTACCTGAAAGCAAAAAACAATCTTTTACATTTATTATAATTATTTTTTTTACATTTTTTTCTTTTTAAATAAATGATTATATAAATAACCCTTCAGGGAAGACTTTACCCACTACAGTTCGCTGCATGTGTCTTCTAAATTTCTTTTCTTTGTCTGAAGTTTCACTTTGTGTCTGTGGGCGGAAAGATCAATGTGGCGTTCATGTCCCCTTGGAAGTTTCCCTTTTATTACTGAACTACTTCTGCACATATATATATATACTCAGTGTTAGGAGCATTTTTATTTATTTATTTTGTCACTGTTTTTGTTACTCAAAGGAAACGGATGAAGTGTAAATACCTAAATATGATGTCTGAAATAAGTTGCTCTGGTACAAATTAAGATTTATGTAACTTGTTACTATATTGATGCACTACACGTCTTTGTTTTACGATTATTTATCTTAATCATGATAAAATGTAAAAAAAAAAAAATAATAATAATAACTAAAACCATTCCTTTCTTTTATTTTGTTCTGTATTTGGCGCCTTGTATGTTCGTTTTGAGCTAGTGTTGATTTTCCTGACTGTCATTGAACGCGCCGCCGCTTAAACGCAGCTCTCCGCTCCTCCGCTGTCAGAGCGAAGCTCGGATGGAGAACAGCTTCTGCCTGCGGATACTGAACTTCAGCGCTCTCTCACTGGTTAGTTCTGACCTCTTTCTTTCCTATTTAAAGTTTTAAACACTAAAAAAAGAAAATTAACCCGCTCTTTGTCGCATTAACAGCCTTCTTAGATTGATAATCGCCCAGTTCAGCCTCACAGAAAGGGCTGCATGTGGTTTATTAGACGCTGGCTGGTTTCTATTTCAAAACCAGGTTCTTGTTTCGACAGTAAAATAAAATATCATCTGTTTGATTTTAATTAGCATGTAGCATGTTAGCTAACTATGGAAGCATGAAGCTGCAATCACAGCTCTGATTAGTGTCTGTAAACCTGGTGTTGCTCTGAATCCTCAAAGTTCTGATGCCTCCATATGAAACACTTTGATTTGCAGTGTTTCAAACCCTTCTTTCTTTCTCTATGCAAACATTAATCTGTACATTTTGTGTAGCAGCTAAACCGTCCTTGAATCTGAACCTTCTTTGGTTGCATTCATGGTTCAGTGCACAGTCAGAGGTCTTCATCCCAATATTTGGTCGTTTATTCTCTTTATATAAAGTAATTAAATGTCACTTACTGTCAGTCCTGTGATAAAACTGCACGTTGTAGCATTTCTCTTAGCTTAGAGAAAGCTAATATTTGCTTTTTTAAATTAATTTTGGGGAAAGTTTGTTGTATTGAATCCTCATTATTTGTGTCTGGGTAAAAAGTGAGAGCCAAATTCTGCAAATGCAATGTAAAGAAGAGTGCATCGAAAAAATACAGGATTTAAGCAGGTTTGACATGAGCCACACACACCTGAAAAGACCAAAAAAAAGTCTTATTTCAACAAATCAAAAGGCTTCAATGTTGAGATTCTTGAAACAATAACTATATTCTCATAAAAGGAGCAAAAGAAGTTAATTTTTCTCATTAAATTGGCTCATTGTTTACCCACTAAAAGCAGTTCAGGCGCCATTTTCATCCTTAAATATCTTGAAATAAGTCAAATCTCTTGACTTGTCGGGTTAATTTGGCTCAAATTAAGTCTAAAAGAGATAATTTTACAAGAATCAAACAGAGTAGTTTTTGCAGTGTGTTTGTTGTCTGGTCGTGCGTTAAATCTTTGCATGTAAACTTTAATATTTCACCTCTAAAAAGGGGTGAATTTGATGAATGCACAGATAAATATCTGGATTTTTTTTTTTTTTATCTCAAGCTTGAAAACTTGTTGAATTATTTACGTAACGTGATTTAAGTTGCGTGATTTATTGAAGTAGATTTTTGACAGTAAGAGGTGCTTTGATCGTCCCTGTCTGTGCTGCAGTGTTCGCTCACTGATGTAAGCTGTGGAGGGTCACATCCTCTCTTTGAACAAGCCGCCACTTCAGCCTCTGCGAGTGTCTGAGCAGCTCGAGTCAAAGGCTTCTGTCACACACACGGACCTCCTGTCAATATCAACAAAGATCGTCCCTCTTTGGACCACTTCAGAAGGATTTAAACACACGAGCAGTTGGCTTTGATGGTGCTCGGGGAGAGAGGGTCAGGAGGCTTCATCGACTCCGTCCCTCTTCCTCATGAAAGGTTTCAGAAAGGTCTGGCGTTGGCACACGGGTGCTTGACCTTCCCTGCGACCCCGTCTGTGTGTTTGAGGACGGTTGGCGGTGGCATTTGAGCGCCGATGGGTGGTGGATCTCTCGCCTCAGATGGCGCTGTTATGCCAGCACACATGAAGCGTGTTTACTCAGCTGGAAGAGATGAAGAGATTGCCCTCCGTGCTGAAAAGAACACAGGAGTCGGTGTTTACGTCCTCATGTGTAGAAAAGCACATAAGACGCCATCAGCAGCCGATTTACAGCCGATAATCTGCTGCTTTGGTTAAAAGTAGTTATCAAAGGTTTAAGGGTAGAAAGTTCAGCAGCTTGTTTTAACAATGGCGGCTGTGTTAGTGCTGTTTGAATCCTCTTACGCTCAGAGTGTTGTTTGGTGAGGAAGAAAGAAGGCATACACCCAGGAATTCCAGAGGGACGTCACAGGCTTCAAACTTTACGTAACATTGACCCCAAACCTGTGCGACTTCACTCTGTGAGACAAACTATGAGGTGATGGCGGTCTCCATATTGGAAATGAAAACACAAAGATGATTCCACCAGATCTGTCCCCGGTCCATCTCTGCTCTGTCACAGAAACCAGACCTGATCTTTTTCACTCTACTTAGCGTGTTAACTTCTATCTCAGCTCCGACAATCCAGAACCCTTCACAGCAAGTACACACGATGACGATCAATGTGGATAGAAAGCAAGACAACACAAAAAAAAAAAACATGAAACATCCAGTTAATTTCAGAATAAAAAAACCCATGTTGAAGTCAGACGGTATTTAACGCAACTACAACAACAAACCGTCACAGTGAGAGAAGTCAGGCCAGAGGTCAACATCTTCGAGGTTTTCAAGAGGCGATAAAGACGACATGGATGAGGAGAGGCTCATCGTGGAGGCAGGGATTAGCGCAGGAAATCCTGGGTCACGTGACTCAAGATGTCCGGACAAGGGAGCACAGAGCAAAGTTTGGCGTTAGCCTTCCTGCTAACAGCTACAAAGCTCCTCTCTGTCGGTCAACTCGGCTTGAATTTCGCAGATTTATGAAAAACTTGTAGCCTTAATGATGTTGAAGTTCTGAGCAACAGGATGTCAACGTATAGAAATCTGAATTTGTTATTAAACTTCTTCTTATTCTTTTGTAAATTCTTGGCACTTTTTAACAGACTTCAAATTTTCAACAATTTTCACCAAATTGTAAAATGTTCGGAATGTTCGGGAGAATCATTTTTGTGAATGTTTCACGTGTCGAACTCTTATACTTTTTAAAATATTTAGATTTTTACATTTTTTTGGCCCATTCAAATGAATGGAAATAATCTGTCACCATGGAAACCACACAGATTATGATGTCATAAGGGATAGAGGTGATGATAATATAAGGGAAGAGGACTAGTCCAAGGTCACCTGCTTGTTTACAGTCCATCACCAAGGAAACAACACAGCTGGTGATGTCATAAGACGTTAGGGTTAGGGCTCAGCATTTCAGCATTTGCTGCTCTAACTTTGCTGTAGAAATTGCACTGAATGGGGTTTTTCTTAGTTTTTGGAGCCTGCCTCTAGTGGACACTTGAGGAACTGCGGCTGTTTTGCATCTTCACACTTTCTTCACTCCTCAACACTGCAAGTTGCTGCTTGGTTGACCACGAGCCTTGCTGACTGTCAAAAAGCAACGGGTACGATGCAGGGGAAGCTTGGCGGTTAAGTCACGCTCCCCATGAGGTCAGCCCTCATGGGGAGCGACCAGCACACGCCACTCCCCCACACCCAAAGTGTTTCCTGCTCTGTCCACGGTTCTGTCCCCTCTGATTAAAAACAGAAAATAAAGATTCTTTAAAGCTTCATGAAAACAGTGATTATTTAGCCTGGGGCACCATGTGGGTTTGATCCTTTTTGGAGCCACCTCCTAGAGGAGAGTCCTTGAACTGCAACACCGTTTGGTGTCACATCAGATAATCACACAGGCTTCCTGCTTTGATCCTGAGCATTAAATATTCCACCCTTTTCTAATATTTTTGAGGCAGACTTACGTAAAATCATGCCCTCTACGCCTCTCTGAGCTCTGTAACTGGTGCTGAGTGGGTATCATCTCCTGAGAGAAACCGTTTATGGCACAGATATCTGGCAGAGAGTCTTGAAGGCAAACTTCTCCACTTACCGTTCTTAGCTGGTTTGTTTTCAGAACAGTAACCAGAGAGACAGTAGAGGATGTTTAATGTTTAGGGATTTAAACGAACAGCTGAGCCCCTACGAAAGAAAACACGACCACTACGATGAGACTGATGATTTCTATGTGTAACTGCTGGGGGGGGGGGGGGGGGGTCTCATAGTCATGCATTCCCTCTCTTTTCTCAGCTTTCTGCCCATTTTTAAAAAATCTTAAACTCTCCTGTTTTGAGCTTATCTCTGTTTTTCACCTGCGAAGCTTCAAATGAAAAATAAAAACCACCCAGAAACAGGAAGTGTGGTTAGATCGTCGTAACTTAAGCTCCGGAAGTTTTACTCCCACCGGCCCTGCATGACGGCAGCAGCCTCACAGGTTGAGGCTGCACGGCAGGCTGCAGCTCTGCAGGGTTTGAGTGTTCGAATCTGTGCTCTGGTGGAGGATGGTGTGGGTGAGAATCTGAAATTATCTACAATTATGTGCGAATTTATATGCAGATGAAGACATTCATGCAAGTAGGATTTAACAGGAAAAAGGAATTTGAGTATAAAATAAAATATTTAAAGCGATGCTAACGAAGGCTTGCAGGAGATGAGTTTAGCGCTCTAAAAAAGCTCTTTTTGAGACGACTTTAGTGTTTTGGTTTTTTCTAATGCCACTTTAAAGAGGGGGTACTTTGCTTACAAAGTAACAGTGTTGGATGTTCAGACTAAACATGAGCGGACTTTCAAACCTCTGCTCTGCTCAAAAAAACTCTTAAAACTTTAAAAGTAGCTCGAGATCTCCGCGGGATCTTCACGAGACTCGCTAAAATGATGAGGTCATCACATTGCTTCTAACTGACCTCAAACACCAAGGTCTGCCCTCAGCTGTGCCCACTCAAGGTCAATTGATTGCCGGCCAATCAGAGTGAAGGGGGTTTGTGAAGCGGGGGAGCCTTAAAGAGACAGAAGCTAAAGCTAACTGCTGAAATAAAGTTGTTTTTTTTTACTGTATATCATTCAAAGATTCTACGGAGGCACCAGAGGGACAGAATAAAGCCTAAAAAAAGCACAGTACCCCCTCTTTAAGGTGTATTTTAAAAAGTTGCAGTCACTTACTGTCTGTAAAACTTTATGTATCATTGAGCCAAATTTATAAAAAGATTTAACTTAAGAAATTAACAATCAAAACATAAAAGTCTTGTACTTTTTTATTCAAGAACATGACTAGAATATTTCTCAGCCCTACAAAAGTTAACAGACTTCTGTAACTGTTTTTAATCCTCAAGCTGTGAATCATTTTCGTGACGTGAATACTGCGCGTACGTTCCTATTTTTCAATACCTTGTGCTCGTTTCTTGGAGCATCTTTGTGCCCTTGCATCCGGAACATCCTACAGGTTATCTACGTTACGTAAGTCACACTCGAACTCCTCTCTGTCTTATTCGCGTCGATGCATTGAGGCAGGATTATGCAAACATGACCACCTACGGTGAGATTGCTGCCTGTGTTTGCAAACCAGAGTGCTTCCCTGAGCATAATGCGACGTTATGACATCACAGATGAGTTATTGTGTCAAAGGATGCAAAGGACGCCAGTGTTAGATTTGTGCTTAGAAAGAGGTGAATGCACTGTGGTTATTTTGAATCAATTTAAAGAGGATTATGCAAATAAGAGTCTCCCACGGCTGCCTGTAGGAGGTCTGTTTTCATGCTGTTTATATAAAATATTGATCAGAGCGGCTTTAACCTGCAGACGTATGGATGTGAGACACCGCAGAGCTAAAAGAGTGAGATCCTGCGCAGCGTCCTCTGCCTGTCCGACCACATGACCCCCCCTGACTCAGGGTCAGCTGAGTTTACAGTAAAGAAGGTGACTTGTTCCTGCTTCTGTAAATGACGCCAACGAGTTTTGCGGCCGTGATCTGCGTTTAGGATTTCAGCTCTATTAATAGTCTCCTCCGGGCCTCTTCTCCAATACGGGGACTGACACACACACACACACACACACACACACACACAGGCCTCAAATATCACATCGACCATCTCTGGGTTCAAACCGAGCCATGAAAAGCACTGCAGTGAGAGCAGCTACTCCTGCGTCTGATCACGCAGAGTGAAGTTTACAGAGATGGTTGTGTTTTTGTGGAGGTGCTACAAGACTCTGCCAAACGTGACAGCTGGTGTTTACAAGTCCTGAAGGTATGAGCGATTGTGTTTGTGTTGCTTTCAGAGCGTTTCTACAGATCTCTTTGGGTATTTTGTAGCAAAGCAGCTCAAATGTTCCCCTAAGCTGATGCTTTTAAAGGATTGTTTAGCACAGGAGGCTCCAGAGCAGCAACCGTGCAGAAGCAGAAGAACTATGTGGTTGTCACCTCTTGCTCTGTTTCTTTCTTTTAGGTTGTTTGAAGTGTGAAGGTCGGAAAGTGTCACCCCCCCTCCTTCTCCTCCTCCACCTCCTCCTCCTGCCCCTGATTCGCCAGCCTCGTTTTCCTCAGGAGGAAAAAGGGTCAGTCAGTGGTTTGCTGCAGTGGAGGAAAGGTGGCTGACACAGAAGCTCAGCTGAGAGAAATCAGAAGCGAGGTTTTTCCTGGAGGCTTGTGTCGGAGATTTGCGCTGAAAACCTGCAGCCATGTCGCCTTTCCTGCGGATTGGGTTCTGCAAGTTTGAGATGGACCCTGGTTTGGCGTACCATGAGGAGGTGCTGAACCCATACTGTGCTGTTTACATGAAGGAGGCCATCGACACAGGTGAGTCACTGCTTGGGTTATTGTTGAACACTCAAAAATATCTATTTACTAAGAAGAGATCAAATAAAAAGAGGGAAAATCTGGGAAATGATTTAAAAAAGAGTCCCCGACGTAAACCGAACCACTTCAACTGAAACCAGTTTCAGATTTTGTTTCTGGACGCTGTGTGGCTGGTGCACGAGTGACATGATGTGCTTGACTATCTCTTATTTAAGTTGTGCAAAATGTTGGTTGTTGTTGTTTTTTTTGGTGCTTTTTTTGATCGTATTCTGCGTCTTGTTTCATCTGAATCTGAGTGTGTTGCATCTTATCGTACCGTATTACATCATACCACGCTGTATCCTTCTGCATTGTGCTGCATCATAACACACTGAATTGTACAATCACTTATTTTATCCTATCAATCATACTGTATCGTATTGCATCGTATTTTTAAAGGGTTACAATAATTTGTGGTCAGATTGACCAGACTAGATTGAAATGCTCCCTTACTCACCCCTCCTGACGGTTAATCTACGGTGGTCTTAAGAGGCAAAAAGCTGATTCATGATAAGTTTAATCCACTCGTGTATTTCACACTGTCAACCCATTAAACACAACAACTTGAATGCTCCTAGTTTGTTTGTTTCAAGCTACCGTGGAAACAAGATGGCGGCCTCTGTAGAAGGGGACCAACTCCTCATCTGGGGTTTTTGTTTCCCCCCTAAAATAATTTCTTTTATCAGTTTCTGTGTGCAGAAACCTCCAACCTTCACCCTGTGTTAGATAAATTAATAATAGGCTTAAATTTGAGTAAATAAAACCAGCAGGAGATGACGTAGCACAAAAAAAATCTATGTTTTTATTTATAACTAACATCTTATGACTGAAATTTTACGCAAAATTTGTCTTCAGTCAGAGATTTTTTTGGTTTTTTATAAAATACCGTCAAATTTAAAAAAAATTCTCATAACCAGACCAGTGTAAAGACACTGGTCATGCTAGATATGTATCATATCTTACAGTCAGACCGAGTTGTATTTTACCACATCGTACGGTGTTGTAGCCTATGTTTTCATAGCCTATCGTATCACACTGTAAAAAGTGTGAAGTTGAATTTGTTGGGAGTGATACGGGCCAAATCCAGCAATAAGATTCCATTTAAAGAAATTTAACGTTGCTAAATCTATTTCACTGAAGAAATAAGTCACTGTTAAGTTTTTCTGTTGGTGTGTTTTAAACGTCTGAGTCCATTTTCTAAAGAGTTACCTGAACGTCTGTTCGTCAAATTTGAATTTGTGCTCAATTTGCTGCCTTTCTTCACATTTTTTTGTGACAGCATTCTAATAATTTTGTGTTTTCAGATGTCAGCCAGTTTGTTTTTGTTATTTTCTGACATTTTAAAGACAGTAAGTCAAAATTATGTGCATGTACATCACTGACTCCTCTGAAAGAAACAACTCCTCTGCCTCCCAGGAAGTGACGCATTCTGTGTTGAGAAAAGCAACGACAGTGGGTGTGTGGGATAAAAATAGAAGTGTAGAAGTGGAGTCTCTATTTTCTAGAAGTTGTCTGAAAGAAGTGTGAAACGGTGAGGGTAAAAGCAGAAGTGAAACAGGAGAGTTGTAGAAAATTTACTACATAATGTTTTTAGTGTGGTTTGAAATTTCAAAAGTTATTTAAGTCCTCAAACTGCAACTTAAACATGTACTTCGGTTCAGTTAACACACCTGAAGACTGTGAGAATCTGAGGATGAAAATGGTTCTGTATGAGTGAGCTAATTCATATATTTATTAATAATAATTATCCTTCATATTCTCATTGAGTTTGTTGGTCATCATTCATCGTCACTACTAAAGGAAACTCCCCACATGATAACAGACGCAGAGCTGATATCTCTGTTCAGCACGTCTGTCTGTAAAGCTAAAAACAGAGCGTCTTTAAGGGGAAAGAGGAGGGTGTCTGACGTTTCTTTTCCTCTAAAAACCACAAAACTGGCTCTACGAGGCAGCACAGAGAGGCTCCTTCATATGTCAGTGTGTTTCATTTACACACGGCTGACTCACAGCAAAGGACAACGTCCTTTAGTTTCACTTAGAGGAAAAAACTACTACTACTCCTGCTGCTCTAAATTTTGTTGCCTCTTTTAAATCTTTAAACGGCATACGCTAAAGTTCCCCTTTGGAAAGAAAGCTTTATGATCGTCCAAGAGAAGGAAAAATAACTTGTAGTTTTTAAATTTCATCTACAGATTTATTTATCTAAAAGTTTGAAACCTGTACTAAAAAAATCCATTCAAAAACGTGGATCTTCACAGTAAAAATAAACATATTCACAGCCTGGTTTGAATAATGATTTTAGTCTGGGTAGCTAATTTCTCTGTTGGTAAAAACTGCTCAGGGGATGAATCACTCCACCCCTTTGCTTCATACTAGATTGATCCAAGGTAGGTAATAAGGCAGCTGCTGAGGGTAGGCTTCAAAACTCTGCTTTAAAAGCAGATGGGTGATGTCACAGAGACTACGCCCATATAAGGTCTATGGTCCCCTGCGGGGATGTGAATCTGTCTTAACTAGAAAACCATAACTGTGACAGAAATATGGACGATCAGGGACGAGCTTTTGTTTTTATCGGGATGTTTGTTTAAGTGCTAGCTGCAACGCCTCTTCGCCTTCCCAAAAAAGCTAACGGCTAACTTTAGCTTCTGATGCTCACGCTGATTGACAAACAAACATATAAGTATATATAGTGTTAATAACAACATTGTATAAAGTAGGTAATAATTCAAAACAGTTAAGCACTTTAATCTAGTTTCACTCACCACGTGTTCCTGCCGAAACCACCAAAATTTTCAAAGAAGCTCAACATTTTGAGTCCATTGACCCAAAAGGGGTCAGTAAGTCTGGTCAGTGTTTTTTTTTTGTAACAAAAAGAACTAAATTAAAAAGTTCACAGTGAATTTATTTGGGGCAGTTTTAATCAATGGATTAATCCACATTTGGGGGTCTCAAAATTTGGGCAACAGGAAATAGAGACGTTTGGATATTCAGGTAAAGAGTTTGTTAGTCTTTGGACAGAAGTGGAGCTCAATGAAGCTCTACTTCAGTTTGCTAACTGGATGTAACCCATTTCCCTTTTTGTTTTCATAGCTGCCTGTGTTAATGGAAAATCTAGTTTGACAGCTTGTGGCTGCGGTCAAACATAAGGCCATTCTTGGTTAACTTCCACTTTTTAAATCCAACTCAAACACAGCAAACCTGCTGAGTCAAGGCCCCAAGTGTTTCTAATAGACTTTCATTAGTATGGGATTAAAAGTTGTTGAAAGTGGATTAAGTCTTCAGGATTATGTCCAGCTGTGGTGTTGTTTGAAAAAATTCAATAACTCTTTGTGAACAAACTTCAGTTAAACGCTGTTTCTGACGTCATTTCGCTCAAAGCAGCAGAGTTGTGAAAGCACACCTGAGTGTAAATGCCACCTCGGTGCTTTTCATAGAACCTAACAGGAACTGACGGAGTCTCTGCTGACACAAAAAACATGTCACCTCTCACTGAGCAACAACGCCACAAACAGATTTCTCTGAAAACAGCCAGTCTGATGCAGACACCCAGACATATTCTCCTCCTTTGAGGGCTTAAAGCAGCTCTAAAAGCAGCAGCGACGGCGGCGAGGACGACGAGCCGGTGAAGGCTGCAGATCACATCAGGAGTAAAAAGCTTAGCGGGTTTTATTGTTCAAGCAGCAGGATGGCATGTGGCTGTTATGTAAGTGGATATTTAGGATGTTATTACACAGAAACATCAGCAGATGTCAATTATGAAGCCAGGAGCGGTTTTTATTTTGTTTTGTAGCCATGTAATTCGATCGAAATCCCCAGACACTGTCAGTCAAAAATCATACCGGTCAGACAAATCCACGTCTAAATTTTTACCCCATGACGACAGAGAACAACACGTTTATATGAAGACATCTGGAAACATCTGCACACGGCATACAACAACATATTAATGCACAGGATTCATGGATTTCAGCTTCAAATGACAGCTCAGCTGTAAAAGAGCAGTTAATCCTCTGAGAGCGAAACTACAACACGCTTCAGAAGATTAATTCATGGTGTTGATGTTCAATGATTAAATCAGATTAAATCAGTACGATATTAATCAAAACTTGTGGCTGGTTCATCGATTGTGAGCAAACATTTAAGTCGAGGCTTTAGTTTGTGGTCGATTTATTTCAGTTTTTGAACGGCTGGTGCTGTACATGGTGATAGTTGTTGGGCTTTATTTAATAGCTTTTGAAAAATTCAACTAGTTAATAGCTGAAAAATGAGACATGAAATTGCATAACTTGAACATTTAAATGAATAAATGCTGACAGAAAATATTTGGCCTGTAAAATATTGCAACATGGGAGTTTTAGATTTCTGTTCCAACCATCTGTTCTGTGGAACAGAAGAAATAGAAGGTCAATATTTAGATTCCAAAAAAGCATTCCCAAGTATATATTTGCCCATTACAATATTCAATTTTTGGTTATACTTGTCTAGTGACATGTTTTAGACTGAGTTTGAAAAATTCATGTAATAGAAAACATGACTGATATTTATATCAGAAACAATATTGAACTGCACTATTTCATACATTAAAATATAAATTATTTTAAATTTGAGCCAGGAACTGTTTTAAATTTGATCTGGTTATTAAAATGGATAAAACTGGGGGAAGAACTGTGACCCTGGTCTTATTTCATTGTTATTGTTATTTCATTCTTATGTAAATTCGTCTTTTTCAAACATTTTAAGTGCACGACTTGATGATTCAAAACTTGTACCAGTTAAGCATTGTAAGAACAAGTTATTCCAAGTAATAAAAATGGTTCTACCAAATTTTGTGGTGCTCCATCAAATATCTGTTGAGATATTTCATTAAAATCCATGTAGGTCAACATTTTGGCGATCCATGGATTTGAAGAGCTGTTTTTGTTCTGTTTAAGATTTTTTTTACATTATCTGTAATCTCTGATATATTCTGGAGGTTATGATACTAAAGATAGCTAACAGAGGCTAATGGTTTACCTCACTTACACTCTGTGGTGTCAACAAGCAGCGTCAAACTCTCTGAACTCTTTTCTGTGGATTGACTTGATGTGTGATCAGTTCGCCTTTAGCGTAGCCGATGTTAGTGAAGATCATATCTGTTGTCAAGGGATTCAATCAGAGTCAAGCATCTTACACACCTGGAAGACTTTAACCATTTATAGCTCTATAACAGTTAGAAAACTCAAGAGACCTCAAGAAGTACCGACAAATACAACACCAGAGATCCACAAACGTTTTCTGTGATCCACAACCCTTGAGCCAAAGTGTTCATTCCTATCATCCTCCAGTCTCTGGTTACACTGAACATCAGTTTTCCAGACAATTCACACGATGACACAAATGTTTTGGTTTGTGCTGGTTTTGGTGCCCTTCAGCTTTCTAAAGAAAAATCTCTCCCTGATGGTTTTCTGAACAAGTCTGATGCCAGCAAAAACAGCGCTGTCAGTTATTCGTTTTAAAGTCAAGAAATTCGAGAATAAAAGCAGGATGTATCTGACAGTGGAAGTCAAAGCAGCAACTGAAACTCATTTTAACACATCCTGAAACGGCCATGTGAGGAAGAAGCACTAAGTTGTCAGTCTGTTAGTAAAAAACTGAGAAGTGAGCTCACAGAGTAATTTCAGGTCGTGTCTCTTAAGTCTTCCTGCACAGGAATCAATGAATGTCTACAAAGTGTTGAAACCAGATCATCTTCAGCATATTTCACCTTTCATCATCTGAAATGACTGTTTGTCTGTCCGTCCGTCTGTCTGTCTCTGAAAGAGTTTATGACGTAAGACGAGTCACTTTCTTTGTTTTTCCAGAGAAAGGCCAAGTCTACAAGCAGAAGAAGCCCACCATGTACCCTCCATGGAGCACCACGTTCGATGCCCACATCCACCGCGGCCGCATCATGCATGTGATGGTGAAGGACCGGACAGCCGAGCTGAAATCAGAGGCCACGGTGGCTCTGGACTCGCTCGCGACACGATGCAAGAAGGAGAACGGCAAGCTGGAGATCTGGGTGAGTGTTGAACGTGTGTGTGTGTGTGTGGTTATATTTACCGGCCAGCTGTTTGGCTGCTTCAGCAAAAACCCAGATGGGCAGTCTCACTTTGGGGTCAGAAAGCCAAACATTTTAATCCATAATCCACCTTTTAGACACACACAAAAAAACAATGTACTCATGGGTTTGTGGTGCAGAGGATCATCACGTGAACAGTTCAGACAACCGAGGTTCTGTCTGTCTAAGAGACTAAAGTATAGCTGTAAACTGTCTGTAAGCACCACCTGATGTTCCTGACATGGTTTGATTTGCCTGTCACCTTTTCTCCTTTCTGGACACGGGGAAACAGAAAGGCTCTGTTTAGATTTTATCCTCATCTCTCTTTAGTATTTGAGCCCGTACTGTCTCCTTTCCACCTCGAGTTGCAACATCCTGATTATATTGATGTCACTGGGGTCACAGCATGGCTCTTGCTCATTCTCAGCTCTTCCTCATTTTATTTCGAACTCATCAGATCACTTCTTCCCTGGAAGAGATTTTATTTTCCCTGGAAAGATTCAGGCAACACCGGCGGCTCAGCACCGACCGCCTCTCAGAGTAAACGAGGAATCAAACAAACAAATAAAGTGGATAAGTCAAATCAAATATAGTCTTTGGCTGGATTTCCTCTACGGTCTGTTCCTCTGTGAGTGTTTGTTTGAAGCAGACAGACAGTCACTGGGAAGCCAAACACCGTTACAATCTGAGTCCACATCCTTCCCTTTTTTATTTTCTCACCAAATTCAGTCTTAAAATATTTCTGAACAAACCAAGAAGCTCCATCTGTAAACCAAAAAACAGGCGACGTTTTTTATTCTTCATAAAAACCAGTGAGAAAAAGATGAATTCCCTGTGTGATAAATGTGATTGATAAATGGATAAATCTGATTCTGATTTTCATCTTCAGCTGGAGCTGAAGCCACAGGGCCGCCTGCTGATGGAGGCCAGATACTATCTGGAGAAAAGCGGTAAGAAGTGGTTTAAACTGTTTGTTGTTGATAAATTACAGATTTTTTAAAAAAAGGAAAACTTTTTTTTTAACCAAATATAAGAAACAAGTTCATTTCAAGACTATATTAAAAAAAAGTCTGTATGAGCTGAGATATTTATGAATTTATAAAATGAGTTTATTTCTCAGATCTGCCAAGAAAGAAATTTTCTACAATTTCTACGAGATTAACATCATGAGAACAGTCATAATGTTGTGAGAATTATCAAAGTTGTGATCTTACAGTAATGTAATTGTAATGTTACATGATTAAAGTCCAAATATTATGACAATTAAGTAGAAATATGGCAAAATTAAAGTCACAGTGTTCCAAGATTAAAGCGGCAATAAAGTTGTAATTTTACAAGAATAAATTTATGTTACAAAATTACATTTTTAATACCAAAAGAATGAAGTTGTGATGAGATTAAAGTTGTAACACTACAAAAATTTTGCAGTCATATCATTAGAATAAATTCATAAGAAAAAGAGATGAAAGTTGTAATGTTACGAGAAAAATGTCTGAATGGTCGGAGATTAAAATTGTAACTTCAGGAAAACTAAGTTGTACTGTTACAAAAAGAGACGTTACGTTACGGATTACGAGTTTACAGTGTCAGCTGTATGAGATTAAAGTTGTAATGTTACAAGTTGTAATGTTACAAGAATGAAGTTGTGATGATATGAGATCAAAGGTGTAATTTTTTCGGGATTAAAGCTCCTGTGGGGAATTTTCAGTTTGTGTTGACTTTGGCGCCCCCTGTGGACAAAGCAGTGCTTTTCATCTCTTGCTGTATAAATCATGTTTTCCAACTAAAAATCCCAGTTTCAACACTAAAATGTTCTACTCTCCAGATATTTTGTCCAGGAAATACTTTAAAAAGCCTGCTTTGGTAGAGTTTAGTTAATTAACCTGTTTAACACCTACCCCCCGCCGGCACTTTTACACATCAAGAACAACTATAAAGAAAAATTGAACTTGGTGGGGGGGGGGGGTTTGTTTACTTTTGTAAAGACATCTGCATCCATTTCAGGCTGATCTATGGGCAGATAAAAATCCTCACAGGAGCTTTAATGTGTCATTCTAAGAGGAAAAAGTCTCAACAACAGGCGACGGCTAATCTACATGGTGGTGAAATATCATAAAGGAGGATATGAAAACATCAGCTCGCCTCCTCTTCTCTTGGTTTTTTCCATGGAACAATCCTCTGGTTTATAAGAGCCCGTTTCTGATTTTTAGGAGGATTAAAAATTATAAAACACTCTATAAATATAATAAATGACATCACTAAATACAAGCGATCATCCAAATTGTCCGTGTAGTCCTTCAAAAGCCGGCGTCACGTCATCCCTCTTGTGTTCATGAAGCTGTAATCTTCAAAGCCTGATTTGAACATTTTCTCAAAATAAAAACAGAATTTCTGCCCAGCGCTGGATCAACAGATGCATCCTCCTTCTTTGCTGCTGCTTCCCTGACATTTACACCCGAGGTGTCACCGAGGAAGACTTGTTATGAGTCTATTAATAGAATCAGCTAATAGGAAGGAACTGCTCAGAACAACAGGTGGCACAGAGAGGGGTACAAAGAGACGGGTTGGTCTGAGGACCTCCCTCCTGTTGGTTAGACTCACAAACACTGAGTGACTTCTGATCAGCAGCTGCTCATCCTGAGTTTGAGCAAAGACTTTGCTTTGAATTGAGGTTTCCAGGTTTGGTACCAGAGCCTACAACCTGAAACCAGCTGCTGGGTTTAAAGAGAGGGTATTGTGCAGTTTTAAGACTCTGTTCTGTCTCTGTGGTGCCCCCATGTCTCTGCAGTTTTTTTTTTTCTTTTCTTTCTTTCTTTCTTTCTTTTTCTTTCTTTCTTTCTTTCTTTCTTTCTTTCTTTCTTTCTTTCTTTCTTCCCTCCCCTCTTTCTTTCTCTTTCTTTCTTTCTTTCTTTCTTTCTTTCTTTCTTTCTTTCTGTCTGTCTTTCTTCCCTCCCCTCTTTCTTTCTTTCTTTCTTTCTTTCTTTCTTTCTTCCCCTCTTTCTTTCTTCCCCTCTTTCTTTCTTCCCCTCTTTCTTTCTTTCTTTCTTTCTTTCTTTCTTTCTTTCTTTCTTCCCTCCCCTCTTTCTTTCTTTCTTTCTCTTTCTTTCTCTTTCTTTCTTTCTTTCTTTCTTTCTTTCTTTCTTTCTTTCTGTCTTTCTTCCCTCCCCTCTTTCTTTCTTTCTTTCTTTCTTTCTTTCTTTTTTTCTGTCTGTCTGTCCGTCTGTCTGTCTTAGTATCTTTCTTTCTTTCTTTCTTTCTTTCTTTCTGTCTGTCTTTCTTCCCTCCCCTCTTTCTTTCTTTCTTTCTTTCTTTCTTTCTTTCTTTCTTTCTTTCTTTCTTTCTTTCTTTCTTTCTTTCTTTCTTTCCCCTCTCTTCCACTCTCTCTCTCTCTCTCTCTCTCTCTATTCTTCTTGTTTCATCTCTGTCTTCATCTTTTCTTTTCTTTTTCTCTCTTTCCTTTTTCATACTGTTGGAGGCCTATCGGGGGTGGAGCTATGGGCAGGCCTTGGTGTTTGAGGCCTTTCAATGTGTCACAAACCAGTTAGATGACTTCAGTTTGTGATGACATTTCAGCAAGTCTCATGAAGATCGCACAATTTCTTAAACATACGAATACGACTAAATTTTTGTCCAAATCCAACCTCGTACAGACTTTACATTAAATCCTGAAATAAAATCACACCCACTAAAACTAATCTACGTTTACAAAACAAAATACACCAAATACTGAGTGCAACAAGGCGATAAATGATTCTTTACAACACGTAGTAGTCGTCTTCAACACTAGCTGCAGCTCCAGCTAGTGGCTGGTAGCTGCACTACAGTTCAGACACAACACATGCCCCCATTTCAGACCTGTATTACTAAAACATGACCATTGTTAACAGTCACATGACTCAATAAAAGTCACTGAACTATTATACCAAACTGCAAAATGTGAAGTTTTAAAAAAGGAAATTGTGGGAACAGCACTTGAAGTGTAAAAGCTGAATCTTTAACACGGAGCATTCAGAAAATTAACGATCAGGGAGGAAGGAAGGGTGCAACAAAGAGCACAAACTCATCCATTACTCTGTAGTCAAACTTACGCCGGAGTTTCTGAGAACAACAAGGTGAGAAATTCAAAGAAAGGTGTGAAATCTGCACTGCAGGAGGCAGGCAGGGTGAGTCTCTGCTGCTCCCCTGCTGATGTGGTCTGATGTGTTTCAGACGCTGCAGGCCAGACTGACGGAGAACCCGAGTCTGAGCCGGAGAGAGAGGGTCTGTTCGCCCTCCACCATCGACGAGGAGCCATCAAACAGGCCAAAGTTCACGTCGTCAAGTGTCACGAGTTCAGCGCCACCTTCTTCCCTCAGCCGACTTTCTGCTCGGTGTGCAAAGAGTTCGTCTGGTACGTTACAGACTCAGATATCCCAAAGTGAAGCGTCACTTCCTCCACGCTCATATGAGTCATTTCACCCTCTTTTCATCCACCACAGGGGTCTCAACAAGCAGGGCTACCAGTGCAGACGTGAGTTATGTTCCACTGACCTTCAGGATGGAAAGTCCTTTTCATGACTGCTTGTTTCCTCGTCCTGTGTTACTAACGGTGGTATCCTGTTTTTTTTTCCAGAATGCAACGCAGCTATTCACAAAAAATGCATCGACAAAGTCATCGCCAAGTGCACGGGTTCAGCCATTAACAGCAAAGAAACCATGGTGAGGGCTTTTCAGACTCTTTGTTCCACATTAATCACCAAACATTTCAGTGGGAAGGCTGCAGGGAGAGATGTTCTGCTCCTGATAGGTGCATCATTACACAGATGGTTTTATCTCACGAGCTGCTTTCATCTCCTTTTGTTTCACTCTCTGATCCACCTGAGTTCACACCATGAAACCAAAAGAGGAGAAAAACCTCAGAGCGTGAATAAAAGACCGACCTGAAAACTGTCAGAGCAGGAAGTGTGTGGAATCTGCACTAATGTCTGCTTTATAAAGGTGTATGATGTATGTGTGTGTGTGTGTGTGTGTGTGTGTGTGTTCTGCAGATCCACAAGGAGCGCTTCAAGATCGACATGCCTCACAGGTTCAAAGTTTACAACTACAAGAGCCCGACTTTCTGCGAACACTGCGGGACTCTGCTGTGGGGGCTCGCCAAGCAGGGGCTGAAATGTGAGGGTGAGAGGAAGGAGCTTTTTATTCCTGTGTGTTGGAGTCAGACATCAGCTCACACACACACTCACACACACACACTCTCTGTCTGAAGTTAATGAGGTTTATCTGGAGGACTGAACTAAAGCAGGGCTCAAATCAGGGTCAGAAGACTAATATAAGAACAATAAATCAACTTCTATTCTTCAACTACAGGAGCTACACGTCACGTGTGTCAGAGAGAGAGAGAGAGAAAAGAACAAGACAGAGAGGGGGAAGAGAAAGATAAAGAAAGGGATGGAGAAAGGTGGAAAGATGTAGAGAAAATGAGAGAAAGGAAGAAAGGTACAGAGAAAAAGAGAGGGTAAAGAGAAAAGAGAGAAAAAGGTTAAGAGAGAAGGAAAGGGGAAGGAAAAGGTGAGAAGAGGAGAAAGGGAAGAAAAGATAAAGAGCAGGAAAAAGAGAAAAGGTTAAAGAGGGGAGGAAACAGGAAATGAGAAAGGTTAGGAAAGAGAGACAAAAAGGAAAACAGGGAAGGAAACAGTAGGAAAAAGGAAAGAGAGAAACAGAAAAGATGAGGACAGAGATGAAACAAGAAGAGAGAGAGAAAAAGAGAAAGAGTGAAAGAAAGAAAGAAAGAAAGAAAGAAAGAAAGAAAGAAAGAAAGAAAGAAAGAGTGAAAGACAAAGAAAGAGTGAAAGAAAGAGAGAAAAAACGAAAGAAAGGAAGAGTGAAAGAGTTAAAGAAAGAAAGAGTGAAAGAAAAAGAGAGAAAGAAAGAAAGAAAGACAGAAAGAGTGAAAGAAAGAAAGAAAGAGTGAAAGAAAGAAAGAAAGACAGAAAGAGTGAAAGAGTGAAAGAAAAAGAGAGAAAGAAAGAAAGAAAGAAAGAAAGGAAGAGTGAAAGAAAGAAAGAAAGACAGAAAGAGTGAAAGAGTGAAAGAAAAAGAGAGAAAGAAAGAAAGAAAGAAAGGAAGAGTGAAAGAGTGAAAGAGTGAAAGAAAAAGAGAGAAAGAAAGAAAGAAAGAAAGAAAGAAAGGAAGAGTGAAAGAGTTAAAGAAAGAAAGAAAGAAAGAAAGAGAGAAAGAAAAGTACAGTCTGTTAAAGTGTTGAAGCGAACGGACTGAGCGCGCTCACACAGACAGGATCTCCTCCTAACAGCTGGTCACACATGGTCCCATCAGAAACATGAGCCACATACTCTGCATGGTTCACATGATGGAGCTGAAACACAGCAGCTGTTCCAGCAGCTGGAGGAGAGAAATTAATCACATTTAACAAAGAGAGAGAGAGAGAGGGCGAGCTGGTGAAGATGTTAGGGTTAGCACAGCATCATGACCTGCAAGTCATCACCTGTAAGTCATCACCTGTAAGTCATCACCTGTAAGTCATCACCTGTGGTAACCTGTGTTTCCTGCAGAATGCAGCATGAACGTGCATCACAAGTGTCAGAAGAAAGTAGCAAACCTCTGCGGAGTGAACCAGAAACTGATGGCTGAAGCTTTGGCCATCATCGGGAGCAAACAGCAGGTCACACACACACACACACACACACACACATGTTCTGCTCCTAAACATGGCATGATGCTGATGTTGGTCCCACCTTGTGTCTTCAGGCCAGAAGCACCAAAGACTCCGACATCATCAGCCGAGAAGGTCCGGTCAGCGTGGAGCAGCCGGGCGTGGTTCGAGCTCCGTCTGGGTTAGTCACAGGTGTTCCAGCAACAGCTGCACCTGCAAACAGAGGTACACACCTTGAACATGTCTCTCTTCACAGCTCTGTCGGTGCAGCCTTGAAAGTCTTTTTAATTTCATGCATTAACCTGCAGAGACGCAGGGAGTTTCATGGGACGGACCCGCAGACGTCAGCAGGTCGATCACCGAGGAGGTGACGGACGAAGAGCCGCTGTACGCCGTCCCGAGGAAGGAGCACCAACTCAGATTCACTGTGGAAGACTTCGTCCTGCACAAGATGCTCGGGAAAGGCAGCTTTGGGAAGGTAATGGAAGAAAACTCTGCATCAATACAACAAACATGTTAAAATCAGGGTGTTGGATTTCTGTATTTTCTGAGCGTCTGTGCCTTTGTTGGTGCAGCCAGTTTCCAAATAAAAACCACTGATTTCTTTTTAGCTGTGATGTAGGTGGATTTTTGCATCAGCAAGCGAAGGGGGCGTAAGAAATGAGTGGACAACAGAAAGAAAAACCTTCAGGCCTCGTGAGCCATTTAATTTTTTATTTTTTTTGGCTTTGCTTCCAGGTGTTTTTAGCAGAGCTGAAAAAAAGCGGGCAGTTTTACGCGGTGAAGGCTCTGAAGAAGGACGTGGTGCTGATGGATGACGACGTGGAGTGCACCATGGTGGAGAGGAGGGTGCTGTCTTTGGCCTGGGAGAACCCTTTCCTCACACACCTTTACTGCACCTTCCAGACCAAGGTGAGAACCATGTTTACGCTCAGAGCTGGTTATGCAGACATCACTTCGGCTAACACCGCCACCTCTTCATTTCTGTGCACAGGAGAATCTGTTCTTTGTGATGGAGTATCTGAACGGAGGGGATCTCATGTTCCACATCCAGAACTGTCACAAGTTTGACCTTCACAGAGCGACGTACGCATCCCCAAACACTTTTCCAGCGAAAATAGAAAACAGCAAAGGAGAGACGGAAGCTAACACACCCTGTGATTTCTTACTTGTGTCTTCTTGCAGTTTCTACTCAGCAGAGATCATATGTGGGCTCCAGTTCCTGCACTCCAAAGGAGTCATATACAGGTAGCGTCTAAGTATAACTAGAAACTGAAGTGAAACTGAGGATGAGTAATCCACAGGAGACTGAGCTGTGAAGCGTTTCCTGCACATGTTTCTGAAACATAAAGTTGTTTATATCCTCCTCGTCCTCTGCAGAGATCTGAAGCTGGATAACGTTCTGCTGGACTCTGAGGGTCACATAAAGATAGCAGACTTTGGCATGTGTAAGGAGAACATGCACGACGAGCTGCGGACGTCGACCTTCTGTGGGACGCCCGACTACATCGCGCCAGAGGTGATCACACACAAACACACACACACACACGGAGGTGAATGTTAAAAAAGCTTAAGTTAAAACAGCCTGCTTCATGGAACCGTGTGACTGTTTTTTAGATCCTGCTGGGTCAGAAGTATAACAGCTCAGTGGACTGGTGGTCGTTTGGAGTGCTGCTCTACGAGATGCTGATCGGTCAGTCTCCGTTTCACGGCCGTGATGAAGAGGAGCTGTTCCAGTCGATACGAACGGACAACCCTGTTTATCCCCGCTGGCTCACCAAAGACGCCAAAGACATTCTGGTCAAGGTTAGACGCCACCTCATGTATTTAAACAGCTAATTTTGAAGGTATCCAATAATTTGTTAGCAGGATGACTAAACATGCTACTCACTTGTCCCTGACCAATGATAGCGCTAAGCGGCTAACTGAAACAACAATGAAAACAACAAACACAAGCGTCTGCGTAGCTGGGGTGACTCCATGTGCCAAGTCAAGCCTAACAATCACATCCTGTGTGTGTGTGTGTGTGTGTGTGTGTGTGTGTGTGTGTGTGTGTGTGTGTGCTGCAGCTGTTTGTGAGAGAGCCTGAAGAGCGTCTGGGGGTGAAGGGAAACATCAGAGAACACGGTTTCTTTAGCGGCACGGACTGGATAGCGTTGGAACAACGGCAGGTGACGCCGCCCTTCAAGCCAACTTTGGTGAGCACATTTACAGCCTTGTTTTTTAAGAATACATTACCTGTTAATATCACATAAAACAAACTATATTTTGTTTTTTTTTGTTGGTAAACTAGGCTGTATTCGTGTTACAATGCCAATCATAAGTTGTGTTCTCGTTGTAGATGCTATAAAGCTCTACTACCTGGATTTAAACATGCACAGATAACACATGTCAGCATGAAGCACAATGTGGTTCGTCAGTATGTTGATGTAGTAAAAGTAGAAAAAGTTGGCTGCATCTCATTAAAACAACATTTTTTACAAAAATTTTACAAAAATTTACGACTATAAGCTTGCAACACTGCAACATTTCTATTTTCTTTTCATTTTATAACAACTGTATTTTTGTAAAATTCAGGGTTTTTTGGTGACATTATGACTTCATTTTTCATCCCATTACAATTTTATTTCCATACTTTTATTGCTTTTTTAAAACATTACAAACTAATTCTTATAATATTACAACTTCACGCATGTAACACTGAAATATTAAATCTTAACTTTCCATCTGAATACTCATGATATTCTAATTTTATTTAAACACAGTCAGA
Organism: Labroides dimidiatus; assembly: GCA_030710495.1. Taxonomy (NCBI): domain Eukaryota; kingdom Metazoa; phylum Chordata; class Actinopteri; order Labriformes; family Labridae; genus Labroides; species Labroides dimidiatus. The sequence continues at coordinate 1,519,043 of CM061162.1, read as the reverse complement.
CTTTAATTTTGTAATATGTTACTTTCATAATATTACAACAATATTTTTTTAAATTATGACTATTTTCACATTTTATTTATCACAAAAACTATGATTATATGCTCGTAATATTGCAATTTTTTCTAACATTTTGACTTAATTTTTTTTTTAATATTCCAACTTTATTTTTGTAACATTATGACTTTAATTTTATAAAATTAAGGTTTTTATTTTGATAAAATTGCAACTTAATTTTCGTAACATCTCAAATTTATCCTTGTGACATTCCGACTTAATTTCTGTGACATTACGAATAAATTTTGTAATATGACTTTTTTTTCACAATATAACAATATGGTTTATAACTACAGTTTTTTTGCTCAAAGTCTATCACTTTTATTCACAGCAGCTCTTATCCTGTCGTAACTACTTTTCATATCCTCATAGTTGGCTTCAACAGCAGCTTGTGAGAAAGTCAAACTAAAATTTAATGTAAATGTATAAAACTTTTCCCCCTCACTCTCACAGTCATCACCCAGTGACTGCAGCAACTTTGACAAAGAGTTCATCAACGAGAAGCCTCGACTGTCGTGTGCTGACCGGACGCTCATCAACAGCGTGGACCAGACGATGTTCAGAAACTTCTCCTTTGTCAACCCGGGGATGAATCGCGTCACAGCCCACTGAAGAACCAACCAACAACCTACTACCTACAAAAAGTCACAACCAGCACTTCATAACTGTAACTGAAATAAACTGCAGAGACTTTAGACCATGAATGTGACAAAACTCATGGATATTAGTAAGAAGACTACCAAGAGGGTGTTTAATTTATTCGTCATGACAAGAAGTCTGATTTTTTTTTTTTCTCAGTCCAATCGTTCAACACAAAATCATTTGGGTAAGAAAAACATATCACAAGACCTACTCCCCTTAAATCCATTGTAAAACCTCTCATATAAATTCTCAAATATGTAGAAATCTCACCCTCAGAGTAAATCATAACTCCATTACAAATATACTCATTCTCCTTAGACAAAAACAATATCATGAATTACCTTTAGAATCTAAAACATCTAGCACCCTTGTCTTTGTGCGTATAAGGGTGTGTTTATCCGTAGAAAATATGTTGTTGATAATTTAGGTGCCTCATAATCATTTATGAAGTTCAAACAATGCAAGCTAACACATTTGATAACACCAATCTACAGCTGTGTTGGCATTATTGTTTTTTTCTTATTCCAGGGCTCAACGGTGGTTGTCAAAAGAACTTTTAACAGTCCTTTCTGTGTAAATAACTATTATGTAATTGTGTTGATATTCAATGGACGTACTGTAGATCTGTTAATGTGAAGCAGAGCTAATACTTACAGGGTTTTTGTTTACGTGTGTTTTGTTATCGTACCTCAGGAGTTTTATTGATGCTGTAATTTGTATCAGCTACTTAAATCCCTGTACTGTAGAAATTATTGTTATCATTATTGTAAACTATGTACAATAAAATGTGGTTTTTTTGTACACGCCTGTCTGATTTAATGCTTATTAAACAAAATCTAGCACGTTAACTGAAGATTGTAGATGACAGAAGGTTAAATTTGAGGTTTTATGTGAAGTTTGTACTATTGTAAATTCAACAGTAGTTTGATGAAGACTTGAATGGCTTTGCTAATGTTCTCTGATGTTTTAAAATGACAGCTTAACTTTGGTAAATGTCCAAAACTTATTTTCTCATTTGGAAAAAATAATTCTTCAACTGCAAAGATCTCACAAAACACTCTATAACAGGCAGTGAATTAAAAAACTATGAAACAAAACCATTAATTTGACTTTAGATTAACATCATCTGGTCTGTGATATCTATCATATTGATAGATCACATTTATTTTTACACTTTTGTTTAAATCGCTTTTAACATGTAGGTCTCTGCTAATAGCAAGCCTATCTTTGATCTAGACAGGGACATAGACATGCTAACTCTGATCTTAGCTTCTTTGAAGACATATTGCAGTTCCAGCTAAACACCCTAAAGTATCTCGCAGCTGAATAATAAAGCAACACAATAGTTTAAAAGATTCCAATTACATATGAAGAATCGATAGTTTTTATACAGCCATTTTCTTCTCTTATTTACCAAGCTTGCTAACAGCTAACGAGCGAGATCGGCTAACGGCTAGGTTAGCCTGAAACACATAAAACTTTTAAAGCAGGACAACTGACCGCACTTACCTCTGTTCTGACATTTAAGAGACTCCTGAAAACCTTTTCCATCACACTGAAGAAAGAGATATTTCTCTTATTCAGAAACTGTTTAAATCTTTTCAAATTAACATAATGTTGATTGACCGCATCAAATATGGCGACCGGAAACGCCATAACACGTCCTTCGGGTAAAACGAAGGAGGAAAGTCTTATTTTCCAGGTAATTAATCAAAAACAATGTATCGTTATGTATAAGGATATTTTTATGTATATTTGTAAAAACGATATTTGCCCTTCTTATTGACTGAAACACCTTCACAGATTTTGTCGCTCTGCTCCTTCATTTAAGAGACTGGCTTAACCAGCTACACTATTAGCAATATTCTAATAAATTTTGCTTCTTATGTGCAAAAATGTCCTGTTAGGTTACAGGAAATCTGTAGTTTTGAACAAAAAAATAATCCTATCAATCTTATGTTTTTTTTTCTTTTTTAAAAAAATAAATAAATTATTGTTTAAACACTTTGTAAACCAATGTTTTCAATTTTACTCTACAATACAGTTATTACTTTATTTTTTAAGTAAATTTTGCCTCAATTTTTTTTTTACAAAATTTTCAATTAAATGCAACCATTCCAGCTGTTTTTAAACCACGAAAAAGACGTCATATTTGTAAATATCATTCAAGATTCTTATGTTCTTTTTAACGTATTTTATTTTGTTTCCAGTGGATATCTAAACAAAACAAAAGAAAAGGACAAGTCTGTCAAGGACAGATTACTTTGAATTAAAAATCAATAATCTTTTTTCCCCATCATTTTAAATGAAAAGCCACAAGATTCAGCTTTTGGTTAGTCTAAACAAAAAGAAAAAAAATATCATTTTGGAAAACAATTAATGAATGGTTGGTTTTGTGTAGCTGCATGAAAATGTTACTACATCTAAAAATTGCCTTTTTGCTCTTTCGTAATGATCAACCTGCAGTAAAGCTGTCAAAAAACTTGTGACAAAAATGTACTTAAAGAAATTAACTAGCTAAAATAGTCTTCCCAAATGATAGGTGGCGTCATGTTTGGAACATTTAATGAGTTATCACCTTTGGGTTTCACTCCACAGGAAGGGGCTCTATCTGAAGCTGGTTTAAAGCAGCAGAAATATGTGCAGGAAACAAAAAAGTGAGGATGCTTTGTGTGAATTTGTAGTACAGTGAATACACTGAGAGACAATATCTGGGTGCTGTGCAGATTTATTTTAATAAATGTAAAGGAAGTTCCTTTATATTTATATTTTCCACATTAAATTTACACAGTATCTTCTCACCCTAGCGGTCAAAACAAAACTTGACCGAGCTGATTTCAAAGTATCTTTCCTATTTATTCATGAGTGACTGAGATTTTACATTCCTCGTGTTTGACAGTCAGGTTACACACACAGATACACACATCAGGTGATTCCACCATTGATGGAACAAAACGTTAAGTGCTTTGGACATCAGAAGACTTTTCAGAAGAGTTCTTAGGTTAATCTGGGGTTATTCTTTTTTGAATACTTGGCATAGAAACGACTGGATGGCTTTGTGTAAACTCAGAGAGAATAAAGTTTATGTTACCACACAGGGGAGCTTTTCCAGGCCAGAGTCTCTTCATGATTCAGTCCAAGGAGAATCCTCTTCTTAAGGTTCGCAAATCTGGTTTTCAGAAACAAACACATCCAACACAACATCTTTTTTTTAACTATCATGATTCCTTCTCAGTCAAGGACCTGCATAGGCCGCAGTGAAGGGCTGGATACTCTTGTAGTTCTGTGTTATCTTGGCAGCACGGTGCCAAACACTGAATAAAGTCACTTGATAGAACTTTTTCTGTCTCCGCAACGGTTTATGAATTCTAGCCTCAACTCTTTATCAGAAATCAATTTAAGCTTTACATGTCATCTTCAGATATGTGTTGTTTACTTGATCTGCAGGAGGCAACACGGTGTCGATACAGGATGATTCTTCATCAATGTGTTGTTCTAACATCAGTTCAGCGGATGTTTATCTCCTCCCAGTGGTCCCAGCACCGCTGCTCCTGTTCAGGTTGCGGCTGAGCTGGGGAAAGTGAACTGTGGGCGTTCTGGACGTCGGGCCGTACAGACCGAGATTCCGGGCTGCTGCGGACTTCCTCGGCTGTTTGACGCTTGGAAACGGGGAGAAGACCTGCTGTTTGTGAGCGACGGCGCCGTTGGACTGGAACGCTGGAGTGGAAGGGGAGGAGGATAATTGGGATCCAGACGATGAGATGGAGGAAAGAGAGGGAGTGGAGGGGGAGGAGGTTTTATAGAACGTGGAGGATGCTGGGAGAGAAAGAGCAGAGAGGTCGTTGGTAGAAGAGGGTGAGGGGAGGTAGGCTGTGGAGGTTGGCGTTGGCGTGGATGGTGGTGTCGGAGAGGACGAGCAGGATGGATACAGAGAGGTGGATGTAGGGACCGGAGAGGTGGAAGGAGAGGACGACTGGTCGTTGAAGGAGTGGTCTGGTGGAGGTAAAGCGATGGGGGGACAGTGTCTGTGAGTCTTTCTTTCTGAACCTGAGGAATCAGAATCTTTGTGGCGGGTTGAGGATGGTGGAGGAGGGAGCAGAGGGACCTGGGGTTCAGGTTTGGGCTGAGAATCTTCGCTATCCGTAGGGGTCAGATCTGATTCCTCCTTAAGATCCAGAGAGTCCAGCTGCACGACCACTTCAGCAACTTCTGCATCGTTTGTCTCTTCAGCAGCCTGGGGAGCCTCTTCATATCCTGACCCGGTGCCAGAGGGATCTGACGGCGCTGACGCAGAGGAATCACCTTCACATTCCAGCTCCTCGTTTTTCTCTTCTTCCTTCACTTTCCTCTCCTCTCCTCCCTCCATTCCTGCTGATGCTCGGTCTTCCTCCTCATCCTCTCGTTCCTCTGAATCTCCAAACCCAAGCTGTGCTCGAGCTCGGGCAATGTTCCTCCGATGTACCCGTACGTGAGCACGCCAGGGTGACCCAGCGCCTCCTCCGAAGCTGCCAGGAGGTCCCCCGCTGCAGTGCCTGGATGGGGAGCTGTGAGTCTGGGAGAGAGAGGCAGGGCGAGAAGCGGAGGAGCAAGAGGATGTGAGCCTGGAGCTTCCTCCTCGTGGTTTCCGACCCAGGAGGAGGTGGTTGATGACGGTGCTGGACGGGTTGAGTTGGGAGGGCAGGACGCGGGTGGCGGGACACTTATCTGGAGGGAGATTAAATTGTAAGAAGACGAACATAAAATCTCATTTAATGTGCTTTAAAAAGAGAGACAAAGTCAGCTCCATCAGCCACCAGAGGGCGCCACTGTTTCGTGTTTTCAGGCCTCTCACAGATTGAGACTTGTTCTATTCTGGATTACAAGCCAAATGCAAGTAATTCCTCTCATATTACGTAACGTGCTGTATTTTTTTCTTGTGTCTGAACCACGTTGGTGTAAATATGCTGATTAATGAGATTTTCTGAGCGTGTTTCTGAGTGATGGTGAAGGTTTAAAGAGAGGGGTGAGTGTGTCGGACAGATGTTTGATTCTAAAATGGAAATAAAAAAAAAAAAAAATCCAATCTGAGTGTAATACTCTTATACAAGCTTCAGAGATCATATGTTAGAAGATTCAGAGCATCCACCAATAGGAGGAGAGAAAACCAGAAAAACCTCCAAAACAAAGCCGAGGAAGCATTTTCAGAATGAAATGTACAGAAGGAGACATCTGTCACAAGATGGTTTTAGAGGAAATGAAATAATAACAAATGGGTTCTACAGATCTGAAGGCGGATGGAAATCAGACTCTTGAGCTGGTAATAAAAACATGTTTGATTCTGTAGCCGGTTGAACAATATTTACATAACCCCCAAAAATTTCTGTCGGTTTAAGATGATTTATTTGCTTTTTATAAAAATTAGACGAATAAATCTTGTGGATTCACGTAGAACAGTGACAGATATCTCCATTTAAACTGACTTATAGAATATCTCTGGTTAACGCACCAAAAACCCAAACTAAGCAAGTGTTTTTATCTTATTTATAGTATTAAAAAAAGGTCTTTTAGGCTTCAAATCAAACAAAAAGTCCAAAAAAATGTCTGGATTGTTTCACCCCCATGTCTGTCATTTGTGAAGGAAAAGTTCCAGAGCAAATCACAGACCATATTTCAGACAGACATGGCTCCTCTGGTAATACCAACAGGGTAAAAATTTGAATTTATTGGTACACAGTAAAAAAAATCTGCCAACAGTCAAAGAAAAACCTACTTGTCAAGTTTCTTGCAGAAGTAGGTTTTTTCTTGCAAGTTGGCAAATAAGACAGAAACGCCTCCTTCAGTTTGAGTTTGTGAAGTGATTTGGATGTTTTTGCCGGAGGAACTTGAATACAACCGTCACCACCTCTCCCCCCGCCTGAGTTCACATCAAACTAGAACCAAAACTTCAATCAGAGTCGGACTTTAAAGCTGCAACACCTGGAAATGAGTTAATATTTGTGAGTCAGAAGTTCCCAAAGCAGACGTCTAATGTTCATCCTGCAAGACTTTTCCTCTACGTCGTCAAGAAGAGGTCAAAGGTCAAAATGGTTCAGGTGAACAGAGTTAGAGAGATGTTTTAAAAATGCTGAATTCTGTGGATCCGTTAGAAATCTGCTTTGAGAGCTCCCGGTATTTGCAGCGTGATTATAGAACACGTTAAAGGACCACGTTATTCAGACCCCAGTTTCAGAGAACTCTTTGTTCGGTCTCAGGTACCGTCAGTGTCTTGCTCGGTACCGTCGCTGCGTTTCTCCGGATCCTCCTTCGGAGCTCTGGGACTGGTGGTCACTTCAGTTTCAGGTCCTGCGAGTCACACATCATCATCATCAAACATCAACTTTTTCTGCAGCGTGTTTGCGTTTCTGTCACACCACCGAGGGAAGCATCGCCTCATCTGTGTTTGTTTTTAGTGGTTAGATGTGAGCTGGGGTTTGTTTACAGAAGAGCGAGCTCTGCCTCGACTGGTTTCTGAGTTTTAATAGAGACCGGATGTTACTGCTGCTGCTGCTGCTGCTGGAGGACGACGGCTTGTGAGAGTGAAAATAGTGATAAGAAAGTGAAATCAGAAGGTTTAACGTGAGCTCCTCCTCTCACCTGTGCGGATGTAGAGTTGCATAGCCTGCTGCTGCTGCCTCTTCTTGATGCGTGCGTATTGCTTCTTCAGGGCGTAGATGTCGGTGCTCATTCTCTCCATCATCATGCTGTTGATCGCTGCCTGGTGCTCCGCTCTGGCTCCTCCTCCTCCTCCACCGCCTCCTCCTCCTCCTCCTCCTCCTCCCGCCCCTCCAGCTCCCACTGCTCCGGGGCTCAGCTCTGCGATGTTCCCCTGATTGGCTCGCTGGTCTGGAGGGCGGAAAGAAGGAAACCACAGGTTCATTCTACTTCTATGGTTTGAGTCATGAATCGATTTCTGTCTCTCATACTTGGGCCTAAAATCTGAACATAAAATCAACTGAGTGCAAGTTTAAAGACAAAGACAAAGAGTAAAAGGTAATCCCTTAAAGTCCTTATAAAATTTGAGCGAGGCTAAGTGGTAATCTTTCCACTATTCCTTGAATATCTGATGGAAAATGTTGCATCTTTTAACAATATTCTAACGTTGTGATCCACCTGATCAGGGGTTCCCAAAGCCAAAGACTTCAATCCTCTCTCTCCAAGATTCATCGACCTCCCTCGGAGGCCCCCTGCTGATCAGACCCTCTGCACTCACAGACAAATTGGTAAAATCCTAAACCTATCTTAAGCTCTTTTTCTTGCTCAGCATCTTGCCAAGTTTGGCGTTCATCCTTTCCTCTCATGACTAAATGTGATGCATTCAGTCTGAGGTCACGAATTTGAAGGTTTAAAACGTGTGTGGGTGAAACGTTCCCTGCAGACCTTCCTGTTTCTTTTGATGCTGTCAGATAAAAAGCAGCCTTTCATGATGTTTTTCTCTTTATTCTCCCAGTGAAAGGTCAGCTTTCTCTTCAGTCTGTTACTGAAACTATAAACTGCTCTCTCTTCATGATTTATGATGTTTCACTGCTTTTGAAACCAGGTCAAACCTGTTTCTCTCGGATCCACCTCAGACGTTAACCAACATGTTTAACTCTACCCTCCTAAACTGCTTCCTTTCCTCTCTGGAGGAGTCGTTGAAGGAGAAGGAAGTGAAGGATTTGTCAGCAGGAAACAGATCAGAGCTGGTTTGTAATTGGAGTCAAATCGAGGTCAGAACCGGAGGATTTGGGGCGGCGGTTTGTCTTGATCCACTTGGCCGCTCTCTCTGTAAACTCTCCACGGGTTTCTGCTGCTGCTATTAAAAGTCTGAGCACAGATTCAAGCAGCTGCACCGACCTTTGAGATGTTTCTGGTATCTCTGCAGCTCGGGGGCCAGCAGGCCGCCCAGGGGGCCGAGGCAACCGAGCGCCGTCACCACCGAGTCTTCATCGTCCATGTCGGCATCGTCGTCGCTCTCCCAGCTGCCCAGACCGCCACTGGAACACGAGAAACCTCACTCACCAAAATATCATCAAACATAAATGAGGAAATGTTGAGTAAAATATTGAGTTTGTGTTAATAACCATTTTTGGGCTGGGGTAAAACTTTATTTACACCATGTTGGTCCACAAACGAGACTGAAAATGTTATCCGAGTAACTCCAAATGAAAGTAAACAGGAGCTTCTCAACCACAACTACCAGGATGTTTGAGTTCCAGGAACTTCCCTTCAAGGAACTCAATGGTTCCTGAGTCTGAGAGGAAGATTATGGAAATCAGAACTGCACTAAACCTCCAGACCAGTAGAGGGCAGTAAGAAAGAGACAAAACTTCTTCTAACCACCCAGGAACTAAATTTAGACCCTGGTTTGTTCAGCACATAGAACATTGGAGTGTTTCCTCACCTGCCGTTGGATTTGACTGAGGTAGGGAAAGGAGTGATGTTGTACGTGTATTTCTCTCTCAGCTCAGCCAGCTGAGGGAACGGAAACACGGCCATGGAGTAAACCTCCTGACAGACACGACGGAGAGAGGACAATAAATCTGCGTCATGTAACTTACTCTAACCTTTTAAATGTGTTCAGGCTTTGTTGTTCTCGTACCTGCATGAGTTCAGGTGGATCGATGAGGTTGTGCTCCAGCATCTCCTGAGTGAGACAACCCATGGTGCTGTAGAACTCATCGGCGGTGTGACAGTACTCGATCCTCCTGGAGGAGGAAGCATTGTGAGTATTGAAACCAGAAGCTGGTATTTTACCGATTCTTCTTTCAGCTATGCGTACTCACTCTCCCAGTCTCTCCCAGATGGCGAGGGCGACCCTGAACAGCACCTCTGAGCCCTCAAAGAACACCGAGTCCCAGATCTTCAGCACGGTGGGCGCTGGCAGGCAGGTGGCGAACATCGTGAGGAACCACTGCATGGTGAAGACGTTGGTGAGCGGAGGCTCGTAGCTCCCTGAGAGAAACAGATGAATAATATCATTACAAAGGCTAATCTTTATTTCAGAGCAGGAAAAAAATGGCGTACAGACAGTTTAAGATCTTTTACCTCCGGCCTCTCTGTTGGCAGCTTTCTGGAGGTGGTGGAGATGCTGGGAGAGTCTGGGCAGCTTCAGGCGCAGCAGGTCTCTGAACACAGCCATGTCCACTGACAGAAGGAGAGACATTAGAAACAGGAGGTTATAAACATTTAGAGAGCCTTCTCTTTTGTCCAAAAAGCATCTACAACCCCAATTTCAGTGAAGTTTGGACGTCGTGTAATAAACAGAATGTAATGATATGTAAATCCTGTTTCACATATATTCATCTGAATACACCACAAAGACAAGATATTTATTGTTCAGACTAATAAACTTTGTTGTTTTCTTTGTAAATATTCACTCATTTTGAATTTGATGTCTGCAACACGTTCCTAAAAAGCTGGTTCAGGGTCAACAACAGACTGGGAAAGTTGAGGAATGCTCCAAAAACACCTGTTTGGAACATTCCACAGGTGAACAGGTTCATTGGAAACAGGTGAGTGTCATGATTGGGTATAAAAGGAGCATCTCTGAAAGGCTCAGTCGCTCACAAGCAAGGATGGGGCGAGGTTCACCACTTTGTGAACAACTGCGTGAGCAAACAGTCCAACAGTTGATGGATTTGATCGTCTACAGTCCGTAATATCATCAAAAGATTCAGAGAATCTGGAGAAATCTGTGCAGCAAGGCTGAAAACCAACACTGAATGCCCGTGACCTTTGACCCCTCAGGCAGCACTGCATTAAAAACCAAAATCATTGTGTAAAGGATATTACCACGTGGGCTCAGGAAGACTTCAGAAAACCGTGCTTGCAGTCTAACCCGTCTCCCATTGAAAATGTATGGAGCATTACGAAGTGCAAAACACAACAACAGTGACTGTTGATCAACTGAAGCTGTTCATCAATCAAGAATGGTAACAATTAGTGTCCTCAGTTCACAAACACTTCCTGAGTGTTGATAAAAGGAAAGGTGATGGAACACAGTGGAAACATGAGCCTGAACCAGGTTTTTTTGGATCACGTGCCAGGTTTTTAGAACATACTATTTCTGATCAGTTTATGAAGAGGTTTGAAAATCTGCTTTAAATTTGCATCTCTGATATTTACCTGATAAAGCTCGTAGATTGTTGGCAAAATAACTCTCAGGCAGCACCTTATCGATCAAATAGATCATCACCTGGAAGCAGAGAAGCAGAAACTTAGATCACGTTGAGCTTTATGAGGTCGAATTATTATTTGAAGGACATGAAAATGACCTGAAACTAAACCAAAAACTACCTTCAGTGCATCGCTTTCATTGCCCTCCGTCACTTCCAGAATGAGAGCAGCCAGCACGTTGAACCCTTGGCAGTAACCGACGGATTTATTCCAGCGAGCGTAAGCGAGGAGCACTCTCTTCAGCACCACGCGGTCCTGCTCCCCCTCCTGGCCGCAGTAAGAACTGCAGCCTGTCCTGTGCAGGTCCTGGAAAAGCACAAACAGTATGGATTATTTTGTGATAATATTATTATTATTTATGCATTTAAGACAAAGACAGGGATAGAAAACAAACACCGGAGGTGGACAGTTGGACTTTGCTCTGCTGGTCATCTCTCTGTTCAATCTCTGAGTCATCTCGTCTCCATGACACAGGCCTCCTGCTCTCTGACGCACAGCCATAAACAAACATCCTCCACTCTGATCTCAGCCACTTCTAAGAAACATAATGTGTTTCATTAGTCTGATCTGTTTATTCTTCGCTCAGGAGTTCGTTGATGGTTACTGAATCAGAAATGTTTGGTGTCATCAGTGCTGCACACGTCCTGAAGATCACGCGACAGAAAACTAGGTCAAAGTATAAAAACAGGTTTTGATGTCGAACGTGTGTGTGTGTGTGTGTGTGTGTCGTCTGTTTGTTTGAAATGAAACCCTGTTATTCTTAGACATCAGTCTGTGAAAACTGAGACCAGCTGCTTCAAGACTTGTAAAGCTGGATTTAAGAGGATCATAATCTTCCAAAATCATTAATGTAGAGGTTTTAACGACTGCTGTAAGCGGAAGTTCAGCTTTTTAAGGTCAGGTGTTTGACCTCTAAACCTCGGGCAGCTGGTTCCTGCATTTATGGATGTCACCGTTTGCTTTTATTGTTTTTGGAAAGATATTTTGTGGACACAACGATTTGAACTGGAAAACAAACAGACTGCAGAGTTTGTTTTTGATTTAAATTCATCAGACAGAGTAAACAGAGTCTTGAGAATCAGGTCGAGCCTCCACAACATGAAATCTCCATGCAGTAGAAAAAAACGCTGAGGGCTCAAAGTGTTTCTGACACTCAGCAGAGGATGTCACTCCCAGCCCCTCATGCGTCAAAGATACCACGTGGTTACCTTGACGATTTGGATCCCGAGGGAGTCGTCGTCCGGGTTGCTGCGCTCGTTGAAGGCAAAACGAAGCGTTTTGTCCCAGTCGATGGAGATACTGTGGAGGTACTGATCTGCTAGAGTCAGCCAAACCTGCACAGAGATGAAAACACACACGAGGTGTGAGAGGTGCCTCGCTCAGAGTTTGTTCTGGAAGCTCAGGAGAAAGAGGAAGATCTTATTTTTCACTGAGACGAACACATCAAGGCTCCTTCATGCATTTGCAAGACTGAACTGTTTGTTTTTTGAACTGAAGGGCTGAAAGCCTTCTTAAAATCATGCTTTACATTACGCCAAAGTCTCGTACCCTCTTCCTCCATTCCTTTGGGATCCCAGTGGGGAGTCTAGCCACAGCTTTCAGAGCATCGTACCACTGCAGGAAAGAAAACACACACTGTTTACACTTTGACGTCAGCAGCTAACTCCCACTGTGTTCATGTGAATAATGCAAAACTAAAACAAGCTGCAGCACAACCATGTGTTTACTGATGAACGCCTCACTGCGTAACAAGACATTCACTCAGTTTTAGAGCTTCAAGAAGAAACAAAAAAGTTTTTTACCTGCTGGAATCCATTCTTCCCCAGCGATGGTTCGATGGTAAACTTCAGTCTCGTGTCGACTCCTGAAAACAAACAAAAACACCTGGTCAGACTCGTCTAGAGCAGGATCTGGGTCACGGTCATCGTACTCGTCCTCCGGGCGGTTATGAAATGACCCTCTTTTTTGTTCTGGATGAGGCTTTGTGTTCCTCCACATGACGCGGATGCAGGCAGTGATACAGAGCGGGGTAATTATTAACGAGAGAGGAGCCAAGACAAACACTGTTACACGCTTCACTGGGGAATTTGGACCAAAGCTATGATTAGACAGAAACAAGCTGATATCAGGATGTACAAAAGATAAACGTCTGTCATTGTTGTCTCTTTAAATAATAAAGTAATCAGTGATTATTCGGACATGATGCTTCGTATTTTCAGGATATACAAACTTTGGTTTAATGCACACTGCTATTGGATTTTTATTCCCATGTCTAAAAAGAAGAGATTTTATACGATAAGCATCTTTGATGTGATGGAACTACAAAGCCATAAAAAAACAAAACTTTCATTGACATGTGGAATCAATAATGAAGATAATATGTGGATAGTCTCAGTCTTGGTGGACAAAAACAACTCAAAGCATTTAAAGTATTTAAATGTAATGCTTTAGTATTTTATTCATCTGTCTGCTATGAACCCTTTGATACATCTACATACTCTCAGGCAAGTACGATATTTTTAGCTTTGACAGTTTTAATTTTTTTTGTTGACTCCCATTTTTTTTTTCTGAGGCTGAAAGTGGCTCCTGTCTCACATTAAATAAATAAACAAACTGATATCAGTGAATGTGAGAATCACTTAGCCTCTAAGGTAATCCTCAAACACAAGCTAACAAAGAAAACAGTCATCATCTCAGTATAGCCTTAGGACTACTGATGAAATTCAGCTAAAGTGCTAATTCCGGTTTATTTACACAGAAATTATGGTCGCATGATAAATCTGAGAATCTGCAATAAACAGATCACAGAAGTCAAACTGTATTAGCACTAAGTAAAATATTTAATACAAATAACCTCCAGCCTCTACTATGATAATATTACTATGCAGGTTAGCTGTGTTTATTAGCATTTTGGCTAGTGAAGAGATGAATACTTGTTAGCTACAAAAGTAAGTCGTTTCTGTCATCTACAGGTAAAATAGACGACAAATTCATGAGAAATCAAACAGTTTGAACCACAAAAACAAGAAGCTACTGGATAAATATGATTGAAATTGATACTACAGGGAGTTTTAAACGTTTCTGAACATAAACGACCGTGAAAAGTAGAGTAAGCTAGCACGTTCTCAGAATGTTTTCACAAGCAGATGAACTCTTATCTATGCTATTAAATATTACAATGATAAGGTAGACCAAAACTCATGACGAAAAAGCACTCATTTCTTGTTTTGGCTGATATATAAATTTATATATAACCCTCAGCTTTTTAACCGTCACAAGATGAATAACGAGCTGTTCTGAAAATAAGTGGTTGATAAACCAGAAGAAAACTGATGAGCTTAAAAACGATGGATGGTGTCGCTCTTACACAAAAATCACCGACAAATTACAACATTTGTCTGTTTAGGACGTTAAAAGCAGATGCTGTGCGACATTTAAATCGTTAAACCGTTACGTTACGCGGGAAAATCGCTGTTCACTCGCGCGTGGTGCTGAAGCCTGTTTCATTTCAACCCGTGCTCATCATTAAAACACTTGAATCTCTCTTCACACACACACATCCTCACAGTATACTTATCCCTGCAGACTAAAACCCTCTACCCCCCGTCCCGAAGACGAAACGGAAATTAAACTTTGATGTAAAGTTAAGAGGAAAGGTCCTGACATGTCTCGGCTCAGAGCCAACAGCAGACATCGGCCATTTCCGTCCACCTTCCTCTCAAGCGGAGTCTCTGACGGCGGTAAAATGATCCTCAAAGTATGTGTAATATCATTTCCTCTTCGATTAAAGTCTCTCTAATGTGATAAATGATGTATTTAACCTGGATGTTCCTCCTCTGTCGCTTTGTCCTGCGCCATTCTGCACGAGCGTCGCTTTATTCCGGTTTCCTGTCAGAGCTTTAGGAGAGGATTAAAGCCTCCTCCTCTTCCTCCTCCTCTCTGTCACAGATTACACAGCTGACATAAAGACCAGCTGAGGGGCAGAGGGTTCGCTCTGACATAATAAATGATATTTAATCTGCACAAAGTTTAAACCAATTAATGATAACTCAGCAAGACGAAACACAGAGCCGACACGAGAGAGGAGAGAGAGAGAGAGAAAGAGAGAGGCAGAGAGAAAGCAAGTAAAGGAAGAGAGAGAAAAGGATAGATGAAGAGAAAAGAAGAACAGATAAAGGAAGAGAAGGGGTGAAAACAAAAAAGGACGAAACATCAGGGAGAAGACAGAGAGGGAGGAGAGGGGGAAAAGAATGGAAGAAAGTAAAGAAAGCAAGAAAACAAATTAGAGCAGAGGGGAAGATATAAGGAAGAAAGGATGAAGGAAATGAAAAAAAGAAGAACATATGGAAAGCAGAAAGGAAAACATGAAGGAAGGAAACAGGAAGTGTAAGAAAGAACAGAGAAATGAGACAGGAAGGACAGAAGGAGGAGAGACTTCATTCTGCATGGAGTCCTTTAGTGGTTTTTATCATCTTTCCTGGACGGCCTGTCTCTTTAAAAGAAAAGATTAAATGAAGGAAAACACTCAAAGAAACACTGAGGACAGTCTGAGTCATTGAGGTGGAAATAACACAGGTAAACTGATCCATCCTCAGTTACTGGAGTCTTATTAGATGAATGAACCTGAGCCTCATCACCCCTCTGCATCCTCTCACGATTTGATTTAAAACTCATTGGAACAGTTTCTGTCAGGTTTGATACTCTCTTCAGGTCTCTTTTCTGGAAACTCGATCGCAGCTTTGTCGAAGCCCAACAAGCTCAAAGAATGAACGACTTCAAATTTCCTGTTTCACTGCTTTGTTTTCATTAGCTGTTGCTAGTTCTCAATGGGACTCAACCGCAACTGCTCTCTCGCACTTTCTCAGGAGTTTTGGGTTGAAAACTTGACTGTAGTCTTTTTGATACTCGTTGGTACTATTTGATGTATCTGATGTAAGAATATCACGGGTTGTATTGTTTTAGGTATCAAAAGGTAGTAAAATCTTTGACACCTTTGCGTCGTTTTGAATGTTAATAGATGAAATATGTGCAATTTTATACAGTCAGACATTCTTCTATACATTAAATCTAAATATAGAACAATATGTACTGAATGTGAATAAAGTACGCCTTTATAAACAAAACATGGGAGGTTTGGGGACAGAAATCATAATGATAACTTAAATATCTTCAATCAAATTGATGCTTTCAAGACAGATTTTGAAGATCTAACAGGCTGCTGTTGGTTGCAGATATAAAAGGTGGAGACAGCAGGGAAATGAGGGCATAAAGGTCACAGAGCGCAGCTGCAGATGGGAGTAGACTGTCCCTATCTAACCCTGGTCATATCTGAGTATAATCCGCGTTACATTTTCTCCTATAGTTCCTTCATAACCTGCTCCTCCCTGCTCTGACAGCTCACCTGGCTCTAAGGTGCACAGTAGCCGCGGTGCACTCCGGGATATCCCGTTCCGTTTCTTCAGGACATTGCTGATGATGTTACCGACCCCTCCTGCGCTCTGCTGCCGCTGCTTCAAGCCCGCCCTCGGCCTCCTGCCGGCGGAGGGGAGCCGCTCCTGCCTCATCGGGAACCGGAGCGTTCAATCACCTCATCGCTTTGTCCCGCACCAATAATCCGCCTTTTAGTCTTCCTCTTATGATGTTTTCATCCTGATATCCTGAGCCGCAGCTGCTCCTCTGAAACCTCTTCCTCTGAGGCGTTTCAATCAATCGATCACTCTGATCGCCGTGTTTCCAATCGCTTCCGGTCTTCGCGTGTAATTTCAGCGGATTCCCGTTGAAACGTCAGACTGTCACTCGTCTTTTTACAGAGCAGCTCCTTTCACAGGCGACATTCACAGATGTAAATAAATTATGTTTTAGAAACGGTCAAAAATAGCCCATCGCATTGAGGTTTATACCCTCCTTGTTTCAGGCTGCTGCAGCTGCTGATGCTGCACACCTCCTCATCCTCCTCCGGAATGACGTCACGCCGGGAGGAGGTACAAGGATGGATGGGAGATGCAGTTAGGAGGGGAGGAGACAGAGGATGAGGTAATGGTGGAGGAGAGAGGAAGAGATGAAACAGTGTGACTAAAGAGAGCGGAGGAGGATCTTTGTTTCAGTAACCCAGATAGAGAGAAGTGTGTGTATGAAACACACCGAGACCCAAAACCAGGACCAGAACCAGAACCAGAACAGCAAAATGTGGACCGAGGATAAAGTCCACAGATATGAAGTGATTTTGGTTGAGAGAAACGCAGAAAATCTACAGAGCTGCTGAATGGCAAAGAAATAAACGCTTCATAATAAAGGTGGAAAATCCCAACTTCAATCTTAGAGAGTAAAAAAAAATAATAATATTCTGAGATAAAAGTCAGAATTCTTGCTTGAATTCCAGATTTCTGACTTTTTCCTCTGAATGCAGACTTAAAGGCTTTTGTCAATTATTTTATCATTCTTAAAAAAGGAACACAATTCTGACTTTTTAGTATCTGGCTTTTTTAAGTCAAACTTTAATCTCTGATTTTTTTTTTACTTTTCATCAAATTCTGGACTTTTATCTTACAATTTCAACATTTTTTTTCCCTAAAAGTTCTGAAATTTTATCTCAGGACTCCTGCTTTTTATTTTTTTAAGAATCCCGAGTTCAATCTTACAATTTCTGTTTTGTTTTGGTTTTTTTTTTCTAAGAATTCTGGACTTTCTTCTTAAAATTTTGACTCTTTTCTTGGAATGCCAGAATCATGTTTTCTTAGAATTACAGACTTTTGACTCAGAATTCTGACTTTTTTTCCTTGATAATTTTAAAATTTTGTCCAAGAATTCTAATTACTTTTCCTAGAATGGGGATTTTTATCTCAGAAATCCAACTTTGATCTAAAAAAAAAAAAAAAAAAAAAAAAAAAAAAAAGTCTTCTTCCTGTCCGTCTCAAACTTTCCTCTCAAACTACTGATTTCAAAGTCTGAAGCCTGACTTCACAGAATCCATCAGAAAAGCCGCCATAGCTGCTAATAGTTGTTTAGATCCTTTCAAGATGTTCTTATCTGAAGATTTCAAACTGTTGAACACGTCTGAACTCTTTCTCAAGCTCTAAGATAATCTCACACTCAAACTGCAGCTGTGACACTGTCAGATTAAACATGATTAACAGAGGTTAACCTCAGATTGCACACAATTAACGGCTGAATTTAAGTGTGGTTCACGTATTTAGGACAAACAACCTGCTGAGAGAGAGGAAGAGAGGAGGTAGCTGATCTGAAGTGGATGATGCAGGTCTTTGAGTGCTTCCTGAATGGGTGCACATCCATCTTTGACCACTCTCTGAATCAATATCAGCAAACAGTGGAGATGAGGATCAGAATTAATGTTCCGTGATGGAGCAGCAGGATGAATCCGCTCATCTCTGGATGCTTCAACCGCCTGCTGAAGAACTACATCATGAAATCATACACGTCTTGTTGTAAGTCACATGATGTCATGATGTCATGATGTCATGATGTCGTGATGTGAAGACGCTCGTGTCGCTCACCACATGAGCACTCAGAGTTCATGTTGACAGACGCTTTAGTAACCACAAGACTGAAGCTGCTGATTAAAACTTCACGTGCATGTGCAGACAGCGTGTGAAATACTGGCTGTACCAGAAATATTAACACAGCACGGCCGTAACCCTCCGTGTAAATAACTCCAACAAGGAGAACGTTTTTATTATTGTGCTGCACGCTGAAAGAAGAGAACAGTAAATAATCAGAGCTTAATTACGACAGACGGACAGACAGACCTAAACGCTGTCATTACGTCTGATGGATCCTACGAGTCCTTACACAACACAAGGCCCTCATGGTGAATACTGGTATGAGGGTGAATATATTTCAGTTAATAAATGACATCACATCCACAAGAAAAGAATCCAACCTGTGGATAAGGTTAATTTTAATTATAAAACCCACCATCCGAACTTAAAGAGGGGTATAAACCCACTATCCGAACTTAAAGAGGGGTAAAAACCCACCATCCGAACTTAAAGAGGGGTAAAAACCCAACATCCGAACTTAAAGAGGGGTAAAACCCACCATCCGAACTTAAAGAGGGGTATAAACCCACCATCCGAACTTAAAGAGGGGTAAGACCCACCATCCGAACTTAAAGAGGGGTATAAACCCACCATCCGAACTTAAAGAGGGGTAAAAACCCACCATCCGAACTTAAAGAGGGGTAAAAACCCAACATCCGAACTTAAAGAGGGGTAAAACCCACCTTCTGAACTTAAAGAGGGGTATAAACCCACCATCCGAACTTAAAGGGGGTAAAACCCACCATCCGAACTTAAAGGGGGGTAAAAACCCACCATCCGAACTTAAAGGGGGGTAAAACCCGCCATCCGAACTTAAAGGGGGGTAAAACCCACCATCCGAACTTTACGCCGGATCATCCGACTTAAAGTTGGTGTATTGTTCTTTTTTTTGTCTTTGTTTTTTGCCTCTGGTACCCTGTAGTTTTAAATGATTTACAGTTTCAAACAAATATAAATATAAATATATTATAATATAATTATAAATATTTCAGCCTCTGTCAAAGCTAACTTTAAGCTGCCGTCTCTTTAAGACTCCCCGCTCCACAAACACCCTTCCCTCTGATTGGCCATCCCCCCGGAAGCGTCTCAGGGGCAGAGCTCTGGGTAGACCTTGGTGTTTTAGGCTCCCTCCAATGTGTCATAAGGGAGATTGGATGTGATGACCTCATCATTTCTGTAAGTCTCATAAAGATCTCGTGAAAATCTCTTTAAGATCTCGTGGCACTTTTCGAACAGACTGTTTAAGCGGTTTTTCAGACAGACTCATAGATTTCGAAAACATAAATATTTAGCAGCTTGAAGCCAATGCAGACGTGTTAAACCACAGTTCTGATGATGAATCAGCCCTAAATTTATCTCCTTCTTGCCTTCACGCAGCAAAAACCCTTCAGGTTGTTCTCATTCAGTAAATCCATGATATCTCACATCCATGTGTTGATCAGATTGAGGCTTAAAACATAATCTGGATGACTTAATTTTGTTTTTCCCACACATCCGTTACATAACACAACAGTTGGAGCATGTGACACGACGGCTGAGGATGGAGTGACGACTCAGAGCCGTATTTGGACCAATACGTCTTATTCAGTTTGGAGGCAGAGAAATAAAGGAGCGTCCTTACGTCGTTTTTGTGACACGGCCTGAAGACACGCCGTGATGAAGTCGTAATTCTTCTGCAGCTTGTGACAGAGTCGGTCTCGTCTCTTCAGCTGGCGGAGCAGCTTGGCCGACTGCAGGCCTGTTCGATATTTGACCTCCTGGATGATTGAACGGAGCTCCTGAGGGTCTGAAACACCAAACAGAAAGAGACAAAAAAGTTTGTCAAAACTTCAGTTTCTTTTTCTTGGTCCGGACGAAACTTCATCTACAACTGTTACAACTACAGAGTGAAGAAACGAGTTTAAAAACACTTCCAAAAGTCACGTCTGTCACCTGAAGTTTGCACTAATAGTCCCGTTTATTCCATCTCAGGTAGATTACTGAGAGATGCTTTCTGTGTTCTTTAGTTTGATACAACACGTGAGGTCTGCGCTCCACGAACAGATGGAAGCATCACCCTCATTCGACTGTTTTTAAAGCTTCAGGCGGAGAATAAATGAAAACCAGAACACCGCCCAACAAAAACACACACCAGCCTCGTGTTTATGGAGGCCAACGTGTTCAGCGGAGGAAAATCTGATTTTAACCTTAAGGTGACCCAACGTGACCCTTCTGTTTATTTAACACTGAACAAAACACTCCACATTCAAAAAAATGGATTAAGTAACATTTGACTGTAAACTGACCAAAACACACAGTTTTAAAAAACAGCACAAGATCTTAACGAGATCTTAACGAGACTTGCTGAAAATATGACATCATCACATATGGATTTCCCATCCGGTTCATGACACGTTTTAAGAGCGGGCCTCAAACACTAAGGTCTGCTTATAGCTCCTCGCCCAGCAGGCCTCCAGAGGGCTGACAAATCAGAAGAGAGGGGGTTTATGGAGGGGGGAGTCTTAAAGAGACAGCAGCTAATCACAATTATGAAGATATACAGGGATTTTTTTTTAGCTGTAAGTCACGTAAGGCTACAACAGGGGGCACCAGAGGGACAGAATGAATGCCTTCCAGGACTGAAAACTATTTATTCAACTATTAACTATTATTGAAATTTTTCAAAATTTTTATATAAAACCATGAAGACAGAATATTTTTTAATCTGTTTTCAACATTTCTTTGTTGAAGACCCCCGAGGTGACCAGAGCAGGATATAAACAACACAGCAATATGTGACCATAGTCCAGTTTTCTACACGTTAGCTAAATTATACATCTTCAGATTTCAGGTGCCATTGGCCCATCGTTCCCCATACACAGAGGCATGTTTCCTGTCTCTCTCAGGCAGTCCTATCCAATAATGGCAAAAATACAAAATAAAAGGGACCAGGTTTAAAAAAAACAAACAGCTATTTCCTTTTAAACAAGTAGTCTCAAACTTTGACATAAACTGTGAAATGATCCTTAACGAAAGGAGCCACGAGCGTTCATGCTTTATCTGCTCTGTGAGGCTTTTTCTCTCTGCTTCCTCTTCCTGAGTGTCGGCTCTCTGCTCTGTTTAACTTGACCGAGCCTCACGTGTGTGAAAAGAGCAAACAGTGAACTCGCAGACCCGAGCGTGTTGACTGAAGGATTCGACTCTATCAGAGGAAACAATGGCACCGTGGCTCTCTCAGTAACATGCCTTCAGAAGCTCTGAGGCAACGCTCCAGCACAATGTGAGGAGCGGTAAATAAGCTGTCAGCACACTTATCAGCCTCTGTTTGTGCACGGGAGGATTTGCATACGGTGCATCCAGCTAGCTTCTAGAAATGTCAGACACATATTTCTGTATGCTTGAGCCTGAAATTAAAAAATAATTGTTTTTCTAAGAATGCAAAAGACCTCAAACCAACCACTCCAGCGATTCCACTCATCACTTTGTTTTTGGAGACGCAGGAATTCCTGAAACACCAAGTAGCTTCAATGATCTCAAGGAAATCTGGTTTTGCAGATTTTAAGATTCCGACAAGGAAGCAAACTCCCATGACCACTGAGAGACTTGTTTACCCAGATTCACCTCTTCAGCAGGGGTTAACACAGTCTGCAGATAACCGTTTGTCTTGATAATGCAAGTGTTAATGGCTCACTGGTTTTCTTTATTAAATTTCACTTACGTTGAACCAAACCCAAATTATTATTTACCTTAAAAATTGCAAAAACTTATTTTACATTTTAAAATCTTTATGTAAATTAACAGAATGGATAAAATAACACACATGATTAACACGTCCCATTGTACCCTGCACTCTTCTGGGCTTGGTTGTTCATCCAAAGGTGATTTAAGCTAATTAAATAACTACACATTTAATTGTAACTGCACTTTTATGGAGAAAAATACCATTAAAGTGAATAAATCCAAAGTTATTTTGCTGATGTTTTGCACAAATATGAAGCTGTTTTCATTTTTTAAAGCTCCTGTGAAAGGATTCTCGCTAATGTTGATTTTGGCGCCCCCTGTGGATAAAAAGTATCTTTAATTTTTTATGTAACTATTTGTAAAAGTTTATTGTTGCAAAAATATAACTACTGGCTTTCCTATCTGCCGAACTCATTGAGACTCTCTGCCGTAGAAAATGTAAACAAAGTGGCACCTACCACCCGACAGCAGATTAAAACTGTTGTAAACACTTTATAGACATAGTAAATATTAACGTTAATGCATTTATTTGGTTTTGTACGTCATGTAACAGGTATCAGCTTTCCTTTCAGTCTGTTTCACAACCAGAAAAATAAAATCCTCACAGGAGCTTTAATATATATATATAAAAAAATACATACAATTTTTGTCTATTGTTCGTTAAGATGCAGATTTTTTTAAAAAAATCTGTAATTACTCATTTAAAATATGAAAAAAATTATACTTGAAAGAATCCCTACCACTCACCTTTCTGAGCCAGGTAGTTCATTTGATGCCTCCGGGTGTGCTTCTGCTGCAGCTCCTGTAGGAAGCTGGATCCGGAGTTACTTCGACCCAGGAAGGCGTCAGATCCGGACGCTTCGGTGGAGCTGTCCCAGCTGTCCACATTCATCCTGCCGCCTCCGCTGTACGTCTCATAGAGCTCCACCAGCAGACAGTCCACGATGGACGTCCTGTGACACTTTCCTCCATGGGAGTCAGAGTCACTGCTGTCCACGGCTCCGTTGGTCCTTTGGGTGGCAGTGTTGGTGCCAAGCTGCCGCTGTGCCAGGGGTGATGATGTGTCACTCGGGGACTCGGAGCGGGTCGTCCACTGGTGAAGCCCGGAGAAATCGTCCTGCAGGGAGGTGACGGAGTTGACAAAGACGCCGCTTTCTTCCTCGGAACAAACTCCTCCGTCACATATGTCAACTTCCAAAAGTTCATCCCCGGTTAAATTCACCTCAGACGACATTTTTAATCAGCAGCGAACAAACTGTGACAGCTTTCTGAGAGACTGTTCTCTAACTAAATGTTCGAGAACTCTACCGAAGTTTGAGAGTTTCTTTGAGCGTCTCGAGGAGGATAGAGATCCTGGAGCACTCCATTCCGCTCCTCAGGAAGGTAGAGACCTGTCTGACAGCTTCTTGTTTCCTTCCTCAACGTTGCGGATTCGGTGATCCTGCCCCCCCTCCTCCAGGACTGAACAATGGGCCAGCCCACTCCGTCCAAACTTCCAAACGGCTGCCAAACTTTCGCCAGGTCGACAGGTGCAGCGTCGAGACGGCGCGTCGACCAATCAGAGAGGAGTCAAAAGTTTCTCAACCAATCAGATGTCTTATTTGAACACTTATACTGGAGGGCGTTAATTCACTTCAAAACGGCACCGTTGGACTGTAATAAACACAGACAACTAATAAATTATGTAAATATCTCATTAAAGCGTAATTTTAAGCTAATTTTGTATCATTACTGTTAATAGTCACAACATTTTGTCTTATTTTTGTCATCTTACAAAATATTCAGTTTGTGTTCAGTGTTGGCAGCTGGAATAGAAAAAGCAGAAAGAAAACAAGTTTTTCAAGAGGAAATGTTAAAATTCACAAATAGTGAACACACAAGTCCAAATGATTTATTCAGTATTTATTCAGTATTTTTAATGTGTAGTTGTGAAAAATAAGAAGTTAGTATGGTTTGAAATCCTAAAATATAAAAATAACACATAATACGCATTTTTTGTTTTTATTTTGATGGTCAAAAATACCTGAAAGAATAGGAATGCATTTATTTATATGACCATCCCCCTTGAATTAAATAGTTATAAGATATCTATTGCTAATTTATTATCATTTTTTTAATTGTCTTTGTTTACACACATTTATAAAAAGTTTGATTTTTGTAGTTTTCATGTTTGTTTTTATGGATGTTTTCACCTTATCTGACTCATAAGGATTCAAAACGACACAATTACATGTATTAAACATGATTTTTAAAATGATTATTATTATTATTGTTATTAATTAATTCTAGCAAATATTTCTTTCATTTGTCACAATTTGATGGTTAAATGTGTCTGAATAAAGGGGGGATAAGGTTTATTATTCAATTTCGTCTTCTGAATTTAATTTGCATTTCTGTTAATCATTGCATTTATTTGCACTTTTTCACATTTTTTTAATGTATTTATCTGTAAGTTGTATCATCCTTTTTTTTTTATCCAATCTGTAAATAACGTGTCTTTTTTCAAACTTATCCTGCTGATTAGGGTTTAAAACAACACAATAATATATTAAACATGTTTCTTTTTTTCATGTAACTGCAAATAGTCCCATTAATTTTTCATTATTTTGGTGGTAAAGTATGTCTGAATGAAAAGGGATATTTTTTTATTATTTGACCATCTCCCTTAATCTTATATTGCAACTCTGTGTATGTGTAATTAATAATTAATTAATCTGTGCTCTTTGTTTTTTTTTTTCAAATTTTATTATCCTTTTTGAAAAATTTTCTTTACATAAGCTGATATTAAGTGGATTTTTTGGTTTCATGTTTATTTTAACCTTATGGTTTGGATACTAAAACAACACAAAAACACAATAACTGCTCTTATTCTTTTCTTTTTTGCGTTGAAAAGCTTTTTTTTTTTTACATGTTAGGAGTAAAAGGTGGTTTTATAATATTCGGGATTAAAAAAAAACACGTGAAAAGGTGATTTAAAGCATCTTTTAATGTTAGAATAACAGGTATATGTTTAGTCATGCAGGGGGCGTCACGTCCTCCTATCAGCTGACTCGGGCTTCCGCAGCACATGACCAGGAAACGGGGAACAGGGCCGAGTCTGTTCCATGGTCCGTTAGTGTTTTTTCACGGGGAGGACTTGGTGATTGTTTTCAGGCTCTCATTAGAAACAGAGGAGCGGGAAGAGGCGCGGAGCTTCTTCACTTTTAGATTAGTTCATGAAAATGGGCTCGGATCGCTCGTGTCCGCTCAGTTTGTTCACCTGTGTCCTTATCTGCGTCACTTTGTGGAGTCACCTGAACGGCGGCGTGTTTGCAGCATCGTACCGGAGACCCAACATTGTTTTGATCCTCACTGACGACTTAGACATCGCTATCGGGGGTCTGGTGAGTGAATGAAACGTGTTCCATCATCTTACTGCTTCAGCTTCATGTGTTAAAGCATCGTCACAGAGTCGTGACTGTGCACGAGCAGCTCTGTCACAGCCGTCATGAAGAGAACATGTGATTAATCGGTTCAAACTAAACATTCTGTCCCTTCCGGTCAAGCTGACTGCTGACATTCCTCCTGGTTGGATTCATCATGCAGGCATCTCACTCAGTCAGCAGCCTGATCACTTGTTCAGATCTGCTCCCACAGTTTAGAGAGCAAACACCCCTCCTCCCCTCCTCCTCCTGCAGCAGCAGTAATAAATCCAAATTCCGCTCAGAAATCTGGAGATCTGAGAGTTTTATCCTCCATCACAGTGGGCACAGTCTGAGTCTGAGAGGCTGGAGACCAACTCACAGCTTTCCTCTTTAGTTTTGAGTTCATATCTATCGTTATATGTCAGTAAATGCTCATAAAGTCTTTATTAACGTGTCATATTTTACTCATTCAGCATATATGTCAGCAGCTGAGTGGAATAAAGGCTTATTATACTTATATTCTTACCAGCAAGGCTGCAGTAGTTAAATATTGTACTTATTGAGTATCCTTCTGAGTATTCTAGTGATGAATCAAATATAAAATGTCCTATACATGACTCAGCATTTTTTATTTTATCAAACCTATTTTTTCTTTTCACGGCTGTAACTGAAATTTCTAATTTTTATTAAAGGTTTATTTTATCAAACACTAACAAAGAATAATCAAATAACAGATTATTTTAGTATCCGAGTATTCTGTCGATTATTCTGGAAATTAATTGATTAATCCGATAAAAATTTTTGTTTGATCAGCCTTGACTGAAATAGTTTACTTTTTTAAAAAAATATATCCATTTATTCAACTTGTTTGAGGGATTTTTTCAGCAAGATCAGGAATTTCATAAAGGCTTTATCTGTTATTTCAGATTTTATTATTTTAAAGGAGGGGTCTGTTATATTTTTTTATTTTAAAGGAGGGGTCGGTTATATTTTTTATTTTAAAGGAGGGGTCTGTTATATTTTTTTATTTTAAAGGAGGGGTCGGTTATATTTTTTATTTTAAAGGAGGGGTCAGTTATATTTTTTGATTTTAAAATTTTTTGATTTTTTACTTTTTTCCTACTTTTCAGTCATTTGATGAACCAAGAGTGGATAAAAGTCGGCGTTGTTGTGAAAGAGCTTTTCCTCTGAGATAATCTGTCTGGGTAAACAAAGTGGTCTGAGTCCGTGTCCTCCTTTAAGTCTGTTTCTCCTACAGCTAACAGAGCACTTTGACTTCTTCTGACCCAGTTTATCATTTGTTGCTCAGTATTTTAACATTTTCATCAATAATTTCTGTTACTGTAGAAAAACAATAATAATAATAAAGTTCTGCACATGTCGCGTAACATCAGCCAAACGTTTCAACCAAGCCGTGGCTGCAGCTGCTGCTGATTATTAGATTAATCTGATTATTATTTTTGGGAACAAGGGAGTCATTGTTTTCCCCATAGAGGTTAAGAATATGGAGAGAGGAACACGCCCCTCACGGTTTCTGAGAAATGAAGGAGTCCTGAAAACCACATCCTTAAATATCGGTTGAAAATACTGACTTTGTACTTTTACGTCCAAATTTAGGAGGAATCACAGATTTAATCTTAAAATTGGTGAAAATTTGTTTCACAAATGGATCCTGGATGATTTTTCTTTCCTTGCAGAGTCCACTCAAGAAGACGAAAAAGCTGATCGGTGATGCAGGAATATCGTTTACCAACGCGGTGAGTAAAGTCAACATCACAGCTCTGTTTTTACAGTACAAGACGTCTAAAAGGAGTCATTGGAAAGACTCACTGGAAAGAGTCATTGGAAAGAGTCATTGGAAAGAGTCATTGGAAAGAGTCACTGGAAAGAGTCATTAGAAAGAGTTGTAATAAAAGAGTCATAATAAAGAGTCATTGGAAAGAGTCCTAATAAAAAGTCATTATAAAGAGTTGTAATATAGAGTCGTTATAAAGAGTCGTTATAAAGAGTCAATGGTAAGAGTCATAATAAAGAGTCGTTATAAGGAGTCATTACAAAGAGTTGACATAAAGAGTCATTACAAAGAGTCGTTATAATGAGTCGTTATAAAGAGTCATTACAAAGAGTTGTTATAAAGAGTCATTACAAAGAGTTGTTATAAAGAGTCATTACAAAGAGTCGTTAGAATGAGTCGTTATAAAGAGTCGTTATAAAGAGTCATTCAGGGGCTGGTTTATTAACCATCATCCTCTCTGTCTCATCTTCCCTCCAGTTTGTCGCCAGCCCGCTGTGCTGTCCCAGTCGCGCCAGCATCCTGACGGGGAAATACCCGCACAACCACCACGTCATCAACAACACCATCGAGGGGAACTGCAGCAGCAGAGCCTGGCAGAAGAGCGAGGAGGCGCACACTTTCCCCGCCATCCTGAAGAACCACGGGTACCAGACCTTCTTCGCTGGGAAATACCTGAACCAGGTTGGTGACGGGAGGAGCCGCGCGAGTGTGTTTACGTCTGTTTGTAAATCTGATGACCCTCCAGTCTCTTTTTATCTCTGTGTTTTGAAACTTTTGAACTTGTGACGCCCTCGATGGATCCACAGAGTCAGTTCTTTATCAACAGGTCAACACGTACACGCTCATTACGGTGCAGCGTGAGGAAGTTGGGTTTTTAAATTCATTATATTTCATTTCCTATTGAAACCTCCTGCTCTGTCTGTGTGTGTTCAGTACGGTCACTCAGACGCCGGCGGGGTGGAGCATGTGCCTCCAGGCTGGAGTTACTGGGTCGGACTGGTAAGACTTTTTAAACCCTTTTTAGACACTTTAAGCGCTCAAACTGGTTTTGCTGCTATAAATTTGAACCCCTCTCTGATTAAAGTCCAGCTCAGTTTGTTCCAGGAACCTGCTCACATAAGTCTCCTTTCCATTAAATGAGCCAGACTGAAACTTTGCTGCCAAATGTAGAGCTCGTTTTGATTTTTCAATCAATATTTGCAGAGGAGCTGAGATCAGTCATTCCTCAGTATGAAGCTGACGCGGTCATGTGACCTCAGTCTCTCTGCAGAAAGAGCAAAGGACAAATAAACAGGCACAAATCAGATTACGCAGAATTTACTTTAGTCCTCTAACTGCATTACAGAAGTTATTACTCAGAGGTCACACGGTGTCTGTGGGGCAGAGCGGTTGGACGTCACGTCACATCTGAGGAGTTTCATTTGGGCAAAAAGCAGTGAGGGTGGAGTTTTGACCAATCAGAAGCATTCTATTCTGTTCCATTCTGTTCCATTCAAACGTGGTCTTACATTTGTTGACCAATCAGAATCAAGAACTTAAAAGCTGGATGATGAGTAAAGTCCGATTTTGTTTTTTTTCGTCCAAAATTTACGCAGATTAAAAAAGAAGTTCCATCCCGTGTTACGTCGATCATATTTGCACGCTGACGCCGAAACTTTCATCCCTCAGAAATTTTTCAGAACAGGTTCGATTTTCTGCGTCTTTTTCCGATCCGTCCAGGTCGTTTCGAGGGTTGTTTGACATTCAGAGACGCCGTGCGCTACGTGTGACGTCATCATTACCATTTAATTTAGCCGACAGATTAAACAATCAATGATGACAACAGGCTGAGTGAGAGAGGAATGAAGACTTGTGGTGTGTGTGTGTGTGTGTGTGTGTGTGAGTGTGTGCCTCGCTCAAACACACTGACAGCTGCTGCTCATGATCAGCTGCTTGATCACTGCTCAGTGATTCCATTTTTCTCATACTGCGAGTTTTCACAATACAGAGATAAAGATAAAAAAAAGAAAAAGAAAAGAAATAAAAATAAATAAAATAAAAATAAAAAATAAAAATAATAAATAAAATAAAAAAGATAAAGATAAAAAGAAAAATAGAAGAAATGTAATAAAAAGAAATAAAATAAAAAAATATATAAAATAAAAAAGATAAAGATAAAAAAGAAAAATAAAAAATAAAGATAAAAAGAAAAATAAAATTAAAAAATAAAAATAAACAAAATTAAAATAATAAATAAAATATTAAAAAAAAAAAGATAAAGAAAGATAAACATCGGATTCACTATGTAAGGTGTCTTTACCTGATCCTTTTTTTGGATTATGGGTAAAAAAAAAAAAGGGTCTGTAAATAACTGTATGCAAAGACCTTAAGGTAATGAACATAAACTTACATATAACATCTTTCTATTCAATGCTATGAGTTTTTGCCACAGTGTCAACAGGCAGAGTAGAAATCTAAACATTCTAAAACACAAGTGAGGAACAGGAAACTTGGATTCCACGTAGTGCTGCAGGATTAATGGAATGTGCACGGACACACCTTCTCTCCGCTCCGGACCTTCCCTTCTATATTCTGTTTTTCTGTCTTATACAGTTTGTTAAAAAAACGTTTACCTGCAGATTATTAACACTGTGACACACAAAACCTGCTGATCTTCGATAAAATATCCTAAAACTTAACATTTAAAAAACAGCATTTAAAACTGAACAGTACTGAACCGGCTTCAGGAGACGTGGAGATAAATAACGAGCGCTCTCTGAGGTGGGACGCAGCTAGCTTTAGAAAAGGTTGTGGACTGAAGAAGGTTTGATAAGTGATGAAGTAAGACGTGAATAAAGACGGATTCTCTCCACTCTGAACAGATGTTTAAGATTATCTGATGGAAGTTTGTGTTTTGCAGGAGAAGAACTCCAAATATTATAACTACACTCTGTCAGTGGACGGGAAAGCTCAGAGACACGGAGCCAATTACAGCAGAGACTACCTGACCGACGTCCTGGTGAGACGACCTTCATACTGAGCAGGATTATTAACTCTGATGTCACGTTTATGAGCTTTAAGTGATAAAGGTTATAAAAGGAACAAAGTAGAGAAGATCACCTCTGAGGTCTCCTCTGTGTCCCTCAGGCCAACATGTCTCTGGACTTCCTCTCGTATAAATCGAACTACCAACCCTTCTTCATGATGGTGTCCACGCCGGCCCCACACTCCCCCTGGACGGCGGCCCCGCAGTACCAGGACAGCTTCAACAACACCAAAGCTCCCAGAGACCCCAACTTCAACGTCCACGGGAAGGTAGGACGAGTCTCTCCTCCTGTCACGACACAAAAACACATTTCAAATCAGACTTTCAGGGTTTTCTGTGGATTTTGTTTCTGGCCCTTTAAAAAACGTCCTTTTATTTTCCCTCTTTTTCCCCCTCAGGACAAACACTGGCTGATCAGACAGGCCAAAACCCCCATGACCAACTCCTCCATTCAGTTTCTGGACGATGCTTTCAGGAACCGGTCAGTTCGTGCTGCTTTTCAAGTTCCTGATCTGCTTTGTGTTTGATTTCAAGGATTCCACCTTAAAACCTGCTGAGGTCCAGCTGATCTGCTCAACTCCTACTTTAAAGCCCTGAATCATAAACTTAGACTAGAATCTTAACGACCTTCAGCAGTAAACATAAGACAGAGGATCAGAGCCACGGTGGGAAAAATAAGATTGGTTAAATAATCAAAATCAAAAATAATCAAAAATAATCACGTAAAGGCTCAGGGGGAGAAGAAACGGTCGTAATGTTACATAATTGTCTTTGTAGCGTCGCGACTTTATTCCACATTACGACCTCATTCTTGACTTTTTATTGTAGCATTGTGGATATTTTCTCGTAAAATTGTTTTTTTCACGTAATAAATAAACTCCATTCCTGTCACAGTACAAATTAAACGCTGCAGTGTTTCAACTCGTAACAATAAAACTTTTCCCTATTACAAAATGCTTTTAGTTCGTAACGTTACGACTTTCGTATTGTTACACCTTATTTCCTGTTCGGAACATTACGACTTTATCTCGTAACAGTTCGACCTTTAGATTTTATTCTTGTAAATTAAACACTTTAATGACTTACAAAGAAGAAAGTTGTCATTTACGACTTCCTGTAAGATTACGACTTTTTCTTCTGACGATAACATTTTCACGCAACGTAACGACGTAATTTCCGTTACAAGTTTAACTTCACACTGTTACCCCTCGGGAACACTTTGTTCTCATAACGCTAAAACGTTTTGTTTGTAACGTTACGACTTTCCTCTCAGTAAATTGTTCAGTTTCAGTTAGGTTTTATATATATGCATATTTTAATATTTTATATATATATATATATATATATATATATATATATATATATATATATATATTATATATATATATATTTTATATATATATTATATATATTTTATATATATATATATATTTTATATATATATATATATATTTTTTATATTTTTATATATATATATATATATATATATATATATATATATTTATATATATTTATATATATTTATATATATTTATATTTAAATGTATTTTAATGTATATACAGATATATGTTTATGCATATGGACACTTTAGCCTTATGTGTTGCTTTGTGTTGGTGCAGCACTTTGGCCAGCTGTGCTCGTTTTAAACGTTCTCTATAAATAAAGTTTGAGTCGAGTTAAATTGTCTTTTTTACAAAAACAAAACTCTCGAGGTTACAAGAAGAAAGTCGGAACGTTACAAGAAACAATTCACTGAGAGGAAAGTTGGAATTTTACGAGACTTAGCATCGTGTTTTTATCGCAGGTGGAGAACTTTACTGTCAGTGGACGACCTGGTGGAGAAAATGGTGAAGAGGTTAGAGGTCAGAGGTGAACTGGACAACACGTACGTCTTCTTTACCTCCGACAACGGCTACCACACAGGTATGGAACCGCACATAAAGATCAGCTTCAGCTGCGTGTATCTGCAGAATGCAGGTCTGGAGAGCAGCTAAGAAGGAAGGAGGGATTAATGACCTGAGATCAGGCGCTGAGTGAAGTACGGAAGCCTGGGTGGAGCTTTGAGACCTGCTGTGTTTGTCTTTCAGTGAAAATAATCCATCACGCTTTAAGCTTAAAGAAAACGCCCCTCTGTCTGCTTCAGGTCAGTTCTCTCTTCCTCTGGACAAGCGGCAGCTCTACGAGTTCGACATCAGAGTTCCTCTCATGGTGAGAGGACCCAACATCAAACCCAACCAGACCAACCAGGTACACAAACACACTCTGGGGCTCTGCTGGTCCTGCTCTTTCTTCAGCTCTCCCATCAGCTGAGACAAAAACACCCAAAAATAATATTCTGTCCACAGTTTCTGGTGGCCAACGTGGACCTCGGTCCGACCATCCTGGACATCGCCGGATACGACGTCAACAAAACTCAGATGGACGGCATGTCCTTCCTGCAGGTCATGGTGAGGTCAAAGTTCATATTAAGGTTGTTGAGGTGCAGTCCAGAGGACGCCCCGCTCCAGTTTCCGTCCCACAAACACAGCGTGTGTGTGTTTTTGTCTCCAGGAGGGTCAGATGAACAGCAGCAGCTGGAGAACAGACATCCTGGTGGAGTACGAAGGAGAAGGGAAGAACGTGTCGGACCCGTCCTGCCCCCTGCTGGGACCCGGCGTGTCGGTAGGATGTGAAACTTTGAGGTAAATGAAGGAAGTCAAAGTCCTGCAGCTCAAAGCGCTCCTGATGTCTGTTTCTGCAGGAGTGCTTCCCTGACTGTGTGTGTGAGGACTCGTACAACAACACTTACGCGTGCGTGCGCACCGTCGCCCCCTCTGCTGACCTGCAGTACTGCGAGTTTGACGATAACGAGGTGAGAGGAGATGAATGTGTTACTCCCTCTGGCTCCACCTGGTGGTGGAATCAGGAACGACGGCGTCTGATCTGCTTCTCTGCAGGTGTTTGTCGAAGTCTACAACGTGACGGCAGACCCCTTCCAGCTGAAGAACATCGCTAAAACCATCGACCAGGAAGTCCTGGAGAAGATGAACCACCGGCTGATGATGCTGCAGTCCTGCTCCGGACAGTCGTGTCGGACGCCCGGCGTTTACGACCCGAGGTCGGTTATCCAAAGAAGAGAATCCCTGCTCGGTTTAAGAGCACTTCAAACAGCTCACCTTCATTTTCTCTTCCTGTTTTTCCTCAGTTACAGATTCGACCCTCGGCAGATGTTCACGAGCCACAGCTGGCGGCTCAGCAGACTCCGGCAGAGGATGAAATAAGAGAAGGAGCAGATACAGAGGAGGAGAGGATGGATGGATGGATGGATGGATGGATGGATGGAGGAAGAAGGGCTGTGTGGTTCTTTGTATTCAGCCTTTCCTGCTGTTGTTGCCTTGTTTTCAGGCCTCCTGAGCCAGTTTCTCTGTACAGGGATGGAGAAGGGATCAGGTGGGGTCTTATTGTGGGGGAAGGTGTGATGTCGTGGGGTCGAGCAGGACCCACCTGTAGAGCTTCCAGTTTGGTCGACGTGCGGGGAAGCCAAACGATTCAGGATGGATTAAGACGCCCGAGCCATTTATCCCCATCCTGGTTTTGTACAACGAGATTTAAGAGCACTGAATGTGTTTCAAACGTCTGCTTTCACATCAACGATCCAAACAGGAGCCAGATCACAAAGACCGCTTCATGTCGTCCAAAAAAAGGTTTGTTCGGGGTCGGAAATTTGGTCAAAAAGTCCAAAACAGGAGAAACAAACTCAGAACTAATTCAGACACAACTTCCTGAAACGATGAGGAGGAAAGGAAAACTTCTGTTGGCCTCAAACTGCGTCAGTTTTTCACTTCAGTTTTTATTTTTTCCTTTAAAACATGAAGAATCAGTTCCTGTGACTTTACTAACACTTCATCAAACTCGTTTATTTTACAGATTTTTCCGTAGAAATGTTAAATTAATAAGTTTGTTGAAAGTTATGCACATTTTTTTTCAGAGACTTTAACTAAGCAACATATCGATTGTTATTTAAAGTGTTTGCACATTTCCTCGGCTGACCGATAACACCAAGTGTACGTACGAACAAGCAGCTCTTCACCTGACACAGCCCCTTCAGACAGGTGTGACTCGCCCAAACCTTTGATTGGGATTGGTCAGTTACAGAAAAACAACATTAATTCCAGAAGTGCTGTCAAAAAAACAGCCGACATCTGGAGCGTTTTGCGTTCAGCTGCCTCTGTTTGGTATATTAAAGCTCCTGTGAGTAACGGTCCGTTTGGCGCCCCCCTCTGGACGAAGCTATTCGTGCTGATTTTGTCCTACAGGTGAAATTAATCTAAACTGAATCTCATTTCTATCAATCAAATCATGAAAACAGCTGCAGCTTTAACTTGGAGTGACGCCTACCCCCCACCTCAAGTTTCAAACGCTAAAATTCACATGATAGAAATATTGACTCATCTCGTTGGTGGTCTGGTTTTAGTTTTAAGGTCGTAATGAGACATTGTTGTTAATTCCAGTCTGTTTTAAAACAGGCTAAAAAAATCCTCACAGGAGCTTTAACTTGGAACTTTTAGCCCGATAAATGCGTCGATGGGGACGGGGGTGACTGTACCTGGAAAGAAACATACAAAGAAAGAAACTTTCAGTGGAAAAAGCGCCACCTAGAGGAAGATAGAGGGTCACAAACTCTTTCTATAGTAGTTTTATTAAAAACGAGTGCCTACAGACGGAATATCAAACAGATATCAAACATGAGCTCCTGAACAAAGGGTGTTAAAATATCTCTGTCCTGTTCACAGAGTGCTGCAGGAATGAGTCCTGAAACCTCAACAAAAAAACAACAAAAAAAAAGGTTCAAAATCATCAGAAATCGTTAACGTCTGTTTGCCAAAGAGCTCCTTTTTCGTTAGAATCCCGCCGGGTGACGCCGACTCTTCTGGACGTCCAGCCTGCAGCACTTTGTCTCCTCAGAATTGGAGAACGTCTCAGCTTAGAGCAACTTTATGATAAATCAGATCAGATCGGTCGATGAGCCTTAAACTCAAGTTTTTTAACGACTGAGCTCAGATGAACAAACAAACTTCTTGATTTCAGTGTTTTTTTTCTCAGCTGCTTTCATTTAGACATTTCAAATTAAAAGCTTCGACTTCTTTTGTCTTTTTGTTTAGAAATCTTTTTGAATTCATGTCCAACATTTCAGATCTACATCTGTGGATTTTAAACCCCATTATTTCACCTGCAGTGTGACGTCTGGAGCCGTTCAGAGCAGAGATGAACTTCCTGAAGGGAAACAGGAAGCAAATCAGTTTCAGCTTTTACAGCTTCGATTTCAGGACTTTCAAAACACAAATTAAATGTTTAACGATGACGACGAATGATTTATGTTTGATATTTCTGAAACCTTTTCCTCCAGCAAACTGTGAGGGAATTTCTTTGGATCTTGTTTGTGTTCATGTGGACGATGGACGATCAGAGCCTCAGTGGAAATAATCCAGAGATCCAGATTAAAGTGTCAAACGGAGCGAGAGGAGCGAGAGGTTCAATGTAGCAAAACTTCAGTCGTGATGATCCGACACTAAGACTTAAAGCTCGTAATGTTACGATTTAATTCTCTTGGTGTTATGAAAACGTTTCGTAACGTTACGACTTGAATCAGTGTATCTTTCCTTCAGTTGAATCGAATTATGATTCAAAAACCAAAACATTTAAAAACGCTTCGTTTTACGTTTTTTTCCTTTTTGAGATGAAAACAAAAAAATGGAATTTGTTCATTTTTCAATATTATTTAATATGATTACTTATTTTGTCCGATCATCGTGACCCAGAGATCGTAGACGAAGCCGGCTCGATGCTAGCTGCACGCACACGATGAGGATGATGATGATGAAGATGAAGTCTCGTATTGTTGCGACTTTATTTTGTTACATCAGGACTTTAATCTCGTAACGTAATCATACAATCTGAAGATTTAACGACGTTATGCTAACGGTTAGCCTTTACCTCTCGACGTTACGACTTTTATTTTTATACCCTCACAGCTTTATTCTTCTTACGTTCTGACTTCATCTCCAAAATCTCACGACTTTATTCCAGTAACTTTAATATTTTCTTTAATATCTTGTAAATTAAAAATAAATAAATATTTTGGCTCTGCCTCTTTTTTCCTCCTTCGTACGTTTGAGCTTAAATCAGGACGAAAACAAACCGTGACTCCTCCTGTCGCTGTTGGAACAGAAATCTGGGGATTGTAGTTTTTTAAAGAGCGATATATTTCAGACTAACGCTGCCTTCTTTCAGTTTATTCGTGGTGCATTGATTCATTTCATGCATTGATTTTTTTTTTAATCTGTGCAGATTATTAACATCCAACCAAAGATCTGCTCAGACTCTTGAAGGAGGAGGAGGAACAGGAAGTCTCTCAGTCGTCGTGAATCTGCAGAAAATATCACAAAATGTTTTGTTTTCTTTAAACGTTTTATTGTTAATGTGAATTTCTGTTTATAGTGAATCTTTGATTTTATTTCGCTGCCTCTGCAGCCTGGACTCAGCCGCTCACAGCTCTTTCTTCCTGTCGTCAGTTTGTTCAGACTGACAAACGGACTGAAGTTCAGTTTCCTGTGATTCATTTCCCGCCTGACGCCGTCACTTTGTTTCAGCTCACTGATGCACTTTTCCAATCTGTACCGACTGTTTGTTTTGTGTTTTTTGGAGACTGTAGTTTTATTTTTCAGAGACGTTTTTTGAGGATGTATCACAGGCTCCTGTTTTTGTCCAAATAAAACAATTCTGTCAAGAATTAAAGAGTCTGTAACTCAGAACATCAAATCAAAGTTTGTTCCAGTTTTTATTCCAGCTCAGAGAAAGTTTGATGGATCCAGTGTTCGATCTGCAGACGTCGTGGTAAACGTGTCA
Organism: Labroides dimidiatus; assembly: GCA_030710495.1. Taxonomy (NCBI): domain Eukaryota; kingdom Metazoa; phylum Chordata; class Actinopteri; order Labriformes; family Labridae; genus Labroides; species Labroides dimidiatus. The sequence continues at coordinate 1,481,788 of CM061162.1, read as the reverse complement.
TCAATGAGGGACGGCATGACAGGTCTCCAGAAGTGAAGCCAAACTATGTAGAGCTCCCCCTGGTGGCTGCCTGCAGATGGGACGTCGTCTGAACTTTCCTTCCTGCGGTTCATCAGAAGTTAAATGAATGTTTTGGTGAGTTGAAGCTCGTGTCGGCGCCTGTTGTTCGGGTCATTTCCAGTTACGTCCTCCATCTTTGTTTGCAGTTAGTAGTTCTTTGCTTCTTTTCTTTGCATTAGTAAAAAGTCCACAGTGTTTTAATCTCAGTAGATTTACATGTTAACAGAAGAAGAACGGCGCACGCTTCCATCAGAGAGATTCGCTCTAAAACGTCTTTAGTATCCGACCTGAAACCACGACGTCCAGGTCTGATCCGCGACGCGTCCGTTTCTCCCAAAGATAAAAATAAAACCTCCTACTTCCAGTTTCTGGTCTCCAGCTGTGGTCCGTCATCAGCTCTCCCACGCCTCCAGGACGGGGAGGAACGGCAGGTCCGTGCTGCCCAGGTAGGTCCTCCCTCGGTGCTGGAACACGTCGCTGATGGCCCACGTCAGGCGGCCTTCGGGGTCGTGGAGCGTTCCGACGAGCTGACCGTCCAATCCCAGCTCTAAGACCAGAGCGTAGCGCGGCAGGAGGACGTTGTACCAGCTCAGAGGAATCACCTGGAAATGAAAGAACAGGTTTAGGGGAGGGGTGATGGAGCCGCATTATGGAACTCAGCATCCCAGAAGGCTCCTGTCCCTTTAAGAAACTTCAGGGCGCCTTGAACACAGCTGTGTGTGTTCCTCTGTTGTTGATGTTTTCAGTGGTTTGTTTCGGTGGAGTTTGGCTCCGTGTTCCCGTCGGCTTGTTTTAATAAAGTTTTTCACTCAGTTTGACGTAAACTGACATTCACCAAAGTTCACCAGAAGTTCAGACTTGAAGTTCAATGTGTGTGTGTGTGTGTGTGTGTGTGTGTGTGTGTGTGTGGGTGGATCCTGGCCCCTGTCCCGTCAGATTTCACACTATCTGGTCCGTGAACAAAGCCTCTTATTCACCCCTGACGGACACACTGAATAACATCCAATCACACAGCACTACACAATGAGGAAATGCATCATGGGAAGTTGGATTTGGTTATAAGCAGTGATAAAAGCTCTCCTCTCTACAGCCTGATGTGTTTAAGAGTCTAAAAATCTGAAGGCTGATGTTTTGAAGCGAATCATAAAATAGGCGACAAAAACAAAATCAAACGACTTTAACTTTAAAGCTCCTGTGAGGAGTTTTGATCGGCCACGAAACAGACCAACAACAACAGTCACGCCTCTTTACGACCTGTTCAATCAAACGAGGTATTTAGCAAAGTATTTATGGTTACTGTTTGTAGTTTCTAGAGCCTGAAACTGCTGCGACGGGGGGGGGGGGGGGGGGGGGGGGGGGGGGGTAGGTGTCAGACCAGGTGAAGGTTAAAGAAAACCTTTTTTATGTGACTGTGAGTTGGAATAAAATGAGATAAGTTTTTGTAAGAAAACACATTTTACAGATAAAATAATCAACAATAGATGTGTCACACTGTCCACATGGGGGCACCAAAACCAAGAGTTCCACACAGGAGCTTTAACCTGGATAAGATCCCTCCTTTTGAGACCTTCACCCAGGTGAGACGATGTGTGTTATACTTCAGCTTTGAGTCAGAATATTTCACATGAAACCTCAAAATTTTCATTATTTGATATTTTGATATTTTCAGATCAGCGTTTCTCACTAAATTTAGTTTGTTTTTGTTTTTTTTTTTCCAAATTTTCACTCGGTATTTGTAAATATTTATCTTATTTAAAAAAAACAACAACATTAGATCGTTGTTTAAATCACAAAATATTTAACGTCACAGTTAATTGAAACTTTTATTTTGAAAAACCTGTCTGAGGTAACTCTTTCCACTCAAGATGATTTTACGTTTATTATAATAACTTTTTTTATTGACCGATAAGAAAAAAAACTTCACTCAGCACTACGTGTGTGTGAATGTGTGAAAATGAAGGTTTAGGAAATTAATGAATTTTTTCTCTGAAGTTTGTTGAGGTGTTAAAAACGCACCTTGGCCAGGAAGCGTTTGACGGCGGGGAACGGAGCGATCAGATCCAGGAAAGGAGGCATGAGCTTCCTGAAGCGCGTCGTCGTTATGCCGACCAGGAACGTTCCGTGGTCGCTCAGCCGGATGTTGTCGGGGTAACCGATCATGTTGTCCATGAGGATCTCTTTGGTTCCTGCTTTTGGGCCCTTCAGCCAAAATCTGTGAGCGGACAGAGAGACGCCTTCATATCTGTTCACTCATGATTCATTCATAAAGAGAGAGAGTGTGTGTGTGTGTGTGTGTGTGTGTACCTCAGAATGCGTCCGATGCTGGTCTCTGCCAGCAACAGGAAGTCTTCGTCAGGTGACAGAGCGATGCCGTTTGGCATGTAGAGAGAGTCCAGAAGGAGCGTCAGACGCTGAGTCTGAGGGTCGAAGGAGAGGAGACGACCGAGGCTGTTCAGCTCGATCACCTGAGAGACGGAAATCAAGAGCACAGAGTTTACATTTCTGGTTCTCTGGTTTTATTCGTCTCCTCTGGAGCCTCCTCAGCTGAGCTCAGTCGTTTCCTGCTCTCAATGAGCTCCGAGTCTCTCCTCTTTGGAAAACTGACAGCAAAAAAAACAAGTGTGTGGTTTCCGAGCAACACTTCAGAGACGTGAACAGACTCGGCCTTTCTCCTCTTTGTCATCTTTAAGAGAGCGAGCCGCTCTCTGGAGCGGACGCTCTCCTCTCTTCATCTCTGAGAGGCTTTTTATTCAGAACGTTCTCTGAAGCTAACTGGCACCAAACCAGGCGTCTTCTCCATCGTCTCACCTCCAGTTTGACGTGTCGGCGTCCCCAACGACTGGACGAGTCGGTGAAATAAATCATCCCAGTGCGAGGGGAAATCTCCAGACCGTTCAGGAAGGCGAAGGGAACGCCGTCGGCCCCTGAAGCAAAGACGGAACAGTTACAGACACGGAGCTCATCACAGATTCATCAACAGAGCCGTCTGTCGCTCTCCTACCCTCTGAGTTAGCCAGCAGCAGAGTCTTCTCTCCAGTCTCTGGGTCGACGCTGTGAAGCCCGAAGTAAGAGTCAGCGACGATCAGCTGACCGTGACGGTCCAGACGGACGCCATGAGGTCGACCACAGAGGGGCTCGAAGTCCGTGCTGCTACCTGGAGACACGAGCACATCGAGTCTGAATCAAACCTTCAGCTGAAACCAGCCGTCAGGAAAAAACGTCGAGTCGGTCGATGATTGTCGTCGTTAACATTTAAACAGAAGAAAGAAACAAGAAGCAAAACTCCGACTGTTATCTGATTATTCTCAAATAAAGTAGATCTGAACTCTGAGATTAAAGTGCAAATTCCAAGATTATAATCTAAAATCTAAGATTAAAATCAGAATTCTTGGATTAAAGTTGGAATTCTTGGTTTTCAGTCACAGTTCTTAGATTAAAACTGGAATCCTGAAATTAAAGTTATAATTGAAGTAGGATTTTCTGATTTAAAATTGGAATTCTGAGATTACAGTCTAAATTCTAAAATTAAAGTTGGATTGTCTGGTTTAAAGTTGGAATTCTGGGATTAAAGACAGAAAACTTCGATTTAAATTTGAATTCTTAGATTAAAGTCACAATTCTTGGATTAAAATTGGAACTCTGAGATTACAGTCTGTTTTTTTTAATTTTTATTTCTGGAATTCTTAGATCAAAATCTGAATTCTTGGATTAAAGTTGGATTTCTGAGATTGCAGTCAATTTTTTTTATTTCTGGTTTAAAATGGGAATTCGTAGATTAAAGTCAGAATTCTTAGATTAAAGTCATAGTTCTTGGATTAAAATTGGAATTCTGAGATTACAGTCTAAATTTTGAAATTAAAGTTGGATTGTCTGGTTTAAAGTTGGAATTCTGGGATTAAAGACAGAATACTTACATTTAAATTTGAATTCTTAGATTAAAGTCACAATTCTTGGATTAAAATTGGAACTCTGAGATTACAGTCTGATTTTTTTTTATTTCTGGAATTCTTAGATCAAAATCTGAATTCTTGGATTAAAGTTGGATTTCTGAGATTGCAGTCTATTTTTTTTTATTTCTGGTTTAAAATGGGAATTCTTAGATTAGAGTCGGAATTCTGGGATTAAAGACAGAATACTTACATTTAAATTTGAATTCCTAGATTAAAGTCACAGTTCTTGGATTAAAGTTGGAACTCTGAGATTACAGTCTGATTTTTTTAATTTTTATTTCTGGAATTCGTAGATTAAAGTCTGAATTCTGGGGAAAAAAAGTCTGGATTTCAAGATGAAAGTTTAATCCTCATTTTAAATCTGAGTTTTAAGACCAAATATGGAAGAATAACTTTTTTTATTTCTCAGAAACAAAATTAAAACCCTTTAGTCCCCGTCCTCTTCCCTCAGGAATAAAAATCTCTTTTCAGTCAGAAGAATTTGAAGACATCACTACAGACTAATGAAAAAGCAAAAAAGGAGAGAAAAAATGGAAAACTGTGAAGACTCTCGATCTGGATGAGTGCAGGACGGTTTGGGAGAGAAAAGATCATCATCAGATTAAAATAAAGACACAGACACAGTGAGCGTAACTCACCACATTCTGGTAGATTCTGTCCCATGTGTGTGATGAGCGTGAGGCTGTCGTCTGGACCGATCCTCCACAGCTTCCCGTCCACTGTTCCTGTGTACACGTTACCTGAAGAACACACAGACAAACCCTCACGTGAAGAATCAGGTCGGGTCAAACCATGAGAGACAAAAACAGACAAAATCCAGCTCACTCACCCTCCTCATCTGCAGTGAAGGATTCTGGTCCATGTAGTTTTCCAGCAAACAGCCTGCGGCCTTTTTGCAGTCGTGTGTTTACAGCCAGTGGGCCCTCGAGGGCCGGTGGAGGCCCCTTCAGTCTGTGGGAGCAAATACAGATCTTATCTAAAGCTGAAGAGGGCAGAACAACAGAATCAGTGAAGTAACACCGGGCTGTGTGTTGGTGCTCTTACTCATGTGGTCTGGGGTCTATTGGAGAGGGCAGCAGGTAAAGTCCGACTGCCACAGCGAGCAGACCCGCTAACAAGGACCTGCTACCAAACCTGACAGAGAGGAACCACAGAAACACCTTCATTTCATGTCATCTTGTTCACTATCACACTGATCCTGCTGCCTCATGATCCTCCTTCAGTCTGCAGTTAATGAGTCAACATGTTGGGTCACACACGCTGCAGTGAACTTTGACATCAGCGTTATCATTCAAACAGATTACAAGACATTGCTTTACACATTCAACCACTTTGCAGGTTCAGTTTTGCAAGTTGCATAATTCTACCTGACAGTGTATCTTTAAATGCACATAAACCAAACCTCATTCAAAAAAGGAGCAATTTTATTTATGTTTGTAACTCTGCATTTTTATAGATTTAAAACATTTATTACACATTTTTACACAACTGAAACGAAGGCAGAAAGTCACATTTTATTTCAGTCAAATTAACAGCCTAATTGTTTCTCCCTCTTCCCGCCCTCTGCTGTGTTCACATAAGCTTAACTGGCCTGTATTTAAACACCTGAACTTGCTGTTGGCGTTTTATTCTTAATATAAAAAACTTTCTGATGCATCAAACTGTCGCCGGATAAAGCCGAAAAGAAGTCAGAGCCGTGATAGTTCATAATATGTACTGGAATCATCCGTTTTATGACGCTACAGCTTTTATAACACAGATAAACAGATTTTCAAATAGGGTTTGGCGACGCAGACGGAACATTCTGGCAATCGTTCGGGTGAAAAAACTCCAAAAATGTTAGTTTGTCAATATTTTTATCTCGAAAGGAAAAAATGTCTCTAAGAGTCAAACTTACATTGTCCGTGTTTCTTCTCCCAGCTGGGTGTAGCAGCTCCGGCTGAACTTCTGGAGCAAGTCTGAGTTTTTGCGTGGGTGGAAGACATGCGCGTGAAACTCACAGCAGTGTTTAAAAGAGCATCCGGTTGAGGCCTTTCAAAATAAACTTTTGATTTTATTTAAGGGGAATATTTTTTAGTTTATCGATCAAGAATGAGTTTAGGTTAAAGAAAAGCGCATACTTGACCCAATACGTTTAATTCAATTAAGAAAAAAGTGCTCTCAATGTCAATATTTGAAGTTTGTTATGGATTTAGCTAAAGTATTTCTCATTTTTGTGAAAGAACTCAAGGGGTATTGATGCACTTGTGTTGTATTATTTACTTGCACATCAGTAAATTGTCTTTACAGCTTAATTATCTCTAAATTTTGGTATGTAAACAAAGAGCAGCACTCTCTTTCAAAGCTTCACTAAGGCAAAAGCATGAAATTGCACAAAATATCAATAAATTTAACATTGTAAAAATTTAACATTTTCAGGTACAAAATAATAAAAACCTAGCATCTTCATAACTCTTTGGATTAACTTGTAAATCAAATGAAATACATACTGTAATCTCAGAGTGTTGTTTTTGCCTTCTTTATGGGAAACTGTTATTATAACCCTTAAAATGTTGGTACCTTTTATCTTTTTTTATCTGTTTGTTTCGTCAGATTTGATTTTCCCTTGAAATTTGAGACATTTTGTGCTTTTATTTTGAAGGCGCTTCTGTCAGGCTGATTCCGGTAGCTTCTCACAGAAATGTCAGACTTCAGAGTTTGACTGTGAAAAGGGGGTAAGAAGGGGGGGGGGTCCCATTTGTTGTGTGAGGTAACTTGGGTTGGGGTCAAACAGAGGACAAGAGGAGGGGCGGCTGAGTGCTGAGCTGCCAGAACACTGAAGACATCCTGAACTCTTTAACACAATAAATCACAGCAACGGATTCAAGAAAAAAAAGGTCTTTTGGCAGTGAGGAGAGGCCAAACCATCCCTGCTGTCATAAGAGCTGGTTAAAATAAAGCTACAGACCAGATGTTAGCACATTTTCAGTGATGCTAAGACAAACCAACCACCTGCCAGCTTTGGAGTTTGGAGAAGGAAAGAAGAAGTTTGTATGAAAATAACAAAATTGTAAAATCTGGAATAAAACAAAAATTCAAAAACTCAGACGCACAACTTTTTGTGTTTTAATTTCATCTTTAATGTCTGCAGCCCACCCTGCACGAGGAAAGGCCACATTTGGTAACGATTTCAAGAGAAAACAGATACAACAAATTTTAACCTGTTTGCGTACGGCAAGAACTGGAAAAAAAAAAAAAAAAAAAAAAAAACGTGATGAGGCTGAATTTTCAGTTTTCTGTTTACAGCTGGACATCAAAGTTTAAAAAGGCACTGCTGCGGTCTAAGAATCTGTCACAAAATTAATTATCTCAGTGAGTTCGGTAATATGCAGACGATCAGCGAACTTACATTAAAGATAATCTAGACAAACTTTGTTTCATTTCAATATTTTGAAAATGATAAATTTTGATATTTTGCACTTGTTCAGTTTTTACTTGCAATAAAACAAAACAGCCTTTGAGGAAAAAAATGAATAAAATGTCAAAACTGAACAATCTTTGGCATTATAACATTTGAGTTACTGACTGTTAAAATGAAACAGACTTTGAAAACCGCAAGAAAAAAAAGATCTTTAATTACCGTAAACTGGAAACGCAAAAATGAAGTGACTCCGGGTTTGTTTTTCCAATATAAGGAACGTCTTTCAAACAATTCTAATTACAACAAGGGAGGAAAAAAATCCTTCAAAAAATGGATTTTGATCAAGGTTGACTGACACCATAACTTAAAGCTCCTGTGAGAAATTTTCATTTTGTTTTAATTTTGGCGCCCCCTCTGGTTAAAGATATCCTGTCTTGCCTTTTAACTTAAACATGTATCACAAACTGTAAATATTTGCTGTGAAAAACATAAAATTAGATACTTTGTAATACCTACCCCCTCCCAATGGCTCCAGTCCTAAATTTTTTTATTTTTTTTTTTTTCAAAAAAATGGTTATTTTTGGTTCGTAGTCTTGTTCGCTTTTGTAGGTCATAAGGAGACATCAGCGATAATCTTATTCTGTTAAATTTCACAACTAGTTAAAAATTCATGACAGGAGCTTTAAACAATCAGTGTTAAATGGCTTAGCATAGAAATATTAAATGCAGAGATCGACTTTCTCAAACTTTATACGATCTTTATACGATCTTTATATCATAAGTAAATCAGGAAGCTTTGAAAAAAAAAAAAATCGCGCTTTCTTCTAAGTTTGCGCTAAATTTTCCAAATGCCGCCTGAACCACTAAATAAGTCACGCTTTAATGTTGAACAGCCCAGTAGTGTGTACAGTAATGCTCACAAACAGGAACACATGCAAGATTCAAATGTTTCACAGTCTAAAGCTAACTCTGAGAAGAAATATATACGGAAGCTTGTCGAGACAAAAAAATAAATTGAGCTTAAAAAACAAACTTCTTTCACACTGTATTTTCATTTGTTTAAAAAAAAATGTCACGAGTGAAGCTTAACAAGAAGTTGAAAGATGGTTAATGTTAAGATAATGTACAAAGTGATTGCCATAGTTTGATAAACAGAAGAAGAAATAATCAAAAACCCGTCTTCCCTGAATTCAACGTTAAAGTGCCCAAAAAAAAAAAAAAAAACAAAGAAAAAAAATAAAATAATGATACTAAAAAAATCTAGTCCGCTATGATGCTTTTAACAGTCTACGTTGTTTATATGATACACAAACAACAACAACAAGAACAACAATATGGCTTTAAGATAATAAACTGTTTCCATGCAGATTTTTGCATCATTTAAAAAAAAACTATCAAATATGGAAGCAAAAAAGGGGCAGAAATGGTTTCAGCTTTGTAACAACCAAGATATGAAGTTATGTTTAATTTTTGATATTTCAGAGTTTTTCAGTGTTTAAAAATGTTTGAAATATTATGAATAAAATTTTTACAAAATTTTCTGTTTTTGTACACTTCATTCTACATACAAATTCTTTAAAAACAAAAAGTGGAAACTACATTAAAGGCTTTCAAATAAAACATTTCATCACTGCACAATCCTTCAGATTTTAACAGCAGTTCTTTAAGTTTATTTAAATAAATGAATATTGCACTCTTAAGTTTTGGTACTTCTTAAGAATAGAAAAAAAACTATTTTTATCAACAAACAAATTAAACTTAAAACACACTGAAAACTACATTTACCACAATGCAACACTGTGATGTATTCCACTCTGTGTTCCTGTTAATAACCCATCGATGACATCATCAGGATTCGCTGAAATTCACAAAAATAAGCAGGTCACCCATATGTTTTCAGGTGTTAGTAAAACTGAAACCTTTTTGGCCACCTTTGGCTTCCATAGCTGAACCCAGTGTTTGATAATAGAATAAAAAAAGGGTTAAAACCCCTCTTAAATAAAACTACGCGTTCCCCTTTAATGGGAAGAGGCCTCTAATATATTTTGCTCCAGGCAACACCACAAAAAACATCTTTGGTTACAAAAAAAACAACTTTAAGATAATTTGACACAGAAAGTAGAGAACAGTTGCAGTATTTGTCCACTAGATGGCGGTATTATATAACAGTCTTCTAAGACTGAATTCAGTACCAGCAGATTGAACATTAAAGCAGTTTTTAGATTAAAGCAGATTAGTTCCTCCAAGTGATTCTGGTGACTTATCTTGGCTTTAATTTTTTTGATGCAAACAGCAAAGATTTTCTCACAACTGCATAAAAAAGAGACTCCAGGCATTTTTAAGGCAGCTCTCTACAGGTCCGTTTCCCTCTGTAATATCTCTCCAGGAATAAAAAACAGACTCAGGTGTTCAGGAGGTTCAGCAGGCTTCGTGTTTCAGCTTCAGATTAAAGCACAAAGCAGGAACGTTTTAAATGAGCGGCTGCAGACAGACAAACAGGCGATCGCCTCAGTGCAGCCTTTTTTTCCTCCTCCCTGTTAGTTACAGCTATCAGCGCTCACAGACCTCCTTTCATCTCAGCTGTGAGCTTTAATAAAACACAAAGACAACACGCGGTTAATCATCATGACTTGTGGTTTGAGGAAAATCCCGTTATTGCCCTCTAGGTGAAGATCACACAGCTTTATGACTCTCTTTCCCACGTCTTCCTCTCCTCTGGCTGTTTAAAAACAAAAACTTTTCCTCTCTGTTTTCCTTCCTCTCTCTAATGTTTCTACTTCCTCTACACTTCTCAGTCGACTTCCAGGAACCACTCAAACTTCACTCCTCCCTCCTCTGACCACACGGGGTCAAAGGTCAGGGGTCACTTCTGTCTAACCTACGTCACTTCATGCTTCGTCAAACTCTGCTGGTTGAAACAAAAGCTTTAAATCCAACCAGTTCATCGTTATCATTCTTTGACTCGTCTTCACTTCCTGTTACACTTTGACACAAAACTACAATCTTAAAATCTTTCAGTAAAAAACTTCTCTGTTTCAAAAATTCAAAAATTTGTCTGTTATCTGTTTAAAAAAAAAAAAATCACACATTTTTCTGCATCTTTCGAAACTACATTCTATTTCAGCCAAAACTACGGAGTCCCAAGAGTGCCAAAAGTAAAAACAAGTCTTTTTAATTCATTGGCCGATATAAACATGGAAAATAGCTAAGAGATTTTTTTTATTATTCAATTTAAAAACTGATTCTATTAAATTAAAAAAATGCCAAGTTCCTTTTTTTAATGTGATTTTTGTCTCGTGCATAAATTTAAATATTTAAAGTTACAACAAAGAAGATTTTTTAGGATGAAAATTAAAAAAGAAAATTTTTAACTAAACATTTAGATTTTTGAAAATTTTTAATATTTACTTTTCAAAAATGTATCTTACATTTTTATTTTTTAAATAAAAATAACTGTCATTATCTAATTAAGACAAAAAAAATCAGATATTGGATTTAGTTTAAACTGCATTAAAAAAATAATTTTTTAAAGTATTTTTGCATAATTATCTGCATTTCAAAAAACTTAGAAAATCACCAAAAAAATTTTTTTTGTATGAGTTGAATAAGCAAAGTAAGTAAAAATTAAATATTGTATTATATTTAAAAACAATAAAGTTTACGTCATGATTATCACAATTAAAACAGAAAAAGGGGCTGATAATATTTCAGTTTTTTTTAACGCACCCTTGGGACTCCGTACTTTCATTGAAGTCTTTCTATTTTTGAAATATTTCTCAACTCTGAGTCCAACTCGGCCTCTAAATGTTGTTTTTAGCCACACACTGAGACCGTTTCTGTCGTCCGTTGCTCGTGTCCTCTGTGTATTTACCTCCAGCAGCCTTCTGCATAAACCATCATCTGTGTCTGAGTCAACAGCCGGATTAGAGCTCTGCCGCTGCAGAATCAACTAAAATAAGACTTTTTGTTTAAAGAGAAAAAAAAAAGCTTCACCATATAAATTAAGAAAAGAAATATTTACAGACTTTTAAAACAAACACGTTAAATAAAACACAAGATATGGCCGTGAGTCTTTCACAAGTTTAGAGGGGAGAAGGAAACTGTGTAATTTAAGTCACAGCAGAACCGAAGAAGAAGAAGAAGAAGAAGAAGAAGAAGAAGAAGAAGAAGAAGAAGAAGAAAAAGAAGAAGGAGAAGAAGAAGAAGAGAATGATTATGGCACGATGAAGTGAATCTTTGGTGAGAGCAGGCAGACAGCAGGTCTTTAATCCAGGAGGCTTCAAAAATCCAGCCGTCCGTTATTTTCTGTCTCTTAGTTTGTCTTCAGTCCTCCTCATCTTTAAATCATCCCTCCTTCTGTCTGATTCATCCTTTCTTCCAGGCTCTGAATCCTCTCTCTGGTACACAGGTTTCCTCCTCTTGGAACATAAAATGCCTCCTCCATCCCTCCAGGGGGCAGTAGTCCAGTTTAACAGAGCCTGATCCTCTAAGAAGGCCCTCTGATCTCTCTCAGCGCCTCCTGCAGTCTCTGGCGGTACGCGTCGTAGCGGCGAATCACCGCCTCTCTCTGCTCGTCTTCTTCTTTGTCGAGGATCCTCAGGAAGTTACGCAGCTCAGGGATGGAGAAGGCGTCCCACTGGAGGGAAAAGCAGGAAATAAAGATGGTTTATACAGCTATGAAGAGGAACAATCATGTTGATTTTAGCATCGTTAAGGCTTTTCTTCAAGGGGAGAAGGAAAAGAGAAGTAGGTTAGGAGGTGAGGCAGGGATTTAGATAGAAAATGAAATGAAGGTGGAGGATAGAAAAAAAGATGTTAATAAAAAGTAAAAACAAAAGACGAAAGTCTGAAGGAATAAGAGTTACAACAAGGAGAGGTAAAGATGTACGGAAGCCCATCCCTGCCATTGAAACAGAAAAAATAAATGTGTTTAGTCTGTTAAAAAAATCTACGTGGTAAATTTTTTGCAAACATTCTGAGTCACTCTGACTTCCTGTCAAAGTTTTTTGAACTTTCAGTTCCCACAAGTTCATTTGAGTTATTACAAAAAGAGAGCACAAATATTTCAAAACTTTTTTTTTTTTAAAGTAATAACACAAACGTGACGATAAAGAAAACTTGTCCCAGACGAACCTTTGAGTCGTTTTATCAGTCATTTAAATTACAGCCAGCTGACTGCTCTCATGGTAAGAAAAAAAATCAAAAAGAAGCAAATCCACACCAAAAATTTTGGTTGCTTAATGATCTCCAAATCTAAAAAAAAAAAAGTTCCAATCCATCATTTAAAAAAAATATATTTCTGACTTTTTACCCAAATATGACCTTTTTCTTTTCTTTCCTTTTTTTTTTTTTTGTTAAACCTTCACAAACTAAAAATGTTGACAGAAGAAGAAGAAGAATAGCCGCGTCATCTGGACTTGTCAAAAAAGGGCTCATGGTCATATTTTTTAATCTTTTTATTTTGACCAAACCTAAATTCTGATATCTTAAAGATGCTGCTGATAAAAATGTTGATAATAACTTTTGTTATGTAGCATCTTTTAAATGTATGTTTATCGAACAATCACAGAAAAGAAAAACCAAAACAAGTCAAAGTTTCAGTAAAAATTAAAAAAAAAAAAAAAAAAAAAACATCTGTTAGCAAAAGTTCTTCCTCAAATGTTTGACTTTCTATCCCAAAATAAAGTTTTTAAATTTTCACTTTAAGATGTTGGAATTATGAAGATAATTTTACGTGTTTGACTTGGTAATCAGGTCGTTTTGAATTTGAATTTGAACTATGCTTTTATTTCGAACATGTGTGAGTATCACAGGAAAGTAAAATAGAAAAAAATAAAAATAAATAAATAAGATAAAAATAAAAAAATAAAAAATAAAATAAAAAAAACATTTGAAAAAAAAAGAAAAAAAAGAAACAAAGTTAATAATAGAAACCCAACATGTCCAAAAAGGCAGCAGAAATTTAAATTCAAAAAGTTTGATGAAGAAGAGGAGCCAGACGTGGAGAAGGACGGAGGGAAACCTGTGGAGACTATTTGAGTTTGAGAGACAGAGATAAGTGTTACCATGACTTCTCCCGTCTGTTGTTCCCTCAGCACGAAACTGAGCGTGTCGGTGTCGGGCCCCGCCACCAGGCGCAGAAACAACGGCTGCTCGCCATCCGCCAGCTTGCAAACGTACACTGCAAAAAAAAACAGGCGGATTAATTTAGTCATCCAGCCACATGCAGCCTGTGCAGGCACTGCTGAGTGTGTGTGCATGTGTGTGTGTGTGTACACGTAAACAAAGCTGGCAGAGGATGAAAGGACGGGCGCGGTGCGGTGCGGTGCATTAACCACCGCAGTCATGTAAAGATCGAGATCCTCATTGGTGCACTAAACTCACTGTGAACTGCTGCAATAAGAGGATTCCTAAATGTTGCACTGCTCCTTTAAGAGCCGGACTCAAACAGGTTTCAGAGCAAACAGTTTATTTTTAGTTTCTTTTCTTCTCTCAGACAGACAAACTTCAGCAGCAGTCACTGCGTCTGCTTCTCAAACTGAAGGTCGCTGGTCTGAACGCTGACACGCCAGGATTCAATGACTCGTTTTAACGACGGGGAATAAAAGCTTGAAGCAGCCATTGAAGTTTAAACATACATGAGCTCATGTATTATGTCTGGACTGTCTTTAAATAGCCGGCTGAGTCTCTGAGTCGCTCCGTTAATGAAGTGAAACCAGGCGACGAGCTGATGCGACAGCAGTAGCATGCCATCTGCCCGTAACTGAAATCGCCATAAAAGTTTTGTTCACAGACTTTAAAGAAGTTATAAAACAAGACGCACGATTTCAAAAAGTTCACCGCCGACTTCAAGGCGTCTGTTTTACAGGATAAAGCTGCAAACGGCTTCTTTTCTCTTTACTGGAGGCGCTGAAAGGATCCAAAGTTAATATTCGATACCCCACCGAGCTGCTGCAGCTGCCCATTCTGAGTGTGTGTGTGTGTGTGTGTGTGTGTGTGTGTGTGTGTGTGTGTGTGTTCCGGGGTATTCCTGCAGAGCTGTTGATGTCAGGGAGAGAATCCTGCGGCATCTAACAAGGGCGAGGCATTCAGAAATACACACACACACACACACCCTTCACACACACAAATACACACTCAAGTCGCCACTGTGTCAGTGCCGAAGCATCTGATGCCGAGCTTGGCATGAGTGGCATGAAACACTGTCTCCAGCTCTCTCTCTCTCACACACACACACACACACACACACACACTCAGCCTTACCCTGCTCCTCCCGGCGGTAGCGTTTGTAGAGAGCATATTTCGCCGGGTTGTCTGCGACGGTGAACTTGTTGAGCAGAGCGACGATCACCTGAAAAAACACAAAACCACAAAATATTCAAAAATTTTTTACATCCTGGAATCAGAGAAATCAAAACAGCCAATCAGGAATCAGATTAAAACTTTGGTTATTAAAAAATCGGAGCGAGCTGAAACTCTTTTTTTGCTACTTAACGAAACGATTTGAATCCTTCTTTAAAAAAACTTCTGTTATTCGTGTATTTTTGTCAGAATCAGTCATTGTGTTGACTCTGGCGCCCCCTCTGGATGGTTTGGTACATCAGTTTCATACTGAATTTCTTACGTCGACTGTACCGCTCTGACCTCAATCATGAAGGTCAAACCTTCATCATCTGTGCGTCTGCTGATCTGTGCGTCAACCTGTATGTCACCAGATCCTAATTAAGCTGTGTTGACCCAAGTATGTGTGTGTGTGTGTGTGTGTGTGTGTGTTGGCCACCTGTCTGACTGTGTTACTGGAGCTGATGTGGAGGGTGTTGCTGACTCCTCTGGGCAGATAGAAAGCCTCCTCTCCTCTGTGGCCCCCTCGTACGGTCACAGGTCTCCGTAAATCCATCTGGACTTTGATGAAACCGGTGTACGCCCCAGACGGGTTCTAAAAGACACACACACACACACACACACAGAGGATTCACACCTCCTGAAGAGTATTTTACACTCTTTCTGATGAGATTTTCAGGTTGTTTCCTGGAGTTTCCAGAGCGACACGATCCCTCCAGAAGACACCAGTTCACCCAGTTAGCCCAGTGTGTCCCTGTGTGGACAGATGGCCACAGACGGAGGGAGAGCATCCTAATCTTATTACTCCATGTGGAGCCTGCAGGAGTGTGCGTGCAGGCGGATGTGTGAGAAATGAGATCTGCATAAGCAGAAGAACAAAGAGAAACCTGCGCCGCCGTCATGGACGAAGAGGAAAAGTCTCCGGAGGAAGACACGGAAAAAAACCGAAGGTACAAATCTGAAAGGTTCAGGAATTAATGTGTTCACACTAAACATGAATCACTCAGAGGAGCGAATCACCTAAAGTCAAAGTAGTGTTTGCTTCGTTCAATTATTCCCAAGAATTAAACGTTTTTTATTTACATAAAACACAAGAATGGGATCGATTTTTAGGATAAACATCCTTTGGAACCAGTTTCACAGTCCTGCTGCACTTCCTCTCTTTTCACGATAAAACAAGCTGCTCAGTGTCTTTTTATTTAAAGACTGGAAAACGCTGACGAAGCTCCCAGACTCACTCGATGCCACACAAAGATTAATAACTGTAACTCTAAACGTGACGCTGATTGTTTTGTACGGTTTTGTGCTCATGTAAAGTTCCTTAAAGTGACAGGACACTCAGCAGCTGAAGCTCACTGTTTCATATCTGACCCTAAAAGAATACCTTTTTTAAACACGCCTCTTTCAGTTTTAAGGGATCTATTTTTCTAAGGTGAGGAATCAGAGCCTCAGCTCACCTGAGACACTTCGTTTTGACTGGATTTAAGGTGGAATCAGCGTCTCCTGGACCGAACACAAATCCTGACACGTGTCAGGCTGCCAAGGAAAACAGTGTGGGGGAGAACAATAGCAGGAATAACATCACATCGCTGTGATGTGAGTGCTGAGGAATGCTGGGAGCCGGAGATGAGAGAGGCGGCGAGTATATGGAAACACCAGCTTTCCTCAGAGCTCCACGATTAGACGCGTTTAGACTTCACCGGTGGTGGACTTGGATTATCCCTAAATTCAGCATCTAGAGACGTTTGTTATGAATTGGTGCTCTATAAATAAAGATTGATTGAAGATTGATTGATAAAGGAATAATGGAGATTTCCCTTCTGCTCGGTGACTCCTGGATAAAATCATTGGAGTGAAGAACATTAAAGAACATAAAGGAGAATTAAAGGGGACATAATGTACAATACATACACTGTAAAAAAGAAAACGTAAAATTGTTGACCTGAAAATGATTCTCTGGTTAAGTAGTAGTTCTCTCAACTACTTATATCCAGTTTGTTGTGCAGAGTTGGTCTCATTTCATGTTAAGTTGGCGAAACTTCAAATTAGAGGTTTGAGGCTTTGACTTAATTTTCTGAGTATTCTTCGGCAAAGAATGGGGTCTCCAACTCAAACCTCCAGGGGTTTTCATCTACACAGGTGCCATCGTCTCTCCTGTGTGGATTTTATTATCATAGAGGTGAATATTTTTGTTTGAGTATTATATTGAAACTAAAGTATGCGGACATGTTCCAGGCTCAGCAGCATGTCTTCTAAAGGTCAATAAAAATGTAAACAAATAAATAGCTCCCTTAAGTTTTCTACAGTATATAAACTGTTTCAAAATTTCAATACAACTAAAATGTTTATCTCTCTTTTTTTTAACTTCAAACAATAACAATAACAATATCATTTTCAAGAGCCAAGCAAGCTGTGAAAGTTACAATAAGTTCATAGACTGTGAGATAGTCACGATGCTAATTGCGTTAGCCGGTCAATGGGATTTTCCATTCATGTTAGCATTAAGCTAGCGGACTTTCGCTAACCGAAGCAAAGTAGTTAAGAATAGCTTTCCTTTGCTAAGTTTTGAAGTGACCTATTATCGGCCGTCGTATTAAAAAAAAAGGCCGATGCCGATATGGGTCAAAATGACAAATATATGCACCGATAATCGGTCTATCCCTACTGAAAATATGAGGCAATGCTGAAGTGCTAAAGTCTGCTGTTCCTCGAGTGTCCGCTTGAGGCTCCGGAAGTACCGGAAGTCACAAACACACCAAGCCAAAAAAAGCCGTTTTCACGGCCAAAATAAGCACATTTACAGCCTGGTACAAAGAATGTCTCCCGTCTGAATCGCTAATTTCACTAATGGCACGCACTGTACAGGGGGGTGAATTTTTTTCTAACTCGGCAATATTAAGATCGCCGGTTCGTCCAATCAGAGGAACAGCTCAGATTACGTGACTGCTTGGCGCCCAATGGCTGTTACTTTAGAGACTCACAGCCGGCCTCATTTCCAATATGGCCGCCCCAGCCTATTTGCTTCAAAAGTCCATTTCAGAGACTACGTCCATTAATTACACAGTCTGTGGTTTTAACCACATGTGACGGTCAAAACTCAAAAATCCAGTTGCCTTGAAATTTTGAGTTCACACAACTTTTTCGTTTTTACAGTGTCGGCATAGTTTCTGTGATGTCATCCATTTGATTCTGATCCAGAGTTTTGAAGCCCGTCCTGGAAGAGCTTCATCCACTCACCAGCGTCATCTTCAGGTGGTCTCTGGTCACCGAGTTGTAAAGCTCGATCCTCTGCCTGATCTCCTCCCTGCTGAACTCGGTGCGCAGCTCTCTCTCTTTCTCCACATCCTGTCAAACACAGAGGACGAGGTCAGGTCAACATCAGTACCACACCACAGACTCTAACGCTGCTCTGAACAGGCTGTTTACGTACGAACGTTCTGTATGTGAGCTGCAGTCAGCAGCTGCTCTGTGTTTATGTAAAAATAACCTCAGAGATCGCCGAGACTGGAGGGTATGGACAGTCACAACAAAGGTCAGCTGATAGAGAAAGTTCCAGATAACGACAACAGCTTCATGTATGTGTACAGAGCAGATACACATGTGCAAATAAACACACACACACACCAAGTCAATAAATCACAGCACAGAAGAAGCGTGATAACTTCTGCTGAATGTTTGGAAAAAGTTCCAGTTTAGAGTTTTTCTTTTTTTTTTTAAAGACGGTTAAAAAAAAAAAGCTCATAAATCTTTAATCAGCATCCCATGACGAGTACACACACGTTACATAACGGGCTGTAAAAAGCCCATTCATGGACCTCAAACCTAATTAAAATGTTCAGACTGGTTTTCAGGGAAAAGAGGAGCCTCAGCACCAAATCAGATTCATATAAAAGCTGTTTGTTTTTTTCTTCGTCCTGAAACATGACGAACGTTGATTTAAAAGCATAAAAACAACATTTAAACAAATTTTAAAAAAGGTCCGAGAGGAAGACAAGGATGGAGCCAATGAAAATACATACTGGTCATGTGACCATCAGGTCAGGGATTCAATGTTAAACAAAAAGTCACTGAATAATTCAGAAGAAACAAAATCAACTTTTGAATACTACTTATTTTTAACTTATTATTGTCTTATTAACGACAGAAAAAAACGACAGCCATAAGTGAAGCGAATAATTATTTATTAAATTAATAAAAATCAACATGATGTAAAGACATCAGATTAGGGCCACTTTAAGAGGAAAATTAATTTGACAGAAGATTTCAGGAATAAAGTTTAACACTTCGAAATCGTCTAGGTCTTCATGTAACAAGATTAAAGTCCTAAAAGGTGGAAATGTTAGAAGATTAAAGTCATAATGTTACACGAATGAATGAAGTCGTAATCTTATTAGGGCTGCAACTAACGATTAATCGAGTAGTTGTTTGGTCCATAAAATTTCAGAAAATGGTGAAAAA
The DNA here is from genome assembly GCA_030710495.1 of Labroides dimidiatus. Classification (NCBI taxonomy): domain Eukaryota; kingdom Metazoa; phylum Chordata; class Actinopteri; order Labriformes; family Labridae; genus Labroides; species Labroides dimidiatus. The sequence goes on along the minus strand of CM061162.1, from coordinate 1,462,579 downwards.
TGTCAATTTTTTTTTTGGATTCCGCGATGACATCATCAAATGTCTGGTTTGCAAACCAAAGATATTCAGAAGTGCCATAGAGAAGCAAAGAAATAAGAAAATATTCACATTTATGAAGCTGAAATTAGAGAATTTGGACTTTTCTTTTTCTGAAATAATTACCAAAATGACCTAATCGATTATCAAAATTGTTGACGATTAATTTAGTAATCGATTAATAATCGATTATTCGATTAATTGTTGCAGCTCTAAATCTTACATGAATAAAGTAATAACAGTCGTAATATTGAGAGGAAAAAAGTAATGTCACGACATTATTCTCCCAATGTTATGAGAATAAAGTCGTATTTTTACCAGGTTTTTTTTTTTTTCCGTCTTGTAAAAAATTCATGTTTTAATGTTATGAGAAAAATGTCATATTGTTGAGGGAATGAAGTCACTACGCTGTGAGAATAATGTCGTTAAGTTACGTTGGTCGTCTCCTTCTGTCTTATGGAATTTACATCTTAATTCTTTTAACATTTTTCTGCAAATCTCAGTTTGTTTACAGTTGCACATTTTATATATCATGATGATTTTGGCGCCCCCTGTGTCCAAAGCCTGATGTCTCATTTAGTCGTTACTTGTTACTCTGTCCATGAGCGGTCTGTCGCTACATGTGACCCTCTGATCAGCTGCATATTCTCTGTAGGCGTGGTGTGTGTGTGTGTGTGTGTATGTTTATATCTTCGGCCTGTACATTAAGAGTGTGTGAGTGCCAACGCACAGGCCTCACTCAGAGTTTAATTCTCTGGTTTAGTGTGTGCTTACATGGGCATAGTGCAGCTCGCTTCTACATCTATTAAAAACCACACACACACAAACACACACACACACACACACATAGTGCACAATCCTGAGAGGCTTTGAAGGCACACACACCCTTATATGGAGAACACACACTGCTCGAGGGAAAGACAAGGTGCCAATACAGCGTTCACGAGATCTGCAAACACAAACTGCAGCCGCTGATTAACGTCTGTTACATCGAGATATCAGTTTCACTGATGCCTTTGAATTCTTAGTGTTTTCTTAAAGATCTCGTTGGTATTTGTGTTTTTAAAATGTCAGATAAGTTAATAATCTGTGGACCAGTGTTTAAAGGAGTCTGGGTTTTCTTAAGCACAGGGCTTATTTAGATCGCTCATCTCTACGTGACGTCAGCGGTTACAGAGAAACGCACATTTTACAACATGTCACGACAGGTGGTACCTAAGTGCTGCTGACCTCTCCGTCTACCTGACAGATGTAAACACTGACTCATCAGGATTAAAAGAGGACACACAGGGACAGTAAAGCTCAACAATTAGCTCAGTCACACACACAAAGAGCATTTCAGCTCATTTCTCAGGGACTAAAACCAAAGCAGAGGCTCGTGTCAAACTATTTATCACAAAGAATCAAAGCACATCAAGCTAGTTTCAACCACCAAGCACAACAAGTCTGAAGCTGGTGCTGGAGCCCCCAGGAAAAAAAACTCTGAGTGATAGAACTGACTATTAAGACAGCTGAACAGAGGAATTAAGTTACAAATAAAAACACTTAAAGCTCCTGTGAGGGGCTTTTGGTTTGTGTCGATTTTGGCGCCCCCTGTGGCCAAAATTGTACTTCTTAACACCTTAAGTATTTGGTACTGTACATAAAAAATCTCAAACAGCTTTCTTCTGCTAATCACTTCGTTTGACACCTACCGCATGGCAGCACTTACAAACACTAAATAAAACAATGAATCAGAAATGTTCAATCTTTATGCAGATGACTTTTTGGTAATATTTGGGCATACAGAATCATCAATATTAAACTCACTGTTTTTTTAACCAGCTACGAAAAAAAAATATTCACAGGAGCTTTAAAGTCCCAGAATCTGAAGGGCAATGTCCCAGAAACCAACATAATACTTGCTTAGATTTCTATTTCTTTCAGTGTATGGATAAAATACTTTCAACACTAAATAAACCTTTGATTTTTTTACAAACTAAACATGTTCAAGTTTTTTAAATATGGCTTGAGAAGTAGTTTTTAAACAAGTGTTATAAATCTGGAGTTGTGTAAGACTGAACATCTCAAAATGAAACTGAATGAAGGCGTTAAATCATTATCAACCCACAGATTCTCAAGTTTATAGCTTTAAATGCCGTTCATCTTTGTTTCGTGACTTCAACTTTGACCGCAGGGTTTTTCCAATTTAAGCACCTATGGGTTGGACGAGTCAAAGCTCATTAGCAGGATGTGACAGGTAAAGAGATTATCTGTCACTGTACCTTCCAGAGAAAGACTGACGGGGGGGGGGGCAGAACAGAAACATGATAGATGGTCCTGCCTCAGGGGAATCCATTCTCTTGTGACCACGCTGTTTGTTTCTATGTATTCATACTCCCATATATAAATAAGTCATGTGACCGAGTGGATTAAGAGACTTTTAACCTACATAATCTTTTCTTACATCATTCACTGAGTAGTAAAACCTGGACTCAGCTGTTCATCCAACTCATCCGGGCTTTAAAGGTATTTAACGGGATCCCAAATCTTTTTCAAACCCTTACATATGAAGTATTCAGAGTGACTTTTACAACAGATTTCACCATAATAGACCAAAAAAACTGGTCATATCACAAACTGGACACCAAAATCAGGATCAAGGACCCTAAGACCTTTTCAAAACCTGTACAGAAAGAGCAAAGGTTTCAAGTCTCCAGGTCAAGTCTTAAGACTCTATTTAAACATTTTTCTTCTTTTGTTTTTTAAAGGCATCCTCTCTCAGATGGCCTAGTGGTTTAGGTCGGCTCCATTTGGGCATAAAGCCCTTGAACAGGCAGCCTGGGTTCAAGTCCAAACCCCCCTCGAAAGTTTTACTCTCAACACTATTCTCATCTGGGACTCTAAAGAAATCCCCACAAAACCTGTACTTCTCTCAGCACAAGATATCAAAACTGGATGATTCTGACTCCGGAAAATGGTCACGGGCCTGTTAATGTTATATTAGCCTTAGCGGGAGTCCAGTTCTGGAATGTAAGGTCCAGAATGGAGAGGGTTAAGAGGAACTGGGAGGGTGAGTGCAACCAAATTCAAACAAACAGGAGAAGCAGAGCACAGCGGAGCTACAACAATGAGGTCATGGTCCCGTTTAAGAGCACAGCGAATCCTCCCACTGAAGCTGGAAGATCAACACGAGACAGAGAAAGGAAAGACAGAAGGAACGGACAGGAGCCGGGCTTCAAACTCCCCTGCCAACCCGTGACAGATCACTTAAATAAGACTGTAAAATGAGAAGCTGAGAACCTGGGAATGTTTACTGCGAGGTTAGCTGATTGTATTGATGTTGACACTGCTGTTCCTGCAAGGAAACAAGATATTAAAAAACAGTTTTTGACCAACTTGAGGAGCTAAATTTCTGCAAGTCACAACGACATCATTGACACTAGACACTAACATCGACTGCATAGAGTGAAATCAATACACAAAGTTCAACATCGTCCGCATATAGTTGAAAAATGGCATGGTAGATTGATTTAATTTTTTTTTTCTTGCTAGATTTTTTGCATCGATTTTTTATGCTAGATTGATTTCAGAAGTAGAAAGCATACAAGAACTTCATCTGCATATAGTCGGAGTATAGAATACTAGATTAATTTCAGAAAAATGGCGTTAACTTATAGTTAAATAACAAAATGATCGATTAATCTTAAAACTTCACAACATTAACTGCATATAGACGAATCAAAGCGCAATACCTATGCATCAGAACTGGAGAGCAACATCGTCTGCATATAGTCAAATACTGTCACACTATATTAGATGTAAAACAAGAGACCAACATCATCTGCACATAGTTGAATAATAGCATGCCAGATTTTGTTAAAAACCATAAGCATGGTCTGCTTTTTCTGAAATAACAGGACACAACTGTTTCAGAATCAGAGATCAACATCATCTGCATACACTCAAATCAAAGAATATGCATTTCGAAATCAGTTGTGACATCGTCAGCATGTATAGTCAAAATAATGGCACATTGTTCCAGAATCTTTGAGCAACATGATCTTCATACAGTGTAGTCCTGGCATTCTTGATTAAATTAGAAATTAGAGAACAAAATTATCCACACAGAGTCAAAAAAATGGACACAAAGTGTATTTCAGAACCAAACTGGTACAAAACTACTGGAAACCCGAAACCAAAGTGTAGAGATCCACCAATCCGGCTGATAGACACAAAAAGAGGAGATATGAGACAGACAGATGTTATCTTTCTGTCAGTCTCTCTCTTTCTAAAGTAACCCTGGTAGTTAAAGTTTAGTCTGAGCGAGAGAGAGAGAGAGAGAGAGAGAGAGAGAGAGAGAGAGAGAGAGAGAAAAAGTATTTTTTTTGTCTTCAACCTTTTATCTCACACCTGCAGCATTCCTGCTTTTGTTTAGCTTTGTCATGCTCATCTGCATCCACCATCTGTAAATAGATGACATCACCCCATGGGTTTGTGTGTGTGTGTGTGTGTGCAGATAAAACATGCTTAGCTTGGCTAAACTGGTCTAAAAGCACTGGACTGTGTGTTTTGTGTGTTGTGGGAGCTGCAGGCAGACTAAACACAGCGATGTTGCTTTGCTAACTTTATCTAACCTACATTAAGAAGGGGGAGAAGAAAGAGATCTTATTTCAGGCTTTGCGTTTACTTCCTCACGTGACGGTCTTCCCCTGAGCTATGTGGGTTTCAGACGACCAAAGTAAGGGTCTTAATTCTGGTAAAACATGAACACAAATATGAAATCTACTTTTATTTTGTTCCAGCAGCGTAGATAAGAGTAACTTCAATCTGATTTGCTTGTTCCCAGTCAAATAACGATCTGACAAATTGGTGTTATTTTAGGTAAAAACGGTGCTAATTGTGGTTGTGATTTTGTTGTAGCGTTAGCAAGAAACAACTGCAAGCCTGTGAATAATGGCGGCTCGTGAGTTTGTCTAAACTCCATCCAAGGGTATTTTTAAAAAGTTATACCCTTCCCAAACCCGGTCAAAGTGGTGTTTCCAGAACAGATGTTGGATATATACCTCGCGCCAAGGCTTCAGGTTAGCAAAATGTAGCTTTGGACTTCTGAATCTACAAACAAACACTCATATTTCTTCAGCTGTCTCTGTTTCTTCCAGCCTGAAGTGAATCTCTCCTCTGAATTATCCCTGTATCCACGTGTCGATCTCCCCCCAACCCTCACCCCCTCCCTCTCTTTGCTACTTCCTGTTGAGTCCAGGGGGGGAAGTGGAGATCGGACACACCTTTCCTCTCGGCATTCCTGCACTAAAGGGTACAAACATACACATCTCGGGCTGCGTTAATGTGCTGAACAAGTGGAAGTGATCGCACCTTTTCCTCTTTAACATTTGACCCTTGAATAATGGACAGAAACATGCAAACAACAGGACCCCTGAGTGGATGTTCCCATTGAGTTCGTATGTACACCTGGGTGGCTTCAACGTAAACACTGCAGGAATCAAACTCACAAATGGTTTGAGAGACTAAGATGAAGTTTGACAAGTCTTAATTGAGATATCTTGTCCTAAAAGTCAACATAAGCCACCATTATAATAAGATTACCTCATATGTTAACATCACAGCGGTCGCTTTTTCTTTCGAAGACGAGAGATGAGGAAGGTGACGCTATTGTCTCTGAAAACAGAGAAGTGAAACCTGCAGACTAAACTTTCCGGACCGCACAGAGACAAGAGGCCGGGTTCAAAAACAGTGATGTGAACAAAGATGGTCGACGTCTACAGGACGTGTCTGACCACAGGACGTCTGTCTGGATGAGGGACCACCCAGAGATCCCAACCTCGACCAAAAGCAATAAAGAGATGGATGAAGACGAAGCGAGAAAAGGGAAGATGGTTCAGGCTTCGGAGGAAAGGAGGTCAAGAAGAAATGGGAAGAGAGAGAAATGGTGAAATGTGAAGAAGAATAAGGAAGGAGGAAATAAAAAATAGACTGATAAAAGGAGACAAAGGAGCAGTTTTCAAGAAAACTTGACATTTTTCCAAAACCAACATCAGGCTGCAACTGTCCTTTGTTTTCTGGTAAGATCATTAAAACAAAGCAGGAAATACTGACTTCTAACTATTTTTTGGGCTTTAGTTAATCTGAAATTTTGGTTTTGGTTTCTGTTTGTAGCTAGAGTATCATCGTCCACTGCTATTTCAGTGAGCTCTGACCAGATTCAAGGAAAGTGTGAAGGGAAAAGGGTTGAATGAAACCCCAGAACCCGTCGGAGGCCGTCTAACAAGCTGTGAGTGAGACAACAAACGCAAAACGTTATCAGAAGTTGTTCATAGCTACATAACAGGCGACACCTGAAGCCTTGAAGAGTTGGCGATAGCTTCCAGAGGCTTCGTGTCGACTAATGGAACTTTTCAGTATTTGTGACACACAAACAACCATTAACCGGTGCAAGTTGACGAACATGGACAGAAACTCCAGACGTGGAAACTTGAGCTTCAAACGAACGGAACAAAGAAAATGGCACAAATGGCAGCAAATAAAACTGTCAGTGGAAACAGGCCCTGATTGGTCTTGTCAGACGATGACTTCTGTGTACAAAACTAACAGAAATCTAGTTTTATACATTAAAGAGTGAAAATTCTGCTCCATTCTCACACTGGAGAAGATGGACCCTCTTGTTGTCTCTTTTTAAAGTTCCTGTCGTGTAGCTAACTCGGTTGCTTCGGTGATAAATACGACTTTTACACCACAATACTGTCCAGCCAGGCTGAGTGTCAGCTCTCTCTGTGGCCACTGTCTTAACTGCTTATTTCCTGCTGAGAAATGTTCTCATTAAATTGAAAAATGTCTTTCATTAATACAGATTAACAGCTCTCAGTCACTCACAGTTTATGTTTGAATATCAGACGTTTCTGAACCCCGGGGGATTGCAAAACAGGCCAGAGAAGTTGAAAAATGAGATATTTGTTAAAACAAGAAGGGTTGAGTAACAGGCCAGGAGTGGTGTGTGTGTGTGTGTGTGTGTGTGTGTGTGTGGGGGGAGGTGGTGAGTAAGCATGTGTGGACTGAGATTATGAAACTTCATGGAGGACCAGGAAGGCTTGGTGGTGAAATAATAGAGGCGTGTGTGCCGACAATAAGTCAGACTTCCCAGGAGCCTCATTTCCCAACTAAAGCTCAACAACACACACAACACATGTTTTACTACTTCTACTATTATTACTACTGAGATCAGTTAATGATGTAAATGAGTTAAATATAGGTTCAGAACAATTGTTGAAAGAATAGAAAGAAGAAAACAAGAAATCCTTACGTTTGAAGTTGGTACCACTCGGTGAAAAACAGATCAAAAATTAGGACGTGAAAGCAAAAAGCTCGTTTATTAGTCACAAAAAGAGTTTTAGGAGTTTAAAGATGTTTCATCTTCTTGTTAGGTGAAACAGTGCATTCAGGTATTTGGATGTTACCATCGCGGATGATTTATTAAATCTGAGATCTTGGTTCAAAAAGCTAGCAGGAGGCTAACTGTAAGGCTAACGTAGCCCCGTCCTTTAGCAGGGTTTGGGTGTTTTCCAGTCTGTTTACGTATTTATGGACAAATTCACGTATACTTGTGGATGTGTGTACGCAGTTACGAATCATTACACGCATTTAAAAATCATTCAACACAGAAAGTTTGGCTACATAGTATCACACTACGCCAGCTGGGACGGCTAGGTTAAAGTCGTAATGTTACGAGGCTAAACCCAAATTTTACCAGATTCAACTCGTGATGTTACAAACAGAAATTCTCACTGTTGGACTGAAATGGACGTTATTAGAAAAAAGTCGTAATGTTGCGAGACTTCAGTTAATTAAGATGAATTGTTACGGGATTAAAATAGCTTTTTTTTCTAAATTAAAGTCATTATGTTACAAGGTTTAAAGTAATGTAACTTTTCTCAGTGGACGGTGAAAACAGTTTTGACGGGTATTGTAACTTCAAAAACAAGGTTTATACATCAAACTTTATTCAAAACTACCAAACAGTCAAAGTCAGAAAACCTCTAAAAAATACGCTTATGGTTATAATTCTGCTAAAATGAGTGTCTGAACGAAACAACTTTTCGTAATCAGCTGTTTGTTTGTTTGTTGTTGTTGTTTTTGCACAGTTGTAAACATACCTAATACCTAATTATTAACCCAATCATTAACTTTTCTTGAACATAATAAGCCGTGATGGAAATGGATGAGGTAATACATGAGCACCAACACACCTGCAGAGATGGCTCAAGACGTAAAAACCCACTGACACAAATACGACCTCGATTGATTTATGCTTCCCTGAAGCGTGGAAGATTTCGAACAGTTTCAAGTAACGTCATCAGCTTCCATCTTTGTTTAGGTGTTTGACTTTTAAAAGCCACAAGAAAGACGGAAAAACGTTGTAGAAAATCAGCCGAAAAACCCACCAGGCATCAGTGAGGATGAGCGCAGAGGAGTCTTTGGCAACATCTACGAGTCACCATCCGTCATATCTGACAAGTTAATCAGTAAATGAGCTTCATATCGTCTGACATGCCAAACACATGAGACATGATTTGATACAGGATTCATTAAAGGTTGTGCGACAGGTTTAAATGGGTTTTAAGTTACGACTGAAGACGTATCGGAGTCCAGCAGACACAATGAGGAGGTGAAAAGCAGGCGTGTCTTTACACGACCTGATAATGGAAATATGGGAAACAATCCCTGTGAGATATAACGCTCTGTGTGATGACTGTAAGGACAGTCCTTCATCTCTGAAACACTGGAAACTCCCTTTAAAGAGACCAAACACCCCCCCACACACACACGCATACACACACACACACACACATATTCCCACATCAACCCAGCCAAAACACAGTCTGCTGATTTTCTACCACGTGAGCCAAATCCTAATAATCAAAACCACCTCACACAGCGCCGTAATGACCAGCTGGTACACCCAGAACCCACAGACCTTGAAGGCTTTCAGCGGTGTGTGTGTGTGTGTGTGTGTGAACAGAACATTACACACACCACGGAGCCCTTGCTCCATTGTAAGTGTCACATGAAACATCTAATGACACACATGAGGATGATGGTTTATTCTGCACGCAGGTCTGAGTCTGTCCTCCATCATTATGAGCAGACCCAACATTAGGTGTGTTTGGGTGTGATGAGCTGGGTGTGAGGAACGCTGTCAGGAGCCTCCACAGACCAACAACACGTTTTATGGTATTTCTGAACACATTACACACAGTCTACTGTTCTTATTTAACAACAACAGAGTGCATCACTGGAACAGTTCCTCCGTGAACAACAACAAAGACCTAAAAGTCCTTTTTCAAGATCTTTACATCAAATGTTGAACGTCATCGAAATGTTACAAGATGTTACAAGTTAATAAAGTCTAAATACAACGATGACGCTAATGAGGTTACACTGTTTAGAGATCTAAGTTGTTACCTTACAAGTTTTAAGTCTTTATGTTACCAGAAAAAAAGTTGTAACGTTTCAAAAATGAATAAGGAATGGAATATAATTAAAGTCATAATGATACAAACTTAAATTTGCAATGTTACAAGAATAAAGGTGAAACTCTCCAACATACATGTTGTAACGTTACACGATTAAATTTAAGTTTATGATACCACTTTAGGGTCACAATGTAACAATTATGAGTTGTTGTTTTTTTTTGTAAAACGAGGCTCCATTGTCTGGAGATTTAAATTGTTACCTCACAAGATTAAAAACATAATGATGCAGAAAAAAAGTCGTAATTTTGTACGAAATAAAGGCCACAATGTTTCAAAATCAAAGTCGTACTATTAAGAGAATAAATTAGGAAATAGACAAACTTGGTCTGAATGTTATTAAAGACGAAGCGTTCAGAGACTGAGTTGGACTGTTACCAGATAAAAGTCATACAAAATTTAAAAAAATAATCGGGCCCGGCCGATAATCGGGCCCGGCCGATAATCGGGCCCGGCCGATAATCGGGCCCGGCCGATAATCGGGCCCGGCCGATAATCGGGCCCGGCCGATAATCGGGC